>OW203761.1:19985786-20405702 GCA_934045905.1 Leuctra nigra | reverse complement strand
TTTTGTTAGATCAAAAAATTGTATGTATAGTTACATTTTTTTATGACCAGAACATTTTTCTTTATATTTCCTATAACTTTCTAAAGAGCCTTCATATTAATACAAATATAACCCTCCAAGTAGAAAATTGAATTCCAAACACCGATCAGCTGTTTTCAGAGACCATGAAAGCCGAAGACGCTTTATGCTCTCCATAATATTCCTCTTCGTCACTCTCAGTGTACATGATTGAACGCACCATTTTGTATGTTTTATGACCCGTTGAATGCCATCGGTTTTGTAACTTAAAAAAATCCGTTGACGTGCAGAAATCGAATTTTATTGTTACGATAAAATGATGGAGGTGCCAGATATTATGGATTTACAGGGGATAATTTCTAGAGAACCTGTATAAAATCTGATATTTTGAGATTTGCAAACTATTTGTCCTTCATTCCCAATGAGTCATGTAAGTTATCCGAGCTGATCCGATGCGCGTGCGCACTGCCTGCAGGGATTAGACCATGAGCAGTTGGCTACATGCAGGTCCCATGGGCAGAGCTCGTATTTAAACACATTATTTTAATTATTGCTAGTAAATAAACACACAGAATGAAGTCGAACTTTCTCGCCATGGCTTGTTCTGGCTGATTACAAAATATCATCCGTCCATGGGATACACGGCTCATTTCATCACTCCGTACAATAAAATGAAACTGACAAATTGAATTTGAAGCCGGGCTTACGATGTTTCACTTAATTAGGAGATTAACAAAACATAGAACTGAAAGGTTGTTTTGAAACCAGACAAAATAGTCCATGTTTAATTCCACTCTACAGTGAATTGTTTTTCGTAAGGCTTAAAATTTGAGGAGGAAATTTTATTGAAATCTGATAACTTTTGTGAAGAGCATTTCCTTTGAGAAACTCTGTACGTATGATTATTATTTGCGAAGGTCAAGAGCAGCATAATGTAGTACTTGACAGCTGTATTTCGTGGCGTCTACCACACCCTAGCGCAACATCGAGGCGAGTGTTGTGCTGGGATAATTACCGATGCGACTCGGGGAACAGACCTATCTGCTGGAGACGGTAATTCATTATTGACGGGGTGGAATTAGGGGGAGGGGGTCATACCCTGCATTATGCAACAAGGTTCGAAGTACATACAGGCGAACTGTGTCAACCTCCTTTTGTCCTTCTCGCTCGTGCTTAAACACTGTGACTCACAATGACGGGGCAATTGTTGTAAAACTTGAAACAATGCACCTACCCCAGCTCATTTCATCTACTTATAAATTTAATTACACTATGAGTGGAACACTTGGAGTCTACGTTCTCGTTTAATAATCCAATGTTAATGAAATGTATACTAAGTGTTCTCTCAGTCAAGTAGACTTAACCGTAAGTCTTGCATAATTATATTTTAGACGAGGGTTTTTAAGCTAAATTTATTTCCATAAATCTTAATTTCTTTCTGAAATAAACAAATCTTTACCAACTCGCTAAAGTTCACGAACATATCTACGAACTTCCCGAACACACTTTTCAAGTTTCCCATAGACTTCTTAAAATATATTAACATTTTAGTTTTTCTAACATTTGAATTTATTCTTTGTTGTCATTCCCGACAGTAAGAAAAGGAAGAAAATGTGACCGAGAAATAAACACTTTATACTTAAAGTGTCTCTGGACGTTAAAAATATATCTAGGTACCTTCTTGATGTTGGAGGTGCCGTGTTTGCCGACCGTTATATTTGCTTCCATTGTGAGCACCAACTCGAGGTCGCGAAACGGCTCTCTCTAAATATAGAAATGTAAAAAATTTCCGGATTACAACAAAGTAATTCTGTTTCTGTTCTAAAAATAGAAAATTAAATATACCTACGCGTATTTTCTTTAAATGAGGGGTTCACAATCGCCGTGAGCTCAGTATTCAATTACGTTATAATTGGTTCACCGAAGTGTTTTAAATATGCAGTATGCATGTAATTGTAAAAGAGAACTCTTCTCTGTTATTCCAACAAAAATTTAATTGTGTTTTTCGACATTAATAAAACTGCTCTATAGTCAAATTTCGGGAATGTAATTTAAATTCACAAAATGTCATAACAATCGTGCTAGAATATTGTGAGAGCCGACGAATGGGTTCATTCTATTACTTGTTTTTTACTACCTCGAAAACACATTCTTAACATTCTATTTGAGAACATTTTTATAATTCTGCCCTTCGTGAAAGCTTCAGGAATGAACGCTATTTTTATCTCCAGCTCCGTTTCGAGTAATTATCTGCTGGTACTTTTTTCAAATGTGGCTCCTCTGCTAAAAGCATTACACATGAATGATTAACAATGGTGGTAATTAGTTACCTCATCCTCGCGAAAGCTTGCGCTAATCCGGCTGTGTGAGCTGTGAGAATCTCGTGAGCGGCGAGGGATGAATCAGGGTGATTGTCGGCGTCAAGGGTGACCGTGACCACGTTCCCAAGTCATGCCATGATGAAATCTTCTTCCAGACATGGAATATCTTTTGGACACGCCAACACGTTCCGCACGAGGCATGCAAACAATCACAGTCTCGTCGACAAATAGTTCTAAAACTACCTTTACATTTCGTTCTTATTTTTCGCATTTCTAGTCTATTTTGTAAGATTAATTAACATTTTACGTGAGCGGTTGAACTGAATTACTTCTGATGTGACATAATGTGTTATCCTTTAAAGCACTTGTGTCGAAAATCTCTGAATAATACTTGTTTTAGTAGATGTGATTTTCAATATAATTAATGGAATTTTCAATTGACATGGGTAAATATTTTTTAACTAATCATTTGTCACTCATACCTTGTCTAGATCTGTGACAATTGATTTGTGCCTAACAATTTGTTCAAATATATTATTATAATTTCTAAACATTAGTTTGGTAATAAAATGAATTGACGGTTAAAATCTGGGGAATAAAGCGTGGTGATTTGCACCCACGCACATCTCTTGAATATTTTATTTGTGATTACTCAAATATTCATGGATCATAAACATCAAAGTTTCATTTGGTCTGCTCTATAGTCCGACAGAAAATATAATATAGACTTTGTACTTTTGTCATGTTCTATTCAAGTACCTTTATGGCGCAACATTTATAAATATTCTACTCTATTATTACCACAGAAGGGAACTGTATGAAAGATTTTTCATTGTTCCACATTTCAAACGAAAAACAAGTTTCTTCTTTCATCTTCTTGTCAATACATGTTTTCTCATCAATGCGTTCTTGTCATGAAAAGCTCCTCTGTGGAAACCGAAACAATCACATTTCCAAGATTTTCTTTCATGCCTTCAAAATCTGTGTAGGCTCATAAAGGCGTCTAAAGAAATCGACGCTTCCACTCAGAAAATAAGAATTCCTTGTGTAACAAAGCAGGCGACATCACATAACGCCAAGAAAGGGCAGAAGATCCTGAGTTCATGACTCGAACGACGTTCATTGCGTGAAGATTCTTTCATATTATCTTTGGTAAAAAGCTTTTCCAGTGATGTAGACACTGTATTTTTATATCACTGATGTTACAATTCATCGAGTTAACATGAAAGAAAGAGTTTTAGAACTTTTCTAACAAAGGCTTTCGGTCAAAGTGGATAGTTTTAGTATGATTTATCGAAAAAAGAGCTGTGTAGGTATATATTATAGCGTCAACTGGGGAACAAGTAAAGAATATTAAAATAGAATCAAGTAGCACTTATTCATCGTTCACATTTCTCTTAGTACTACGTATAGTTGATAAATTGACACAATGGTCAGAGCTTTCCGATTCTCTTAGGCTATTCGCATTATTTTTAGAAACAAATGAACCCATCTCGTCTTGTAAAAGCCACCATGAGCTAGTATCGGGTATGGTCTCATTGCATGAACCTGACCCATCTTCGTGCCAGCCGCCGGCTGTCGGATATATATATAGGACAATTTGTCCATTAAAAGCCAACTTCAGACACTTTTGTCTTGTATTGTCGTTCGTTTACTAGTTCCATTCGCTAGGCTTATTCTTTGTTAAATAATGCCAACCCTTTTCTTTGCTCCAATTCCCAGAGCAGTCATTTCGACACTGTCTGACTCAAACTTTATTGGTTCTTGTCTTTTTGACCTTTTCCCCTTAACCTTTGTTTGACTTCTCTTGTGCACGCTCCAAAACAAACATCGCGAGGATCTGTCATTTTGATGCTAGTCCCGCAATTCACTGCTTCCATATTCACAACCAATCGCAGCTCTGTATCATCAAACGCCTCGCTGATTTGAAAATATAACATGGATGTCTATAGACGAGGTGGAGAAATGGTTGATTAAAGTCTGTCCCTGATTAGTGGCCAGAACGTGATCGGAAACATTACATGTTTAGAATTCAAATGGTACATTATTTTGTTCTCGTATCACAGATGATATACTTACTGCTAAGATCGCTGCCACAGATAATTTAACGCTAAAATTCTGCATTATGCAACAACACGAGGATACAATATTCTGAAAAGCTTTAAATTAGAATATTCCAATGTTTTTCCCTCGTCCGTCGGAAAATGCACGTAGCAAAATGACTCTTGCTTTGACTTCCCGTTATCATAATCCCCATAAAAAACACTCCGTGTAAAAAAACAGCCAAGTCTCTTCAACTAAAAAAAAATAAATATGAAATCTAAAAATTCTGCACTGAAACGTAGTGATATCAAAAAATGAGCCAAGTCAAAACTTTATTTGAAAATTAAAAAATACTTGGCGCATCGTGTATATAAATAGCTTAGAAGTATAGGCTAGATATAAATACATATACTTATAGTACCTATACCTACAATGCCCTAAAAAAACGATGCGCCAAGTATTTTTTAATTTTCAAATAAAGTTTTGACTTGCCTCATTTTTTGATATCACTACGTTTCAGTGCAGAATTTTTAGATTTCATATTTTTTTTTTTTTAGTTGAAGAGACTTGGCTGTTTTTTTACACGGAGTGTTTTTTTATGGGGATATCACTTATTTTTTTAGTTTATTTACACAACTTGTAAAACTTATTAGGGCAACAATGGCTAATTCCTTTAAAAAATACGCCATTTCCGAATTAGTTACTAAAAAAATATTGTTTGGAGCTAAATTTAAACTTAAAGTGATATGCCATGAAGAATTGCGAAAGCATCGTTCCAATAGGTCCAGCCGTTTTCGAGATATGGCATCACTTCCGGTTTTCAAAATGGCGGCTGAAAGCTCTTACACATTGTAGGTATTAATATGTATATAAATACTAATATTTCATTATAAGCCTTCTGAATATATAGTTGGTTTTTATATAAAGGGAAGTGAATTTAAGCAGATTTCGCTAAACTATGACGTCATTTCCGGTTTCAGTAATTAGAAAACTTTAATTTAACTATTGTTATTTCATAAAGAGGACCGTCTGAATCGATTGGCGCAAATTTCGTTCCGATCGGTTAAGCCGTTTTTGAGATATGACGTCACTTCCGGTTTCAAAATGGCGACTACCGGTTTGATTTATAAAAAGGCACCTCAGACGCCAAAAGTGCACATGTGGTAAAAATTTCAGATCGATCGGCTAAGCCGTTTAGGCTGTGGCGGTGATAGCGGTGTTTCCTGATATCATTATCATCATCATCATCAGATAGGTTTTAAAAGGGGTGTAATTTCACTGTTTTCACGGCCCTCTAGCACGCAAATGGCATAACCTATTGTTCCCAAATTTAGTATATGGAGTGGGGTGGGCCATAGCTCGAAATTAAGATATTTCACAACAATGTGAGATTTTCCAATTTTATGATCCAGTAGGCCGAAAATGCCATGTTGTTGCTTACAGTAAAAGTGGTTGGTCTGCTCCTCAGTTATTAGGCATTTACGGTATGTTGAGTGCGTGTGAGTGTACGGTACGACTTGGCTGGGTGGAGCGACCGCTCCACTAGATATATCGTTCTCTTCCCTGCAAATCCAGTTGCAATATATTCATCAGTTCCACTAAACCTCACATATTTAATTAATACCACTGTATCGATTACTGCATGGTCGTCTTGCATAATTGGTTTTTAGATCTGAAAACTACTAATGTCCATCCGTTTAGTAAAATCTATGTGCCATTATTGTTCAGGTCAATGTAA
This sequence comes from Leuctra nigra, assembly GCA_934045905.1. Taxonomy (NCBI): domain Eukaryota; kingdom Metazoa; phylum Arthropoda; class Insecta; order Plecoptera; family Leuctridae; genus Leuctra; species Leuctra nigra. The sequence continues at coordinate 20,399,582 of OW203761.1, read as the reverse complement.
AGATAGTCGTTTTCTTGCATGGTTTCGATGCAGAGATTACATTACTTGTAGGGGATTAAAGTTGATGTCAATCTGCACGAACTTCTAGGATGCAAGAACTAGAAGATCCATCGGAGCTCACTTTTTTTCGTCTGAGAAGTCTTTTAACGGGAGTAAAGAGGATGTGTAGCAATCAGGATTATCCAGGATTATTGACTAGGAAGAACAACTTATAAGTAAAATCTCTTCCTTCACCACGGATTTAAATAGAAAGTTTTTTCTTGAACATTTTCTTCCCTCCTCTCTCGTTCGAGTCGACGTGTCGCCTTACAAGTCGAACCCCATGCTCGCCCGAAGCCGAAGTGCTTTGCGCCAATGGCTGCCATGAACGACCCAAGCCTAATGCCCCGCGTTCTGTATCGTATCGACACTAGAAGGATGCCCTACAATGTGAATAAGATGTTCTCCGAGACACTTTGCGTCGGCAGGATCAAGTCAGCTGCATTTACCGTTCAAAGAGATCGTAAAAGGGATATGTGAATTGCCGGTGCAAACGATCGCAAACACACATGCGAAATTGATCGTTTTTAATCAATGTTATTGCAGTAATGAAATCTTCACTAGTCTTGTCGAGTTTAGATGTTTGTTATTACTTAGAGGTAATTGGCACAGTGAATGTGGTCGTTACTCCTAAACGATGCATAGCTGCATTAGTCACCTTACACATAATTATTATTGAACTAATTTCCATGACATAGAAGCTTTTCTTTTTCTTACGTTTTCTTAGATATTATTTATTTACTTTTCTTCTCACCACAATTTTACACTCCTAAAAATACATTTTTAAATAATTAATAAAGTTAGAATTGTCATAAAATTGCCAGATATAAAATGTAACTGTAAAGTATACGTAGAAAGTGGCACAACCACATTACTTAAATGTTTTATGTACAAAAATGTAATATATTTTACAAACTTTATAGGAAAAACTTTTGCATCTATCTATTGTAACAGATCTATCCCGGTAAACTGTAGTTCAAAACTTCGTCTCTTGTTTTTACCCTACATTTCATTTACGGTTGTTCATATTGGCGTCATGTGAATGTTGTCTTGTCACTGCGTCTGGGTTTGTCGGCGCGCTCGGAGTTTCACACACGCTAATGACCGAGATGCGATTAGCGATCTGCCGCCGCGGCGCCCTGCGATAAATACGCCGCGACGTCGCACAGTACTAGCGAAGTGTGAATAAGATAAGGAGTTGTGGGACGGTGCTCGTTAGGGGCGGGTGGTAATGATGGAGTGCGAGAGTAGAGTCATACGTAATGATATGCACAGGTAAACTTTACTTAAGCCTCATTTACACTGTTCAAGTTTGCTTTCAAGTCCTTGAATTCAAGCCCTTGAACGCAACCCTTGAATTCAACCACTTGAATGGGCATTTACACTGTTCAAGCTTCAAGTCGTAACATAACCTAAAATAGTAACTTCTTGCAAAGAACATGTTATTAATATTGTGCTAGATTTTGGATGCCACATAGACACATATTGTGTATTTAATGAAACAGTTGTCTCTCGTGATTATGACATATCGGTAACTAATTAATATTTGCTAGAATATGTTAAAATCTGGAATTGGCGGGAAAATCTTGAAAGATACTGGAGAGAGGGGCGGAGCCAGAGTTGTGGCGTGGGTTCTGATTGGTTCAAGTCGTTCAAGTCTTTCAAGTCTTCAAGGAAAATAGGACATGTTCTAAATAGGTTCAAGTCTTGAATTCAAGGGTTGAACGCTTAAAGTTATCCGTTTAGACTATTCAAGGGGTTGAATTCAAGGGTTGAATTCAAGGACTTGAAAGTAAACTTGAACAGTGTAAATCAGGCTTTAGGTACTTGCATTACTTTTCATAATACAAGATATATTTATAAGTCTATAATTGGATTTAAAGTGTACTTCAGTGCTTTCAAAGAGCAGAGGAGAAAATATTTATATTTCAATATTACAAATGGTGGCATTGGCAGGATATTTTTTATATGAAGGATTTGTAAATTCATTGACAGATGAAGAATTTTTTTGTAATTCAAAGGTGTTTTGTATATTATATATAAAGGATTTGTAATTTCATTAACAGAGGATTTTTTTTTACAAATCCTTATTACCAATTTTATTACAAATGGTGGCATTGGCAGGATATTTTTTATACCTATGAAGGATTTGTAATTTCATTGACAGAGGCATTTTTTTGTGATTCAAATGTGTTTTGTATATTTCAAAACAGAACTTAGAAGTTATTGAAAGTGCAATTCAGTGTTTTCAAAGAGTAGGGGAGAAAATAGTTTTATTACAAAACTACAAATGGTGGCATTGGCAGGATATTTTTTATTTTGAAGATTTTGAATTGTATTGAAACAAATAATATGTTGGTGATATAATGTATTCAAATGTGTGTGTATGATTACATTAGGAAAAGCAGCACGACTTGAGAAATGTTCTCACCTTCCATTTGGTACATTATTAGATTTTAAAGCAGTAGAACTGAAAATAGTAAATATGAGTTCCAACAAAATTGTATAAAACTTCTCCCACACATATTATGCATTTTATTCAAACTACACGTCTGATTTGAGTTCTCTTTGCAAAGTAATATTGTCGACAACTGTGGTGTAACGGTTTGAAGAGCGAATACGAAATACAAAACCGAAACACTTACAATATATCGTAAATGTTCTCTTTGCCCTTGCGCATATTTTAGTCATCGACATGCTCCGAATTCTAGGTCAACGAAAATAACGGGACCTACATAAATTATTAAAAGTGATGCTATATAAGTTGGTATGATTGATCGAATTGAAGCTCAGTAATCGAGGCTTCGTATTCAATATGAATACAATAACCAAATTAGTTCCTATTTGAATGTGCATCAACGTGAAGGGTATTTTATGACATGATTAGACTCTTGATAAATCTATGATTGAATATCAGGGAAAATGAAGAGACATAGACGTGCACCACCATCTGTCTCAACTTTATTACATCTAGTTTTATGATCTAGTCACATCTGCATTGGCAATCCTGCTCCAGTTACATGGAAAATAATTCATTGTTGCCTGTTGTGAAATTATATTGCATTTCTCGGGAGCGATACTGATATTTCAGTCAATAACATTATGTTCTGATGCAAGAAGGAAAGGAGTTGGTTCATGTGGCGACGCTCTGGACTCGTACTCCGGAGGTCGGGGTTCGATTCCGTGATTTCACTCAGTCGAGATACACAGGATAGAATTAGGTTCCGAATTAGTGGGCTCTACTACCTTCGCTCTCTTTATCATACAGTATGGAAAATCAAGTAGGTATCTATCACTTATCAGTGATCACAATCTATCACTCCTTCTGACAAAATACACAACATTTACACTTAGGTGATCTGGTAATACATCAAAACGCAGTGCTCTTAAATTGTAAACTTATTAATTATTATAATAAAATCAATTAATATAGATATTATTTTTTAATTGGGAGCCCAGAGAGAGGTGGAGAGTCATGGTGGAGAGGCAGCAACCAGAATACGAAGAGGATGAAGAAGAAGAAGAATAGTGTGATGTGTCAGGACCGTCCATCCGACGTCACTGAAGTGAAGGCTCAAGATGGACGGTGGAATTCCACCCCCCGACCCGACATTTTGTTGGAAACGGGAGACAGATAAAATTATTATTATTTATTTTTATCCATTATGATCAATGTTGGTATATGGCGAGGTTGATCGTTGCCTATAGAGTAAACGTTGGAAGAACTTCTTAGTTTAAAGATAACGGCGGTATTTTATATTTAAATGTGATTAGGATTCAATGAAATGAAACTTTCTCAACTCATGAAATGCTGTCGCAGTGAATTGAGTTGAATTTAAACTTTTTATTATTGAACAAATGGAATTTTGTAACAATTGCAATTTATATTGGGGAAGTTTGATCGTGATTTTCAAACCGGATTAGAAATTATTAGTTTAGTTTCCTGATAAGAAGTTCACTACTTCACATTGAACTTCCGTTCGAATATTGACAATGAATAACGATTGCTATCGGTGCAGTTGACATAAAGTATTAATATTAATCTCATTTTATGATAACTGACTTCATCCACATTATCCTCTTATTTGCTGAAACAATTTTTCAACACTATCGACCTAATATAAATTCAATTTATTGGTCATAAACTTACTTTTGCGCCTTCACAGACCAACTTTCAGAAATCGCAATGTCCGATCGTATCGAATTCAGCGAAATGATTTATTCGATCATGACCGATCTTTCGTATGTTCTAATTACAACGGCACAAAGCGAACATTTTCCGCGTCAATCATGTTTACTAAACCAAATGTTTGCTGAGCGTCAAACGTCCAAGAAATCGCATCAAGAGAAATGCAAATCTTTTCAAACGATCCGAGTCCATAATGTCATAGAGATGGTTTTGTTTGATCAAGCTCAAAGTCACGGACAATATTCATTTTGTAAAGAAATAAAGTTATTTTTACATTTCGATTCTACCAACGTCACATTTTCAAGGTTAAGGAAGACTTTAGATAGTAGATAGAGGTCAATACACTACATATTGTTGACACTTTTGAGACAACTAGTGTAATTAGCTTACAAATGTCCGGAGCTGATGAGCTCTTACTACACATCACACATCTGTAGACAAAAAAAAATCAGGTTGCAAAACCGTTTTTTATATAGCTACGAGTAAAGAACACAAATGTCTGCTTGGTCGATGTCATAAAGAGCATTCGATTCAATGATTTGAAGCGACGTTCGTGCAATTCTTTCGATTTATTCGGAATTAATCTCAAATATGTCATGACCCACTTTCAAGTACCTAGTGTTTGTTAGCTTGCATTTGAATTCCGGATCACATCAATTATTAACTCTGCCTTCGTCGGGGTAAACAGAATAGCTCTCCGGACTTGGCGCTGAATACATTTATTCGGTGTTTGTAGTTTATGTCCATACATAACTACCATGCTAACTGCTAGCCTGTTTCGTTTGTAAATTAGTATTTAGTTATGAAAGTACCTAACATTGTAATGAAGTATGTTGTCAATAGAGCTCTGAATGTCTTTTGTGCAAAGAAAGGAGCAATTATGAAAAGCTTTGTGAAAAGCTGTTACTACCGAGCTCTGTTTGTTTACATCCGTTAGCAGAATTAGATGTTTGGAGTAAAAGACAAAATCTCGTCGCGCTGCTAATTATCGAAGAACTATCTGCAGAGCCCGTGTAGTTAATTAATCGGAGTAATTGCCGAGCGCAAATCGGAGCCGGGAGATTAACATTGAGCTAGAAGAAAATAGAGATCCTTGTGCTAAATGATAAATCCATTCACCTCACCCACTGCAAAGAAGCATAGGGATGTAGAGAGACTCTCTGCGCACTTATTGATAGAATTAATCATTTCGTTTTAGTGGTGTTACTGTTCTGCAATTGGGCTAATGGCGATGGAAGATGAGAAGATGAGAAGGAAAGGGGTAGGTGGGGGGAAGGTGGCGGTCGTGTCCTATTAGCATAGAATTTGGGCGATGATTAAAAGAGATAAATATTTGCATTAGAGCATATGAGTAGAGGATCTTCTCAGCATAATGTCTCGACGTAGGAAATAACAAAAACCCTCAGACAAGTACGAAGACAGAGGGAAACGAACGCTGAACCTCTTACTCCTTTGCATTTATTAGTCGGAAGTGTTGGCTTTAAAGACAGAACCTGAGACGCAGTCGTTACGTCTCTCAGCTACGTAATCATCTCTGAGGTCGTTATCCAAGGTCGTTATCGCAGATAATCGGGACGTGAATGCGTCGATAACACTCTGATGATCGGCCTAATTGGTGTCGTGTTTTTACGCAGTTTTCCGCAAAGCGACGCGGCAATCGAAACCGGAAACCCAATTAATATTTCCAAATCGTTGAACCCATCGGGGCAAGGAATGATCCAGAGTATATTTATATGTGGAAAGATTCCGAGGCAATACGCAGAAGATTATTTTCGTATCAAAGCATATTCGTAACCCATATTTGAGGAAAGAAAAATCGTCTAAAACATTATTTTCTTTTACCTTTTAGGAAAAGTTCATCTAACGATCCTACTGAAAAGGCTCCGCAATAATTTCCATTTATTCCATCCGAAATAACCTAGTACAAATTAGATTCTGTAAAAATGTATTAACTTGTTCAAAGTAAACGTACAGTACGCTAATGATTTATTAGCACCCCTTCTCAAATATTGCAAAGAATTTAAAAGAGAATCGAACGAAAACGATTAAAAAATTATTAATTATAATTCAGCATCTCCCTGCAAAATTTGTCCCTTTCCACCTCGCGGAAATAAAAATTAAAAAATAAAAATTAGGAAGTCACAGCTTTTACTTTCGCAACTTTTTTTTCAGAAAAATGGTAACAGATTATTAAAACAAAATTGCAATTTTGAACATCAATTACCACTTTGGTGCAAGTACGTACTGAACACTGGCGACTTTCGAACATGCATTTATGTACGCAGCGGTATTTTTTAAAATCCTTATGAAGTGTCCAAACTCTGCCACCACTTTGTATTTCCCCGACAACAAAAGATAAAATTGTTGTCAATGTTGTGGTCAGTAAGCTCCTGCAGAAGTGAGCTTCCTCTTGTCCACTAGCGTCACCGCAGCAAAGTGCCGCGATATCCCGGCGCGGTGGAACGTTAGTGGTCGTTAGGCTGATCTCTCAAGCTGCTCTCGAGATACTGCAGCGTAATGCTCAGCGAGATGGTCGGTGAATGTCCCGCATGGCTGGCAATAGCTTTGATCATTTGCCACGGAGCCAATTGCATCGCCGTTTCAACACGGTGCGTGAGTGCCGAAGAAATTGCATTATACACAACCATGCGCTTGCATTAAAGCTGAACTGACACTATATTTAAAAATGAAATGGTGTTTTAATTCGATTGTAATTGGTGTTAAATCAATTACAGTTGTTTAGTTTAATCCATGTGTATTTGAATTATTGTGCATTAATTGGAAAACTTAATGTGATTGCACGTTTCGTCCCAGAAGTGTACCGAAAGCTGTTTTTGTGCTAATAACTTTAATCCGCTTTGCAATAATCATGACAATGCATAAATCCATACTGCTCACATTTTATTCCGTGCACTTAAAATGTAGAGCTTAACTTCGCAATCTTATACAGTTCGTACGCCAATCAAAATAGAATTAGATTAGAAATGGAAATGCTATCAAAAAGTTAAATTGTATGATGCTTGTTCGTTTACTCTATCTAACACACAGAATGACACATATATCATTCAGAATACCATCTGAAGTGATAAATGTCTAGCATTGATTTGAGCGATCCGTAGTATTTCTAACCCTATCTCCTGCTCGGCGAGGGTTAAAAGTTCACGCGGATTTCGCACTGATATCGATCAGCCTGAAACCTCTCGACGTGCTCCTCTGATATTTCTCAGTCCATGCAGGTCTACCATCTAGTCATGATTTAACATGCAACCCTCCATACCATAACACGGAGTTATGCCTTTGAGATGCTCATTTTCCCGGGTTGAATCGCGGCTTTATGAAGTGCTTGCGGACTAATCGCATTTCAGGTCAACCAACTCGGTGCGTTCAACATGACCCGTTTTACAAAGTGGTACGAAGATGGTGATTATACCATCAGCTAAGCTATCGTCAAACCACTGGTCGAAGTGTTTAATATTTAAATGAGTCGGGAATATAATTTCTCGAGGAGACGATGTCGACCGCAGGACCTCGAGAGCGTTTGCTCAACTCGCTGTCGCCTTTGCTCGGAAACGCGGAAGAGTTTTTATTTTTCGATATGCTGAAAGCTGCGTTCGGTGTTTGGTGTATATCCTCAAGGGACTTGGACTACACAAAGGGAAACTGCTTATATTTTTTTCGGTGTTCACTGACATTAGATTTCCTGCCTGGCATTGTAAGTGATATTGGCCAAAAGCGAAATGCAGAAATACTTCCCTTCATAACATTTCAATCAAAGTTCTCAAACTCACACAGCAATATTAAATTCCGCGTTTGAACATTCATTCGCTTTAAGTGAAACTATAATACTGTTCAGTTTGAGAACCGAACTTCAGTAATCACTTCAATCAACACGAATAAACCCAGGAATTAACTTAGCTCGAATTAAGACAAACAGAACAAACAGATCTGTGTAAATTAATCCATTCTAATCAATTACGTAAACATTACATTCCCTTACACACATTTAAGTACTATATTCGATATTTGCTTATCTTATCGGTCAAGGAATAAAGCTTACAACATCGCATTTTCTTTTCGAGGAAAAGCGAACGTTACCGATGATCAGAATCGTCTATCTGACTCCGGTCACCAAGAAGGCGAATGATACGGGGTTGCGATTCGTAAAGAAAATGTTTCCTCTAAATCACGCTGCTGGAAATAAAGTTGCTGCACAAGATGCATAAAGCTTCATTTACAGATCGGCGCTGCGGCGTTGGCGTTCAGAGTAGAATGGTTTATCTCTAGCGTTGAAACAACAGCGCTCTCGAGTTCGGTGTTCGAGCCTCTGATTGGCCAGTAGTCGAGGCTATCGCCCCCAATGCCGAACGCCATTGACATAAAGCCGAACTTTAAGTTCAGTTTTACAATATCCTGAAAAAGTAGCTGCCATCTATTGCAAGGATCAGGTTTTTCTCATGGGATGTTGCAATAATAACTACTGATCTTGCCGAAAACTTTATCCAGGAACATACTTATGCTATGTTTTTAAAAGATGTTATATTGCAATATATTTTAACTTCAAACATGTGAACATTTGATATATTCAAGGCTGTTGGCACTGGCAAAAGCTGCAAGATTTAGTAGTCCTTTCACAGTAGGTAATAAATTAAGTCCTACTTTATAATTAGGTAGGTAAATACTCTAAATATACTCCTTGCTCTGAGATTTCTCAGACGCTGTACAATGTCATCACTCGAACGCTTGTAACGTCTTGTATACCTATAAACTAAAAGAAAACTTTCTATAGCTCAATATTAGTTTGAAACAAACGCGCGTATAACCGTGAACCTTGCTAAGTCCGGGCGGCGGATTGTACATAATGAAATAACCAGCCAATCTGGTGCAAGAAACAGTGGCGTACTTCAGATATAAAACCCCCACAGGATATTCTTTAGGGCCCCCTTCCATTTTTCATTGCTTATACCGTAAGAATCTTTAATAATAATATGCATCTTTTGTGCTATTTTTTAAATACTTTATGAAACTTTTTCAATTATTGTAAATCCATTTGAGTATTCTGTGGATTATTTTAGTATGGGTAGGTAATAGTAGAAGGTAAAATATTATGACCTCAGGTTCGATTCGGGTCTAGTCGAATGCCTCGGTCTGGTGAACTACAACAATACGCAGGTCCGGGCCGCGCAGGCCCGGAAATGTTTTGAATTTCAGTCTAGAATTTAGTGCATTTTAACCATAGAGGTTAACCTTTATGTGCTCGAACATAACCATAGAGGTTAATCATAGAGGTTAACCTCTATGTTTTAACGCGCATTTCGGTCGATTTGATTTTTGCTTATTAAGGTACTACCTATTAATTATTCATTTAATCCAAATTTGGTCTCCACTAGACCCCCCCCCCCCCCCCCCCCCCGACAACATTGAAGTTACGCCAATGACGAGAAACTCAAACGAACGAGTTGTAGGAGTGTTACAATGCAAAATATATTCCACTTATATAAATCACAACCCATAAACACGCAGTTTCCATTTTATTTTATAACGCAGCATAGCATATTTTACTCGGACATTGGCACGCCACAAAAAGTGAATTGAGAGTGAAATTTCAGTAGCATGTCTCCCGTCAAAAAGCATTTAAAATTAAAATTATTTCGGGACTGTAACCAGCCCTGGGGCGAGAACAAAAGCTTGTGAAAATGACTAAAAAGTATCACACTCTCTGGTTTCATGATTTTTATTTATTTATAGCATCCGTGCTTTGTTCTCGTCTGCTTTTTACAGGTTGGATGAAATAAATTGAAAGCTTCAAATGATAAAGAATGATATCTTTTTGAGAGAAACTCTACGCTCACCCGCGATGTATCGTGCTGACCTAAGATGACCCTAATAGTTAGCGACTAAGGAAGCTACCTTCCTCACACCAAACTGTTGTACCTCGTTAGGTCGGCCTTCCTTGTATCGTGAACTCATCTGACCCCACATCCGGAATTTATCGAGAAGATCCATTCAACGGCGGTGCAAAGTTTTCGGCTCAACCGCGCCCATCAAAATCCTCCCCCACGAAGTTGATTCTACACAATATCGAAGACATGAACGTCATTGTGTGTCCACTGTAGACTGTTTATATCGCTGAGAAAATAATAAACTGTCATAAAAGGGGTTGAAAGCGTCATAACATTATTCTCTATGGTCAATTCAAGTGTCTCTTCTATTGTCCAGAGTGAACCTGGTTGACCCCGACCAGTCCTGCTCTTCCAAACTCTATCCTGGAATAACAATGGTCACTAGGGATTTTACTCACAATGTTATAGGATTTTGCCAGAAGGGAATATATCGATTTTCAGTAACGTGATTTATAGATACGGACCTTTAAAATAATATTATACACAGATTTTTGTTTTACATATTCGATCATCGCCGGTATGTGCAAGTTTGTTTTATCACAAATTGAAGTGTAAACCCGGATATAATTCAATGCTAACTGAAAATTCCACTTTGTTTTTTTCCATGAATAAACTTACTCTTAACCATGATCTTTCGTTGTCTGAATAGCTTCATCACAGTTCTGTTTATTCTTTAAAGTCTGATAGAAGAATAAAACCGACTCTTGAAACCATCGATCGCGAGTGGGAATCTTCGCTCAGCTCTCAAGTCATGTTATGAAGAAGAGGGCAAACTTCTTGACCAAGAAACTCACCCATGGTCGCCACGTCATGGCAGAAGGGTGGATTACACTCCTAGTATACGATTCACAAACAAGAAATGAAGGGTTTGAAACGTGACTGGTTTACCACGTTCTTTCGATTACGTCATAATACGTTTCTATTGTGATCGAACACTAAATGTGGGATTCGTTTTTACTTCTTATTATTGCAAACTTTCATCCGGTAAACAGCACACTTGTCACTTGACGTCTTTTCGAGGCAAGATGTGAACAAATATCTCTCAAGACGTTTCGGAAGTCTGAAATTACACGAATGAGATACTTCGCAAGGACTAAGTGTGAGACGTCAAACAAAGTCAAATAAGAGACCTTTGTAGCTAAAAGCACCCGCACTTAGACTAATTAAGTTTGGAGGTGCCGTGCCAGACATTTCACACTCAAAGACGTGTTTATATCCTCGTTTTTCCCACGCAAATTTATTTTCGGTCTCGATCCATTGTATACTTGAATTGCTTTCGTCAGTAATCTAATCCATCTTAAATCCTCATACAGACTCTTGCTTCTACACACACTTTTAAATGAAACAATCTCTCTCATGCAGTGCACATGCATACGATAATGTGACTAGTGCCTATATACATTCTAAATTGAAAGGCGGTAATTGAAGTGCTTGGGGGTGAACGACGAGTACTCCACAGACAGGAGAACATATACCAACACAACGCGAAGAAAGTTTAACGAAGTCTTTTATTGAAATTAGCAGAAGTTGGAGAGTGGTTTCCAAGAGCTCGTCATTCCCCTGGGGCGTCGCGACGTCACGCCAGATCTTGACCCGACGTAATGTCGTGTTACAGGATTGGTGGAGGTCGGCGATGAGGTGGCGCCGGTGGTGGTGGCGGTCAGGGCTGCCGCCCTCGTCCTCGTCGCCCTCCTCGGGGTTGGCGCCAACGTCCTCGTCGCGCTCGTCTTCTATCGGCGACCTACACTCAGATCGCCATCCAACAGGTAACTTCACGGCGGTTCAATTTCCGCCCAATAAACTTTTAAATATATATATGACGACTTTATGAGGCAGTAAAGGTACAAAGCAAACCCTTTGGGCGATGTTAGGTATTATTAGCTATTCTGTGTGGGAGCCTTTACAAGTCATCTAATATTGGAACTTGTTAATTTTTAACGAGAATTCTATAGTCATAAAGGGGCTCTAAAGAAATAATGGTCTGCTATTCCCAGTCTTCGCTCTTGAGAATAAGTACTAAATGAAAGAAATAAAATAGCTCCATTATACATTTTACCTACGCAATTTAATCTGGTAACGTACTAATGATGAGTTCGGTAATAGGTATACTGATCTCTGGTTTCACGTGTTTCTTCTTCTGGGTCAGGTTCGTGTTAAGCCTCGTGCTCGCCAATGTGTTGGCGTCGGTCGTGGTGACGCCGTTCAACCTGGCGCAGCTGCTGTTCGACACCCGCTGGCTGAGTCAAGCCGCCGCCGGTCTCACGACGCTCGCCGTCACGGCGTCCGTCTTCTCGGTGCTCGCCATCGCCGTCGACCGCTACCACGCGGTCCTCAGTCCGCTGCACTACGCCATGACAGTGACGAGGCCGTGGAGTCGCGGCATGGTCGCCGGCGCCTGGGGCGTCGCGATGCTGCTGGCGATGCCCGTGCTTCTCGGCGCCACCGACCACACTTGCAAGTCGACGTGGATGTTGGCGCTGGTCCACGCCCTCGTCCTCGCCAGCCTCGGCTTCGCGCTGCCGCTCATCGCTCTCTGCTGGATCTACTCGAGAATGTACAAGGCGGCGCACCTCAACAACGAGAGGACAAGACGTCACAGTGTGTCGACGAACCCTGGGGAGACCGTCAGTCGTCCAGGATCACTGGAGATGCCGCTGCCGCCGAAAGCCCCACTAAACCCACCGCCTCCTCGACGTCGATGTTCCAACGCGAGCTTCTCCACACTCTTGTTCCGCGAGGAAGGGAAGGCGGTGAAGACGGCCGTCATGGTCATCACCTCCTACCTGCTGTGTTTCACGCCATACTTCACCGTGTTCGTCATCGATGCCTGGGACGACAGACTCCTGCCGGCTTCGGCGCGGTTCATGGCCCTCTTGACGGCGCTCGCCAGCGGCTGCCTCACGCCGTTCATTTACGTGTTCCGCAACGAAGCCGCGCGCAACGAGGCGATCCGAGTGACGCTCTTCTGGCGACGCAATGAAGGTCAATACCGCAGCAACGTAAGTCGCGACTTCGAATCCTACAACAACAGCAAGACCAACAACGTGACATCGTCGTTGACACAGACGAACTCTCAACGACGCCAATCTCTCGCGTACTCAGATAGCGTGTCAGTGCAGAGCTTCCAGATCCCGATGAAGTCCGTCGAGTGTCGCCACTGCAGCTTGGATCCTCCTCAACCTTCCGCCGACTTTGTAGCTACGTACGAGATCATGGACAGCCCTCCCGATCAGCCGGAAGTGCCGCAGGAAGAGAAGCCGGCGAAAGTGCGACGCGAGTCAGTCACATTTCGCCTCGCCTTCATGCCACAACGACGTTGTCAGACGTGCATCAGACAGAACTCGGACTCGTCGTCGGGCAGCGGTCACCCTCTGCTGCGTGACGGGGAGAACTCGTCGCCGAATAACCAGAAGGCCGTGCAGACGCGGAGGCAGAGGTTCCTGGCGGCGAGGCAGGGTAGCTCGGGGGACGACGTCAGCGGGAGTGAACCCAACACGCCGAAGCACGGCCGTCACAGCGCCGAGTTCAACAACAACACGCGGCACACCAAGTGCAGCACGGCAGATGACGTCATCCTAGAGCTGGGCGAGCCGCCGAGGCGAGCTTTGCCGAGATCGCCACCAGTTCTTCAGGTAATTTTCATTCCAAGTTTCAACACGCAAATGCTGCAGGCAGGGCTAGAGATTCAAAACTGAAGTCAGATCTGAAAGACGGGAGGGGCTGAACATCCCAACACAGAAGTTGCTTTTACTTTAGAGCAAAGATTCCAAGTGAAATCAGACACTGATTCCTAATCTTTTATTCGCCCAGGAAGTAGGAACCACCCTATACCATGGGACAAGAGGGCGAGTGTTCAATTCAAGACCAGGCTATTAGGCAATATTTTGTAAAGAGTTTTTATCGCGTACCCTTTTGTATTACGTTGGATATAAGACCAACAATAAGACTTATTATACCAAAGATATTATGAAAACTCCCATTCATAATATCTTTGCTGCCCACTTAGAGTCTGCATCATTCTCTTTCGATCATTCAAACTCACTCTTTGAAACTTGTTAAATAATGCGACTATCCCTTTTATTCTACAAGAACACAACAAACAATCACTTTCACTCACATCAAATGCTGGAATACTTAACAAATATAAATAACTAAATGGTACTGGATGTGAACTTTGACAGCATTGTCGATGCTCAAAGAGAGTGGCCTCTTCTTGTCGAGAGATGTTCAAAGCACCGACTCGATCTCACCTCAACAACTCTAAAGAAGAACATCTTCATGCTTCTCTTTGTTTTTGCTTATTAAATTCTATCCACGAACTCTCGGATTTCAATTATTTTTGTCGTATGAAAACGTTGCTTCCTTAAAAATTCATTCACGTAATTTAAAAATGTAATAGGAATGTTGGCACTCAAGAAAATCTCTTATTCATTTGTATATTTACACGCGAGTCTCCGCTGGGAGAGAAACTGAGAGAATTATTCACGGAATTTCATCTTCACGAATGTTGACTTGATCTTCTCATTCCCACAGCTGCAAGAGACGTCCGTGGAGCTCTGTCAGTCCGACGAGGGTTCGGAGGCTGCCGACTGTAGCGCCACCCTGCGCCAAGACTCCGGCGCCACGCTCCGCCAAGACTCCGGCTACAGTGAGCCCACCGCGGACAGTGCTATGGACGTTGCCACGGTGAATCTCTCCAGTGTCAGCTATTCGAACAATCTGCAGCCGAAGCGTCATCGGCCGAAGCTCCAGAGACTAGCTGCGGTCGAGGACGAGGAGAACATGGACGAAAACGAAGACATTTCAGATGAAACTGTGCAGAAAAACATTAAGAATAAGAGCAGTTTCAGAACCCGGTTTCACCGACCTGCATTTAGAATACCAATTTGCGAAATTTAGAATAATTACGTACTACGTGCATTTAATCTAGTCTTTCTGATTACTATGTCAGTAACTTACCTGAATTAACTTAAGAAAATTGTGACATTTATGAACAGGGTAAAGTCAAGGGATTCAATGCGGGATGCCTTGTGCGCATGTGTAAAAGTGTTACGGTGCCATCTGTCATATAGAATACAACTTCAGAAGGCACTGATTTTCACTTTTAGTCCAAATGATTGATTGAAGCCCGGACAAAGAAGTTAGAAGCCGAAGAAAAGCTCTTGATTGTGATAAAAGCTCTTCTAGGATTAAATTACAGACAGGGGAGAAATGAAAGGAGCGTCGTGACATAGTGACTTTCTACCCGAGTTCGAGGTAACTCAATAGATCCGCTAGAGACGTTTGAAAGTGAATTAGGATCTCATCACTCGGACACAAGAAAGTAGTTGCTCGACCCAACACCAAATATGCATAGTATTTTGTCCACGTCACACCTCGGCTGGCCCGAGGGTCTTGTTAGTCAATTGTCCGCACTTCGACCAACGGTCTTCCCTTGAGGCTGGCGACTTTTCGGGTATGTAACGCGTAACAGTGATTCCCTAATCTCAATTAAATGTCAGATTGTAAATGTTATAAAGAAACGATATTTGATCTCGCTTAAATATCTATGTGATTTTATCTAAATTAAATTGCTGTATTGAAACTAAAGCTTGAGTATGATAGAGAGAGTTTAAGTTTGCGTCGTGAACAAAATCTTCTCCAACTATTGTCTCATAAGAAAACAACCTGTAAGTAACATCTAAAAGCTTCGAGATAAAAATCAGCTTGACGTTTCTGGTAGAATTGGTTATCAATGAAAATATTCGATTTATCGAATTCAGGTAGCTTATTTTAGAATTGGTCGTAAAGTCATCTGACTTTGGTCATGCGATGTTGAGAAGTATCCAAGACAGTTTCGAAAACGACTTAAGGAATATCGAAATTCGTCCCAAAGGTACAGTTTTGTTCCTTCTGTGAGAGCACAGTGTAAAAGCGCTCCAAGGAATGGAACAATGTTCGAAACTTTGGTTCGACAAGATGGCGGTCTGTTTGAGTTGTAACGCGCGCACTCTGTCTTTACAAGTACCATTGTTTACTCCACTTCTTGTCGCTGTCTCTCTCTAGTTCGTGATAACTACCATATATGTGCCAACAATTCGTTCAGTCTTAGAATAGAACGTTTCGCGACATGGGTGAAGCCATGTTGACCCCGTAGCCAATTAAATGTTCTAAACGCATCCCTCTCTTCTGTCTACTCTTTAAACTATATTTTTTAAATAAATATGTAATTAGTTTATCAAATTATTTTGAAACGTACTATTAACTATAGCAACTTAAGTAGAATATTTTTGTACACTACCAAAGAAAGAATTATAATTATTTAGTAGCGAAACAGGTCTACAATTGCTACGCTGTACCTTCAATGAAACACAAGAAAAGCGACAGAGAAAGTTTCAACTTAAACGTGTACGGGAAAAGAAACTTTATGTTGTAAATTAAATATTCTGTTTGTCCGCTTGTGGTACACTCAGCTTATAAGCACTGTCCCAGATTACAAATATAATCTTGAAAGTATTTACTAATGAATCTGGGAGAAAGCATTACCTATAAAAGTAAATCTATATTTTACATAGAATAATAATAGAACATGATATGATGTGCTAAACTCATGGAAATGACAGATGATGGATCTATTGTATTGTTGTTTATTATTTATTAATATCCATAACTCGCTATTGATACTGGATTAGGGGACTGGATTCAGTGACATCCAATCATAATTAAATAATAATCATTGTCTATTTCACATATCTAACACGCAGTATTAAAGGGACATAAGTCTACAACCAATAATGTAGTGTAATATAGCTGTTACTTTATATTCCTTTAATATTGTATGTGTGATATATGAAATCGTGTTTGAACTTGCCTGAATAGATGCTATTTTACCTGTCTCCACTCTCAAAACTTGTCCATCTAAACCAAAAGAAGTTGACAACTTGAATGAAACACAATGAAGTTGTGAACTTTTGACGTTTTAATGCAAAAAATATAAACTGGAGACAGAAGTTGAGGTTGGACAGCAGTTAAAAGTCACTCGGAATCCACGCCCCTGAAGTTTTAATTGTAATTGTTTCGTAGCGATTGGCCAACAATACTCTGTGTGTACTTACGTTATTCGTGAGTGCATATTCAAGCGTATATGTGTATTACATGTATTATCCGATACCATTGATTGTAAAGTGTTAATTAAAATAGTATCTTTTTGTACATATTATTTAATTTGTGAGAGTGATTTCTTCTAGTACCACAGATTGAGAAGGACTGACATATCAACTATGTAATACAATTCCTATTTTTGTACTCGCCGTGGCATTATGATATGACGTGAGGATGAGAAGAGTACTTGCTTTTGACAAGACCAAAGTTTAACATTGTGCAAGGTTCATAACGAATTAGTATTTATGAAAATAAATTTAAATTTAAACTGTGCGCAAAACAGTTTTATTTTATCCAAAATACATGTCCAAACCTACTTTAGAAAATCCTTTATAATACTAAGTAAATAAGTACAGTGGCCTTACAAAGAAATAATCATAGGCCAATATTGACTTCAGTTAAAAATGACATGGCTTAAAACTTAAGTCTGCCTTTGTAATGCTTTAAACCTAACTTCAAACCTACTATTCAATGCCGAACTAAGTTTTACATGGGAAATCATGAAAGTTTCAGGTTATAAATCACATAAAATAGAATACACCTCATTTTAATAGAATATTAGAATAAAAATAGAATTCCTTTTTTGTCAGTTTGTTTCATGGATGGTTCAATGCATGGAAAAAATAGAAATATAGCTCTCATTATATACACATTTGAGGTTACTAATTATATTTATATATATAGTCGTATTGATATTAATTGTTAAATCGTTTTATTTTCCTAAATTTGTAACCTGATTACGGCTATTCAGTGATAATATACCAACGCACACCAACTTACCAAAATGTGACAAGCACTATGCGAAATGTCGATGCAACTTGGAGAAAGTCACAAACAATTCCTCTTCTATTTTACTTCCCCGCGTTTTTATCCATCTCTCTTAACGCAAGATGTCCGCCCTACTTTGCTACAAATGGATAAAGATCGGCGAGCACTTCGCTGAAATCTTTGCAACTCCTTGTGCAGCTTAGCGTAACATATTGGGTACTAAAGCAGAAGACATTGACGTGTCTCGTGACGCAAACTACCCGTGATTGCGCTGGGGTCATCGACCTTTCCCGAACGTTCCTGCCCATCACAACAATCTCGTCCACTTCGTACATTAGCTGATTAATTATCCGTTTGCATCACATCACTGATAGTTTCTGTAATCAATCCTAGCGACGGAATGGTGAAGTTAAAGAAGCCGCAGAGACAGACAATGATTGATGTAGCATTTCAAGTGACAAAATTCTTTCACGTCTTCTTGACGAGTGCCTGATTTGTATAGATCATGTGTTTACAACTTTATTATTCAAATTGCCAATCTTCGATTACAAATCTTCGTCTCAGCTCAGTCGTTCCCAGCTCTTTAACTTTATAAAACTAAACCAGAAACTAAAGCTTCTGATGCTGCTTATACCGCTGATTAGATACTTTTAAGTTGTGCTTCATTTTGAATGGATTTATCTGTTCACATAATAAGGTAAACAACGATTCCACCACTTCCTTCAAAATGTGTAAAACATTTTTAGAACACCAGTGAGAGAAGAAATAAAAATAATAGAAAAATAAATGTCTCAACAATGTTAATTAACTTCTGCGCTAATTTTAGATCCATTGTTGACACATGTAATAATGTAGTTTTGAACTGGTAGATGTAGATTATGTTTGTTGTTTGTGGACGGTGGGGTGAAAGGTACGGGGGGGGGGGGGGGGGCGCGCGTGACCCCACGGGGCTATTTCGTCCGTTGTTGGATAACTTCTCTGAGTAGCTGCACAGAGCCGGTGACAATCCTCTGAAGGTAAATATGACAGAGTAATTATAGAATAGAGACGTAGTAATACAAGTTCTGATTGCGAGAATTAGTACCCGCCAGCAACATTACGCATGTATTGACGAACAATTTCGCAAAGTGAACAAAGCGCGCAGTAGTCGGTGGGCCACTAGAGCACAACATTAAGCGCGCAGTAGTCGGTGGGCCACTAGAGCGCAACATTAAGCGCGCAGTAGTCGGTGGGCCGCTAGAGCGCAACATTAGCTGCTGAATTGAAAGTAACACACCGTCAGAAACTTGCGGAATTAATCATTAGCCTTTGATCTCTTATGAAAAATAGACCGTGAAATTGAACCCTACAGCAGGATTATAGTTTATTATTCACGTTGGTACAGGAACATTGCATCCTCGCACTGCCCGGCATGCCGAAGGAATAATTAAACTAGATCAGACTGCGATCGTATAACTTTGATCGACAAACGATCGATAACTCTTATGAGAGATTTGCATTGACTCGTCTTTGCAATCGATCGACTATGACGTGTCAATGTTATTTCCCATAAGAGTTGCCGATCGACTGTTGACAAAAGTTACACGATCCCAGTGCAGGTTGTAATTGGTAAAGGAGCCTCAAGTGTGGCTAAAACATTCATTTTATATGGTATGTTGTTGTTTTAAGTTCTACGACAACGTCAATTACAGCATTTTTTATTATATACAAAAAACTTCAGAGAGTGTTTTCAATTAAGAATCACTATCAAAAAAGAACCTAGTCTCAACCCTTCCAATTCCAGCACCCTACTTCTGGCATTAACTCTATATATAGAGTGTTAGTGTTTCATACATAAAGGTGTCACAAATATATAAAGGACCATTGATAATAAAGAAGTACTTTAAATTTAGCTTCCTATTTGGCGACGGAAGGACACTGTGTAACCTCCTACGTAGGAACTGTAAGTGTAAGTGCTGCGATCCCTTATTATATCTCTTTTGAAGCCCAATAGAAGAATTAGTTGAAATGTGTAAAATGTGGTTTCCGATGTTTTGAAATATTTCTCATATTCAACGCGATGAAAATTGCTTTCATTTCCCACCCACAAAATCGCCGACGGCTCACGTGTATTCGATATTTCGATGACCCACATAGATATCTACTCGCATTATTTAATTGAACATCTTTAGCTGCGATGCAGAATTGTAGAGAGGTGGTATTGAATATCAATCCAATTTCAAACCAATAGACGAGAAACATTCTTTGAAACGTGAAACAATGACATCTCTGTACTTTATAGCAAACCATATTATATTTATCTATTTAAATGGAAATCAATAATATATGGATGCAAATAATATGATAGAATGCTTCTAACATTATGGTGTCAGGGTTGTAGGTTGACTTTTCAAATTAAAACACATCTAGAGCAAGATCAAGGATCAATTATGAAAGAAACAACGTCTTTCTTTAAAAGTTTCGATTGAAATATGTTTTATTAATTAGTTTAAAGTTTGAGTCTTGATTGAAAACATTGACCCGTGTAATTGAGGTTTTTAACATACATGTAGATCCGACGGGCAATGAGAAGCTGAAAGTCCGTCGATGACGCGTTTCTGCGAGGGAATCCCAGCTCCTGATTGGCTATCGCGTCGTATGACTGACCCCAATAGTCAACGCATGACTGTAACATCTCCGATCTAAATATACTGCTATTCGTTCAAGGTTAGGGTTGAAATTGCTAAGACTCTGAGCAGTTGTCGCTTCCACTGACAGCTCGGGGTCACAACGTGCTCCTCGGTGCACTACACGGAGTCGGGAAACTAAGTTCGAGCAGCGATCCCGCGGCAAGCAGAGAACTAACATCGCTTCTCTCCGCTTTGATCACTTGTACCCACTAGAGGGAAACGTCACTTTTTGCATTGTTATTTGATCAACAAAGTTTCACTTGAAGCTTATGCATATTAATAGTGTTTCCTAATGTAAAAGGTTCGATGCAGATATGAAGGAATTCCATAAGCTAGAGCTGAGACGTGTAATTTTAGACGATGAAGAACACATTATTGAGCGAGCGAAGCGAGCGACTCCATTTGGCTCTTTTAGCACGGACCTCTGTTTTTTTTTTTGTTTTTTTTTTGTTTTTGTTTTTGTATGCTAAAGGAAGCAATAGAAGTCGCACCGTTTCACCGATCGACCTGAAATTTTGCACACATGTAAAGACAACCTTCTCTGTTTGCAGACCCAATTTTTTTTTGAAATCCATCCATTGGTTCATTGTTAAAATAAGTATCTCCTGATAGCCTAAAAAATGAAAATGGTCTTCGAGAAATGTGATCAAACTCATATTTAGCATGGTCAGTAAGACCAACAATGTCACTTATTTTACCAATTTTCAGCCGAATCTGTCAAGAAAGTATGCACTTATTGACATTTTTAATAGCTGTCAGAAATGAAACATTGAAAATGAATGTCTTTCCAATGCAACTGAATCTGATTTGCTTTAGGTACAAGAGTGTTTTGATGGTATGTACACTTTTTTAGTGAAAAGCAGATATTTTTATGTGTATTGAGTTGATCAAATTTGAATAATTCAATTTGGATCATAGTTTCCAACAAATCATTTCGAGTTTTTAAGGACCTTGATTGTCTTTTCGTCAATTCGTAGTTCTGATGGCCGTGCCTCCCGTGTTTCTACTTGGCTGATTTTGCATCCAGGAGGGATTAGAAACATAAGCTCACATTTCAATAATATCATTGAGTGGCGTTTGTTCTCTTCTAGCGTTCACACGTCATTCCAAATCTCTCCTGCATTGTGCTTCTTTTCGTTGATAATTTTGGCAATTTGGTGTACTTTGTGAAGGTATTAGTAAAATTGAATCGCTTTTAAAGCATAGATATTAGGTATCTACAGTTTTTGTCCAGGGGATTGATTATTTCTAATTATTTTCTTCTTGGAAACGTTGGATTTATTCCGTTTCTGAGCTTCTGTCTAGCCTGACATTTCCTTGAAGGTTAGGTATATCTCGGATTACACATTAATGGTGGTCATACAATGACACATTGTTTTATATTGATTCAGTGGATCGTAGTTTGCTTTCAGTTTGACTTAAAATAATGTTTTCTGTGTGTTAACGAACGCATATTCGGTTAATGTTTGCGCACGTGTCGTGCTCGCTCATTCAACGCGTTACACAGAGCGTTTTCCTAGTAAAAACAAACTACGACTCAACTTGTTCGTTTATCTAATGGCGTGTTATCGTACACCGTTAATATTTTACTCATGCAAAATGTTATCGATGTCCAGGATATGGTTTCGCATTATGTAAGAGGTTTTGTAATCAGAAATAAGTTGCCACATCCTGGAAATCATTAGATACTTTGAGAGTGCTTAAAATAAAGTCTGGGTGTCTCACACGTTATTATTTATAATATTGTTTGGAGTTGCACTGATCTGCAACTAGGTTAATGGCGACGGTAGAATGATTATGACGATGACTTGGAGTTGATGGAGAAGATTTGTTAAGGATTGACGGTGGGAGGAAAGGAAGGGAACCTAATAGTAGGGAACCTTCCCAGCATTTGCCTCTTGATTGAGGGAATCACGAAAAATCTCAGTTAGAATGGACGGCGAATATAATCGAAAACTGGACATTTGAATTTTAAATCCAGGGGTGTAAAGTCTGTGCCTTCTTGCAGCGTATTTCTGACTAAATTCTACCCAAATGAAATAGCATTTTGAGTAAAACTCTGAAATCCGATTTGGCTTATGTATATTGCGATATGGACTTAGTAAATACAATATTGTATTAAACTTCAAAAATGTAGTGACGCATTTTATTTTTATGTTCACAAAATACTCAATGTGTTTATTAAATACACTCACATACAATTTGTGTATAAGTCCCATTAGGTAAAGCAAAAATCCTACGCTTCCCACTGAATTACCTACAGAGCAAAGTTCATGAAAAGTTGTTATAAAAAGTGACCCATTTCCATGGACCTCTGATGAAGCCTGTAGCTGTTGGGTCTCGCTTACCGTGCGAGAGACACAAACATGACAGCAGCTCTGTGTATTCCGACCACGATGACATTGTTAACCGAGTGAAGCGAGCGACACAACTCAACGTTTAGGACTCGCCCGCCTCGTTTGTAACGACAAAGCTGAAATGTGGGTTACACGTTTCAATAAAGAAGATGCCAATTGGTTTGCTGTGTTTCAATTGTTTTAGAGTATGTTTAAAATCGTGGTCAAATCAGAATCACTACATTAAGTTTCATCAAAATCAACAGTAATATTTTTAAATCTTCTCAGCTTATTAGTTTTGTTTAGTACCTATTCTACTAATACACAATATTTTCCTCGGTATTCACCGATATTCTTCAGGTGACATGAGAAAACAAAGTGAATACCTAGGGAAATTTTGTGTATTAAAAATTATAATTTTTGCAAGTCTAATGATTCATTAATAATAGAAGTAATATTTCGTTTATTACAGAGCAATTTTCCTAGCAGGGTTCCCCGCTTGACGTCATTCATACCTATTTTGTTAGGCGAATCTGATTAGAAGTTAGGAACGCAATTTCCTGCGTCGCATGCGTTGAAAGCGTTGAAGATGTGACATTACCACAGTCGGAGTCGTTTAGTGCTCTGTGGCGCCATCTAGCTCCATCAGGCGCCGTAGATCTCAGATTAGGCACTTCTTTTCATCACGGGCAATGAAATGTGGAATCAATAGAGTTCGAACATGTTCATAACCTGATTCTTGAGCTTCACAAATAACATTTTATTGCATGTAAATGTTTTTTGTTTATCTTGACCTACATATTTACCATGCATTTGACAGCAGGTTGATATGTTAAAGGTAGAGACGTATCGAAGGCCTAAGGCATTCTCCAGGGTACTTTGGGTGGAGGCAAAGTAAGATTTCACCTCATAAAACAAAATTACAGAAGTATTTTGGTACAAAAAAGTACAAAAAGTTTTATTTTTGAGCGAGCGTAGCGAGCGTCACCACGGTACTCTTATGGCACTTTCTCTGTGTGTGTGTTTTTTTTTTGTTTGTTTGTATTTTTTTTGCCTGCACTGCCCAGGTCAAACCGCACAACCAATCGATCGGAAATTTTGCAAACATACTAATGTAATCTATGCGGTCCCTGGGATCTTTTCTGAACGAGATCATGTGATTGGTTCAAATTTTATAAAAATTATCTTTCGATTGGTTGGTTCGATCAATTTGAAATTTAGCAAAGTCATTGCAACCAACATTGTACCCAATCATAAAAATTTTCAGCCAAATCCTCCTATTGGTTCAAATTTGAAACCATTTTTCCTGTGATTTTTTAAATTTAAACTAGAACTGATTGACCGACCATTGACCAACTAAAAACTTCGCATGGTCATTGGTACCAACATTTAAGGAATTTTTGCCAATTTTCAATTTAATCTGTCGTTATTTTCAAAAGTTTTTGTCATTTTAGGAACATTTTGCATGTTGGCTGTCAAATTCACGGCGACTTCGAATCTTCAGTTCAAGGCAAGGTATTTAGAGCAGAAAGTTTTAAACGAAATGAAACTAATAATGACCGTTCAACAGATTGATCTGATATTGTGTACACACACTAATATCATATCATGAGTGGTCCCAGGTATATTTTTTGAACGAGATCCTGTGATTTTTGAAAATTAACAAGGAACCGTTCAATCATAAAGGTTTAATCGATCAACTTAAAACTTAGCAAGGATATTGGGACCAATATTTTTGGAGGTTTTGGAGATTTTTATAGAAGTCTCTGACGAACTTCAAGAATTGGCTTTTAATGACATTTTCGACAGACATAATTTCGGTTCGAGGTGTTGCGTATATCCGTGCTCGCTCATCAACGCGTTACACAGAGCGTTTTCCTAGTTAGTATCAACATTACTGAAACCATAGAAAGAACTTTCCTGCTTTTTGAACGATATGGGGTACTTGTCTATTGTAACACGTGCAATATAATGCTATTGGTTTTTACCTTAGTTTGGCACTGACCCACTTTTCTCCAATATAAGTTAGTAAATTTCGGCAAATTGACAATAGGTAGAACAGTTATATAGACGGCTCTTATACTTTTATCAGGCCACATGTCACCGATGCTGAATGGTCGCTGGCTGCCCCCGAGCCAATAAAGGCAGTTCGTCTTGCGAATTGGCCCATCAAAGGGTAGTTGGGAGGGGGATCGTATCAAGTTTATTGTGACCTACTTGTCGAAGACGTTGGAGACAAAATCCATGTCAAACGAAGAGAAGGTTATTTAGGCTTTTTGCGAGACGCTCCGATTATTTCGGAATAATTTAAATGACGTTCATTTGCTGTGATGTGGATTCTTTCGTATTTAATACTCCTTGACGTTATTTTCTGTTTGTTGTAATGTAAAAGCATTTTGACAAGTAAAAAATTAACGATTCCGTGACCTCATCACCATATTCGATTTATAAATACCTAAAGTTTGTGCTTCATATTTCAAGACCGACATTTTAATTCAGATTCATGGTAACTTTTTTTGCTTAACTCCGTGCGTATAATTTTGATTCCAGTAGCAATACAAGCAGATTTCTTTGCTAATTCCGCTAGTGCTCAATTGCAAATTCCCCAATTTGGTACTTATAATTGTAAAATAAGTCCAATATGTCATAAAATTTTAGTATTTGATTAAAAGTAGTTTCTCTCGTTACGCTACGTAATACTTGACGTCATATACAGCAACTTGTTAAGATAAACTCTAATTAACTCTGGAATCAGAATTTAATTAATCCTTGATTAGCTCCCAGCACACATCCAAAGAGAAGCTTTTAAAATGTAAATTCTGTGCGATAAGGTCAATCCCCTAAATCTCCCACCGACGCCACCGCCGCGACGCCTGACTGATGTATGTGACGACGTCGGCCTGTCAACCTGCCGGGTGGCGAGGGATAAGGTGGCGAGGGATAAATTAATGGCAAAGAGCTGCAGAGACGACTTTTAATAATGCTATAGCTTTTCGCTGAAGAAATATACTTCCATTTTATAATCCGCCGCTAAGCTTGGGAAAGATCAGGCTAAAACATGGCTCATGAAAGCTGCACCTGAACCTACTGACATGACCTACTTTCACTGATTAAAGGAA
This sequence comes from Leuctra nigra, assembly GCA_934045905.1. Classification (NCBI taxonomy): domain Eukaryota; kingdom Metazoa; phylum Arthropoda; class Insecta; order Plecoptera; family Leuctridae; genus Leuctra; species Leuctra nigra. Next base: position 20,373,422 of record OW203761.1, on the reverse strand, counting down.
GCCAAGCCACTGTGTAAGAGAATCGTAAATATGAAAGCAATTTCGTATGCGGGTTTACATAAATGAACGTTTCTATATTTCTCATAAGTAATTTTCTTATTTAAACACAATATATAAACTGAACCGTTGTAATTTCACCTTATATAGTACACTTTCATTTTAAGGATTCGAAATTTACATAATCATTAAATCTATGTAACTCAGAGATTAAAGCCAACACAAAATTCACTGCATAAGGGAGATATATTTAGAGGTATCCAAAGGTTATAATAACAAACAGGGAGTATACAGCGCTTTGGCTCTCCGCTATACAATTAATTAAATGGTCTTATTTTACAACATCGTTGTTTGAAAACGTGTCTAATTTATTGTCATACATTTTGTGTGAGAGGAAACATTCGCACGATCAAACCACCCAATTCGGACATAACGAGTAATCCTTTTCCAGAGTAATTGGCGTTTAGTTTTATTACAATTTTATTACCTCACTGGACAACGGTTTGAAAAATAAATTCCTAGTACGTAAACAATAAAATGTGTTGTATTTGCCACAATAAAAGGAAATGAGCTAAAACTGCACACATAAAACCGCACCACATTCTAACCTCTCTGTTTTATTAATCCCAAGTGCTACAATTTTACAAAAAAATAAGAAGAATTGCACGCGGAGATTGTCCCCAAGAATTTCAGTTCGAATGTCCCAGATAAATCACAAGCCCGGCTTTATCCCTGGCATTGTGTCACAATAGTGGTTCTAATGGGCGATTCTTGTTCCGAATCGCAAGTTTATATGACGGCATTGATGCGGCCAGAGAAAGTTCGCCTCCCTTCCCTGACCCGATGACCCAGTTCCCAGCCTTCCCATTATCCAATGCACTCATACTCTACGTGCTCATGCTTCAATTAACAACTCCTTCGTCCTGTCAACTAAAAGCACATACACACGTAAAAGTTTGCAAGTAAGTTAAGACAAACTTTAGAGAGACGACACGGGTTAGGGATGTGGATGACAAGACTTGGATAATATAACATTGACACTCCTAAGCAATGTGTAAAAGTTATTATGTAAATTTTAATGGGAAAAAAGATTCGTGTTTCAACGACCTATATATTTCAGCAGATCTAGATGATAACGTGATCTAAGAAAGCGAGCGGAATAATAAGATGAGAATGACCGATCCACGCGGGAATATTTCCCCACGTATAGGTCAATTCAAGATATAAAAATAGATGCTTCTCCAAAACAAATGTTCTTCAGAGCATAAAATAGAGTATTCTTCTAAAAATACGATAATATCTTTTTATAGTTTTTCTCACCTAGTTTCTGACAAAAACATCAAAATATTTAGAGATAATATTGTATATTTGGTATGATTTTGTGGTGAAACGAATGTTCCTAAACACGTTTCGCAGAACATCAGCATTTTATTGTCACATTTTAAGGATCTGAATTCACACATAATAATATAACCCAATAGAAGGGAAGAATACTGGCCGCCTTGTTGAACTTTTGCATCTATTGCTCCTGCCTACACATGGGTCGACAATCTACTCTGAGGTTCTTTGATCCACTTCCATACATATTCAGATTAAACTCGATGAGCTTCTGAAATAGTTTGATGAGTCTATTAATATGCAAATGACAACAAGCCGGTTGTTGTTGTTGTGCGCCTGTCAATCACGAAGCGACGTCCAGCGTCTCGACGCATTGTTGCCATGCCGCTGGTTCGCCGTGTAATCACACTTAACGAGCTCTCAAGACGCCGCAAGTTTGGCATCATGGCGTCAGGATCCGGTAGACCGTCTTCGTCAATTATTCAAAGCAATCCGAGTTATTTCTTAATTATATCAAATTGTAAACTACGTAGTAGGAAGTTGATGTAAGACATAAAAACAGATATTTCACATGTAAATACTGTTTTAAATAGGGAATAATTAAGCGAACGCAGCAACCCACTTTCTCTGTTTTTTTTTTTGTAAGCAATGCCTATAGGTCACACCATTCAACTAATCGATCTGAAACTTTGCACACACACTAATGTCTTGAGTGGTCACAGCTGTAGGGTTTGAACGATCTGTGATCGATTGAAAATTAAAAATTGAACCGTTTCCCGGTTAATTTTTGAGAATATTTAACTGTCTGGTTATAGCGCAAAAACAATTTTCGACGGGAATAAATTGTCTGAAGTCTTTTCCGTCATGAAATAACCTGAGTTCACTTTCTTTATAGGAAAAGTAATTTACCTCATTGCGACCAAAACCTTGACTTAACTACCCGCGTTTTCGCAGATATTAATAAAGTTTGTTTCGAAAAATTTCTAGATATTATTATTTAGGTATAGGTATACCTACCAATTGTGATTTACGTGCTAAAATGGATACTGGTTATATTTTTATTCCATATATTTTTATAATAAAGTTAGCTACTAAATTGACGTTCCTTCTAACTTTCTATCTTGTAATAAAGTTACCGACTAACTTGACTAACTTTTGCTGGGTTCTCACCGTGTTCTCCTTAATTACAGCAGACGAAATGAAATGTTGCATAATATAATATCGATTGCGGATCCGTTTTTGTCTCATTAGTAGCTTGATAATCTACTCTAGAAGAAAATAAATATACAATATAGAGACTAAGGCATCAAAATGGTAGCGTGCCCAATAACTAGGAAAACCCTCAACGTAACGCGTTGATGTTCGAGCACCGATATGTGCCACATCTCCAACCGAACACGGCCTACTAAGGGCCGGTCTTTCAATAGTCTGCTAAACCAGTAGTTAAGTTTTAAACGGTCATTCGAGGATTATCATTGGTTGTTACCATGGCAATAGTCCTAAGTCCTATAGTCCTATCACCGCATTGAAAAATTGGCACTAAGGGTCAGTCTTTCAATACTCTGCTAACTTTTAAACTGTTGATTAGGACTGTATTGTCATGGCAACAACCAATGGCATTCCTAGAATGATCACTAACTAACTGTTAAGAGCTAATTGAGACTTTAGCAGAGTATTGAAAGACCGGTCCTAAATAAAAAATAACTATACACAGCACAATAAATAGAATTCTAAAAATCATAATTTGTATTTCTCTACTTCACATTTTACGTCAAGCTTGTCTCCCTTCTTGTCCTCCACCATCTTGTCATGCGGCAGGACGATCTTGACGACACTGTCCCGCCTCCAGTACGAGTACCACTTGAGGAAGTGATGCTGACACCGGATGAACAGCCAGCCGAGGTAGGCGGTGTCGACGGCGGCGATGGTGCTGACGAGGGCGAGGGTGAAGGAGCGCGTGATCAGAGAGTTGCTCATGTCGTTGTAGTAGGAGTCGCTGACGAAGACGCCCATGTACGAGCACATGACGACCAGCGGGGTGATGGCGAGGAAGGTGACGACGTCGAAGGCGGTCTCGCGAGGCGATGTGTTCTTCAGCCAGCTCATGAACGAGAATACGACGTTCATTCTGTGGGGAGAAAGAAGATCATGATTGGAGAAATTGTCGTTTTAAATATCAGAAACTGATCACTCTATAGTATTAATGATGCTACACGTACTACTATATTAACTCTTAATGTCTTCCAAAAATATGCCAATATAATAATGTAGTTCGTTGTTCGTCTTGGCCTAGCAATTTAAATTATTTACCAAATATATCTACATGAAAACTCGGGAGTGTTAGCAGCCCCTATCCATTTCAAATGGTCAAGGTGCGGTGCATTTATTTTGTGATCACAAAATAAATGCACCGCACTTTGATTATTTGCAATCAATTTTTACAACAAAATGTCAATAATTCTTTAAGTTCTTCACCAAATATGCTGAACATTTGTAAATAAAGATAAAACATCAATGTGATTCAACGCTAATGATATATCTTGCACGTTGAGCACCATGAAACAAAACAGTAACTATCTCTATCTTGCAAAATTTGAACTTGATCGGACAACTGTCCATTTCCACTTTTCAACAAATCAGAGATCACCAGCAAAGTTTTTTATGTTTAATTTAATTTTCAGCTCGATCGCGGAAACTGTTTCACCTGTATAAAATGGATATATACACGAAAAAGTAACGTATCAAGTGACGTATAAAACAAGTTTCTTCTTAAGTTTCTTCATATCCGAACTACGCACCCAATTATGTTGCATAAATATTTTTAACGTTTTCGATGAACGTATCCAGAAAATGGCACAGGAGACACGTATTCAAGGTTGTCGACACTTTTGGTTACTTACAAAGAAGAAGTATTTATAAAACACGTTTAAATATTCATATTACTTTACAACGATAAAAGCAGATGACAACACTGGACGTCGCTGACGATGTTGCTCTGTGTTTTAATTCAGAATATAATGAGAAAATGATTTTCAGAGGAAGTTAATAAAACTGTGAAATTCTCGTAGGCGTAATTTCAGCAAGTTTGGTGGAGGTGCCGTGAAACTTTTACAAAATTCTGGAAACTCAGCTCTACCCATTTACTTTCACTTTATTCAATTAAACCATAATAACTGTTATTTTCTGGCAATAAAGAAGAGATTTACTGCAAACTCAAATCGCGACACGTTGTTCTATTTCATTCTCCTACACTGAATCTCAGCCCGTGGCTAATGATCTATCCTTTCACTTTAACTGATTAATAAAGCGAGCAGCCCCAACACAGACGAGGTTGATGCCTCATTATCTGGCGGCTTTTACTTGCTAATTGCTCCACTACGCGTCACTAGTGCTGTGTTCAAAGACATTACGCATGTTGTGTTTAAAGCCGCGCCAAAGAATAATCGAATTACCACACTTTTCATACACACGGTCAAGGGAGAAGGCTCTGCCCATTAACCCAGATAGTGATATTAAAAAAAAATGTTACTCAGATACAATAATTCCTATTAATGAAATATTGCGGCCTGTGGCTGAAAACTAGTTGTAACAAAAACTACAAGATTTTAAATCAAGACGTGGTTTCTAGAGGGTAGTTTGGAAGGAAGCCAATCAAAACTGTTCATATAGTACTTGTATTACATAGAAAAAGCTGGAGGGGAGTTTCGCCGAGCTCTGGAAAATAATTATATTTCGTTTCTTTTTAAACATTTCTGCCGCTTTTCTAGAAAACTGATAAAAAAAAATCATATAGTAGTTTATAGACTAAAATGGTGGTATAAGAGAGCCGTGACCCAGATATTTATCCATCCATGTTTAATGTGGGCAGTCCCCTTGTTTTCTTGCTACCATCTTGTTTGATTGCCTCCTCCATGCGCCATTGATTGCGGTAGGTGTAAGTTTCTCATGGCTAATTTTATGATCGAACTTATCCCATCACACTCAATAAAACATCGTCTTAATCCACCTACGTAATGGCAGTAAAGTTTCCGCGGTAACTTTTTAAGATCACTCGTTTGCTTGTTGATAATCACCAACATCATTCAAGAAGGATTTCTCCGCTCAACCAATTTGAATTCCTCCACTAAGATCATTTCCTTGTAAACAACATTGTCTCCGGAATAAGTTTACATCGCTGAAATGTGATCAAAGGAGAAGTTGTGCTTCATCTTGTAATAGCTATATTTTTCTAATATGTGTTTACTTTTAGGCAGTATTGAATTTTATTCTATCTTACATGAGCCGCATCTTAGTGGAGAAGTTGATGATGGAATCACCAATGCCAGATGCCATATTGATACGCAGCATGAATATCGGAAAATACATTTCAACTCCAGGGGGAATAAGAATTCGCACAGCGTTTATTTACTAAGACAGAACTAATAAATTGGGCCCTTTCGGCATTATTTTCAATTATCATCTTCTTCCCAATAACTTACATTTTACGGTCTTAGCAAACGCAATTCAAAATTAATTTGAATCCGATTGTCGAAACTGTGTGAAAAATTACACTACGACATCTGAATTAATGGCTTTTGAAGGATCTTTGCGACAAGAAATGTTCTGTGTTCTGTCTTTTTTAGACAATCGGAAAGATTTATAATATTCTCTCAACAATAAAGCCAACAATGCAAACGAAGTTCATTGTTGTATGAGGTTGTTTTGGATGTGTGTTCAATTTTCCTGATTTCAACAATGGTCCATTGTTGTTTTAGGTTTCATTGTTGATTGAATTGAAATATCCAGATCTTTCACCACATGTATTTTTTTCTTACGGAAACATTAATATTATAAAAATATATCATAAACTGGCAAAGTACAAGTTGAAATCTTCCAAAAACCTACAACATTTCCCAAGGAAAAGGTGCTTACCTTGGTGTCCGCACCGTGTCATAGAGGTGTCCGCAAAGCTCGCATATAGTCGTGTCCGACTCAGCGAGCCACCGCTCCAGACACGTCAGGTGAACCTTGGCGAGAGTGCCCTTGCAGTCGCATGGCGACGTGAACAGCTCTTTGGACTCCGACTCTCGGCAGATGCGACAGAACTCTTCCAGAGCAGGCTCATCCTGTTCTTTAGCCTGAAATCAACATGTGAACAACTCTTTGGAATGGCAGATGCGACAGAACTCTTCCAGAGCAGGCTCATCCTGTTCTTTAGCCTGAAATCAACATGTGAACAACTCTTTGGAATGGCAGATGCGACAGAACTCTTCCAGAGCAGGCTCATCCTGTTCTTTAGCCTGAAATCAACATGTGAACAACTCTTTGGAATGGCAGATGCGACAGAACTCTTCCAGAGCAGGCTCATCCTGTTCTTTAGCCTGAAATCAACATGTGAACAACTCTTTGGAATGGCAGATGCGACAGAACTCTAACAGAGCAAGCTCATCCTGTTCTTTAGCCTGAAATCAACATGTGAACAACTCTTTGGAATGGCAGATGCGACACTTCCAGAACAGGCTCATCCTGTTCTTTCGCCTGAAATCAACATGTGAACAACTCTTTGGAATGGCATGCGACAGAACTCTTCCAGAGCAGGCTCATCCTGTTCTTTAGCCTGAAATCAACATGTGAACAACTCTTTGGAATGGCAGATGCGACAGAACTCTTCCAGAGCAGGCTCATGCTGTTCTTTAGCCCGAAACAAACATGTGAACAACTTCTGGACTCGGACTCATGGCAATGCGACCTAACACGTCCAGAACAGGACCCTGATGTTCCTTCCTCACTTGAAACTCACAAACTCTCGTCACTCGTGCAAACAATTAGTCTGATTGATTTCCGGAAACCGGGATAAAGTTTTCAACTAATTTCGAGAGCACTGATTAACTTTACTAATTAGTTGCTAAAAGTAGAGATTCATGAATTACTCATTTTCAATTGTAACGATGAAACTAGTCGTGAAGCTATTTACAACCAAATCATCGACGCTTGATCAATGTGAATAATTGCCGGGATATTAAGGGAAACAGAATCTATTTAATTGGGTTCAAGCTCTTGGGGTATGTTCATTTTTTTTAGTTTCAGTACCTAGACAAATTCAACTTCAAAATCCAAAACCTGAATGGTTGAGCTCTAATTCATACAAAATATAGTTCCTTCGCTGGTTCACGTAGACCAGAAGATTTTATTTCAAAATTCTTAATAGTGGTAAAAGATGTCAAGGGCGACAAAGAAAAGTAGACCTACCTGTTAAAAGCAATAACATTCAATTTGAGAATGTAGGTTTCTGTGGAAAACTTCCATGGAGTCAGGACAAGGAAGGGATGTGCGTTGTGATATTTTTCACAAGGCACATCCCTTCTTATCAACATTCAATTTGTTAGGTACTATGGTATGCTGCAATGCGGTGTGTGGGTATGTGGCAGTTGTGATATGCACTAGTTTAATATCACATTGTACTGAGTTGTTGACGAAATTGACATCTGATTTTTCAAAAACTTTACTTTCCTTTGCTATTTCAGCAAATCGTACCTACAGCCATAAAATCAAACCTGAAAATGAATGACCTAATGAAAAATCGATACCGCAATGACCAACTCTGCTTGAACCACATGCCCACCTGCAGTGCGCGCTCTGCGATGACTGCGTTGAACATGTTCAGCGTGGCTTGATGGACTTCGTGGTCGTGCTTCTCCCGGTCCTCGGCGCTGGTCCCGGAGAAACTTATGATCGCGAACGGCTGGAGGAGCTCGCTGAGGGTCGATCGCATGGACTCGTCCTCCGAGAGGTCACGGCTGGTGTTGTCGTCGCCGTCCTCACTGGAGTCCATCGCGAGGTGTTCGAAGCGAGACGCGGGAGAACTTCGAGTCCCACAGAGTTGGGTTGTTGTGGTTACGGTGCATTTACACAATGAATACAAATAAACAATATGATTTACTGCTAAGGACTTTTTTGTATTGTTGCGGATTTTATTTGAACATACCCTGGTTCCAATCATTATGTCAGAGGGGTAGACAATACATATTACATACATTATCTAACCAGATATAAACTAGGACTAAACATAGTGAATATATTATAGAAAGATTCAAACGTTTTCCATAACTATATTCCATGGTACATACCAACCGGTTCTATCAACAGAATGTTTCTGTTCTCGTTCACAATACCCTATTGTGAAAATCAATGCTTAGTGTCAAAACATACCTCAGCCATATCTTCAGAACCACCTCAAACAAGGGATGGACAATAAATGGTTGGGGGAAAATCAATTTATTTTACAATCAGAACAGAGACACTTTCTTTGATTCGGAAGGAGTATAGTGCTTTTTCTTAGAAAACGAAAGATTTCATCAAGTAGCATTAACAATATAGACAGAAAAAAGTGAATTTGCATTTTGAGGAAAATCGAATTATTTGTCTCAACGTCCTATTACATTATCTTGGAATATACACTGAATTTAATATGCAATGGTATTACAACCAGCAACACGTTAACCTGGAATTCAGTGAAGAGAAAACTCGCACGGCGCGCTTCTTATTTGTGAAAAATAAAACGCTTTTCCTCAAAACGCAAATCTGCTCTTCATTCATTTTAGTACCTTTGTAATATAATGTTTAAGCCCCTCGAGTTGCTCTGCTTGTAAACCTGGCATCACAAACCCATCTTCATCGTCTGATTGTTCATCTCCGAAGTCTCGACGTTTTATAGAGCGACGAGAGCTGGGTTATTGGCTTGTGATTTTATCGATATCGAAAGGTCTTCAAACAGTGGCAAGACGACATCAAATTGTTCAGGGAAATTGAGATTTGTGAATATTGAGTTTCTAATACATTTTGATCAGCGAAATGAAAATGATGAGCCACTAATTGACATTGAATATGATTCTAAATTCTAAAAAATTAGACGAATATTAAAAATCACTTCAATTACAATGATTTGTCATAATAATAATAAGTCATCCCTCTCAAACGGTTACGACGAGATACTTAGTTTTCTTTATCACTCAAACAGAAAATTATCTAAATATTATATCAATAAGAAACACCTCATTCTAAAATAAGTTTCGCAAATTTTAATTCAAAGTGTAAAATATTGAGGTTTGTGCAAAAAGAATAAACATTGTATTGCCACCAGTTGTCCTTTACACTGTCTACAGAATATTGACGTTGTCACCTACATTTCTTGCTAATGGGCACAGTGACCTATCATATCATTGCTGTGCAAATAGCCTTATAGTACTTTGTAGGACAATTATGTGGTACTAACCATGCGTACTTCAGCCACCCGGAAACAGTATCATGAATATCATTTCTCAGATTATTAATCTCGGATTTGTTTGCAGCATCCCTGCGGTGTTGGTGAAAGCAGCTCGCTCTTTCCTCCAATCGTGTGCCAAGAGCTCGCAGCAAGCAGGGAATACATTTTCTTGGTTTTATCGTCTCAGACGGTTCTTCAACCTCAATCAAAAATGTAAAGAGGAGCAACTCGTTTCCGGATTATTAAACGGATTTCTAATGCCACGTTGGAATACGAATATAATTATTTTATCTCCACTTCTTTCTCCCGAGTTTGCGGAAAGATAAAAGGTTCCGTCAACTTTCTACGGCGTTGCCATGCAAAATGTTTGCAAAATGTCACTGCTCAATATTTTTTCCTGAAGACTAGCCCATGCGTGCTTTATTGTCTTCAGTGCCACGTGACCTTTCCACGGCCTCCTGATCCGCCCACATGACATGCACCCTTAGCACTGTCCTTTCATCCATAGGCAGTGTCTGCCCACACGTGTCTGCTTCTTAGCATGCAAAGTGGGTTGTAACATCTGCTCTCTATTATCTAATACATTATCAAGACTGAAGATCAAGTCATCTTGAATTCAGAAATTCGACTGAAACATAGTTTAGAGATTGGTCACGTACTAAATGTATTAAGCTCCTAATCAAGCTCCAGGACATGTGGAGGTGCCGGATCAAGCTCTAGGACATATGGAGGTGCCGGATAAAGCTCAATGACATGTGGAGGTGCCGGATCAAGCTCTAGGACATATGGAGGTGCCGGATAAAGCTCAAGGACATGTGGAGGTGCCGGATCAAACTCTAGGACATATGGAGGTGCCGGATAAAGCTCAAGGACATGTGGAGGTGCCGGATCAAGCTCCACAACATATTGTGAAGGTGCCGGCTCCAGCAGCTCGTGGGTCCAGGGCATATGGAGGTGCCAGATTAAGCTCCAAGATAGGTGGAGTTGCCGGATAAAGCTCAAGGACATGTAGAGGTGCCGGATCAAGCTTCAGAACATGTAGAGGTGTCGGATCAAGCTTCAGGACATGTGGAGGTGCCGGATCAAGCTTCAGGACTTGTGGAGGTGCCGGATCAAGCTCCATGGCATATGGAGGAGCCAGATTAAGCTCTAAGACAGGTGGAGGTGCCGTATAAAGCTTCAGGACATGTGGAGGTGCCGGATCAAGTTTCAGGACATGTGGAGGTACCGGATCAAGCTTCATGACATTGGAGGTGCCGGCTCCAGCGTCGCGTGGGTCCAGGGCATATGGAGGTGCCAGATTAAGCTCTAAGACAGGTGGAGGTGCCGAATAAAGCTCCAGGACATGTGGAGGTGCCGGATCAAGCTGCACGTGGCTCCAGGAAGAGGAAGAGGAAGTGTCGCGGTGAACAAGTGACGGCCAGCACTGTAATTACGCCGACAGTCAATAAATCGCACCGTCTCGACGGATATTTGACATCTTCACAGTAATTTAACGCCGGCGCTCTTCAACTAGTGAGCCAAAGCTATAGGTAGGTACGCTTTCTCAGTATTGGAAAAGATGCACGATGTTTTCCTTTGTGTTTAGCGAGTTTTACAATTTGTTTTCAAACCCTTTAGCATTGTGTAAAAAAGTAATATAAAATGCAATGTAACATAGTTGTATGAGTTTACAAATTATATCACAAAGCATATTATGATTGCACATCATGATTCGTTTATTTTTATATTGCAGTTCTTAAAGGCTCAATTTTAAAATACGTATACTGATGAAAACATATAGAAGGATCTACATGGTTTAAACTTTCGATAAGATTTATTATTATACTAGGAAAACGCTCAGTGTAACGCGTTGATAAGCGAGCCTTCGTACTGCATCCGATTTGATATGCGTTTGCAAGTATTAAGGGGGTTCCACGGTTACGGCATAGGAATGAGAATTTGCTGTAATTCACACCAAAGATTAATGAAACCATATTACATACAACTAGCAAAAAATATTTGCCCCTTACGGTATAAAATAAATAGATATTCTTGATTGAAGATCATCTTTTCCCCCATAAGATAACACAGGGAGACATGAAATCATCCCGGAAAATTGGCCTTAAATTGCTCCTAAAACCGCAAGAGGAATGACAAATTATTGAAAATAGTCTCAAATTAAAGATAATAATTTTTAGAATAAGACTGCCGTTTGAAAATATGGGGTCACGGGCCAAATAAGAAAGAAAATGTGTACAATGTGTGAAATTTACCATAAATCTGGCAACATTGCACTACAAATATGAATTATTTTGGGACAGTTTAATTGGAACTTCAATTAAAAACATATAATTGGAGCACACGGTAAGATATAATTGTTTTATGCTGTTGTTTGAGGTATTATTTCATCATTGAATTGTATGAATTACGGCGAATTCTAAGCACCTTGGCTGGAGCAGTGGGACCACTTTAACTGCTCTACAGGCCTTGGAACTGAAGCATTAAGAAGGCAGGAATGAAAATAAAGTAAACATTTTTCAAATATTTTAAGATTATATAATAAAATGTCCTGAAAATGACAATAACTTTTGAAAATAACGACAGATTAGTCTTCAAATTGGCACAAATACCTAAAATGGTCCCAATGACCATTTTGACGATTGATCGGTCAATCGCTTCTAGTTTAAATTTCAAAAATCACAGGAAAGACGGGTTTAAATTTTAACCAATTGGGGGATTTGGCTGAAACTTTGTAAGATTGGGGACAATGTTGGTTGCAATGACTTTGCAAAATTTCAAATTGATCGGACCAAATCGAAAGATATGTATTTTTTAAATTTGAACCAATCACAGGATCCCGTCAAAAACGACTTCAGAGATAGATTAGATTACGTTAGTAGATATGTGTGCAAATTTCAAATCGATTGGTTTGGTGGTTTTTGCCCTGGGCAGTGCAGGCAAAAGAAAACACACAGAGAAAGTGCCATAAGAGTACCGTAATGAAGCTCGCTACGCTCGCTCAAAAATTGTGTCGTACTAGAAAAACGCTCTGTGTAACGCGTTGATAAGCGAACCTTAATTCGAAATTTTCTGCTCTACAAATCTTGGAAAGAGCCGAAACGAAATGCATCAACAATGGAGCAGTTTTAAGAACCTGACATTTCTATCACGAAATTTGACAAATTATTTCCAAGAACGCATAAAATTAAAACACACAGACGACACAGTCTTTTAATGACAGATTATACTCTGAAAATTTACAAAAACACCTAAAATGTTTGTCCATGACCATGCAAAATTTTACGGTGATTGGTCGAGCGTCCAGTTTAAATTTCAAAAAACACAGGATCATGTTTAACAACTTATCAAGAGACCACTTGGTTTACAATACCTATACTCAGTATGTGTGCAAAGTTGCAGGCCGATTTGTTATTTATTGACGAATCTTTCTCAAAAACTATACAGGTTCGAGTTAGTATGAGATGAAGGTGTGTGCCAAATTTCAGATCGATCCGTTGACCGGTGCGACCTGGGTTGACGCGACAAAAAACAAACAAACAAACACACACACACACTAACACAGAGAAAAAGTGCCGCAAGAGTCAAATAGAGACGCTCGCTCCGCTCGCTTAATTAAAATCAGAGTACCAAAAAGCCAAAAAGTACTTCGGAACATCAACTTTTCTCTTTGACGAGATGTTGCGGAGTTGACAGCAGCGTCTGGGTCAATGATCAATACATACGGTGATTGAATGCGACGAGAAAGTTTGTTCAAATATTTTCAAACATTTAACTTCTGTTTTCAGCAGAGCTGGACTTTCCGAGACCCAGCGCTGAGTCGCGGTTTTGACTTCAACTTTTAATTGCCTCGTTTTCTCGGCGTTTGCTTCCAGGAAATTGGCGTTGACGATAAGGCGGCCATTCTATGGAGGTTATAAAATTTCCCGTGGATTATCCTACCTCATACTGGCGACATTATTTCATTTTAGGGCTTCAAGACTCGGGAGACGTGATTTCTGTCCCCGACGCGAGCTTTCGCCTCATGCTGTTTGATTGCTTCTCAGACGTGTTCAAAACCTACCTCTAACTCCATAACGTACTTCGGGTTGAAAACTATGGGAAACCGTAGTCGACTTGGAAGTTCTAATGTACTTTGCAGGATAACTTATTATAATCTTATGGACAATATTACTTCTTCTTATGAATACCTAAAAATGAACTTCCATATATAATAAAATTATAAAAAAACAGTAAAATGTTGAATGAAAAAGCTTCTCTCTTAGGGTAATTCCATGCAAATCAACCAATCGATTTACATGACGTATCTCTTCGGTTTTGCTAAAACTTGGTACTAGTAATTGACATAACACTGTTAGAAACTCACTGTTCCAGCGTTTTCTCAAACTTGCAGAAACTTCTGAGAAACGGCACCCAAAAAACACCTTTTCCTTTGGGATCGTTTCTCGACAGACGCTAAAAATGTGAAATTACGCTGAAACGCTGATTGGTGTGATGGTCGCAACTATACAACTTCGATCAGAAGGGACACATGAAAACGATCTTTGTTGATTGATTTGATATGGAATTTCCCCATAGTACTATTGGAAAACCCAGCCACACGTATCTCCCCACCAGTAGACCAGTAGACTAGGATTTTGCAGTGTTAAAATAACTCGATGATTTATTTCTGCATATAAATTTATTTTGTAGGTTGACCTGTTCTATACCAGGCGATTATTCTTCTCGAATTCCCAGTGAATGTTCTCGATGCTGTTGTTTTGTTGTCGTGTATCTGAGAGTCTCTGGAGCACGAGCGCTCCCCGCGGTGAAGATCGAAATCCGCCCTCCAGAGTAACACAGCGGCCATCTTGATGGCTTTGACCTCGCGCCCTCTAGACTCATTACTCATTACCAACACGCAGATTCCGTGGGTTTGTAGACGTGGTTTGTAGCAAGACTCTTCTTGAAAATAGAGAATGTTGCTTGGAGTTGATCAGCGAAATAAACAGTGCACCCAGGATAAAGATATTACCTGACTTTTCTGGTGTTTTCTCTTCAGTAATTAGTGAGATATCTCGTTATTGTACAAAAACAAAAACTTGTAAAAAAAACTGCCAAGCACCTTCCCACTTAAAACAATTGAGATCTAAAAGAAGGGCCAAGCAATAATATATTGTTTAAACATTTTCGCACTTAAAATTCGTGAAATCATTTCGCCCAGTTACTGCCGCCAAGCACAACACTAAAAACCTAATGTTGTGTCCAAATTTGAAGAATACAATCGAAGTGAACCATCATTGTAAACTTTAACAAAATTATAAAAAATAAAAATGACTTAAAGTAAATTTAAAATCGAAATTAAAAAAATTAAAAATAAAGCTAGGCGCATTGTGTCAAGAAGAAGGCAACATAAGAAAGAAGATGACGATAAAGGAGCCGAAGAAAGACAGAAAGTAGGAAGAAGATAGAGGAAGTCTACAATATGGTCGGTGCAAATTCAATGCGCCAAGCTTTATTTTTAATTTTTTTAATTTCGATTTTAAATTTACTTTAAGTCATTTTTATTTTTTATAATTTTGTTAAAGTTTACAATGATGGTTCACTTAGATTGTATTCTTCAAATTTGGACACAACATTAGGTTTTTAGTGTTGTGCTTGGCGGCGGTAACTGGGCGAAATGATTTCACGAATTTTAAGTGCGAAAATGTTTAAACAATATATTATTGCTTGGCCCTTCTTTTAGATCTCAATTGTTTTAAGTGGGAAGGTGCTTGGCAGTTTTTTTTACAAGTTTTTGTTTTTGTACAACATGTCATATGGGGTATAAGTTTATAGCAGCTTTCACTGATCATTAAGTGTTACCTATCATTACAGTTAACGCCAACAACGTCACTTCTTGTCTAAAGTTTTCTGTTTTTATTTCAATAGTTCCGAAGTTAGTATAACGAAAGGGTCCATTTCTTTTGGTTGAATTTGAGTTATATCAAATTATAATTTGTTGAAAGTTCACAGCTTTGAGTCATGTGAATAACGTAAATTGTAGGTGTATTGTTCCGGTGTAAACCGGAATTTGTGCGTTCATCTCGTAAAACGCGTATTTGTCGCCACTAGGTAAACTGAAAGGTACACGAAAGATGATTGCAAATGCGTTTCCTCATTTTTAAATTCTCCCATGTTCACTCTTTTATGTCAAAGTTCCGAAGTATAAACTCAATTGGTAAAGCGTGCAGGCTTACAGATGTTTACAACACATTTTAAATAAAATCCGGATGGTTTTTGGAAGGCAATGTAAATTAAAAGGAACTTAGTTAAGATTAACTAGCTGAGCCACCTGGTGTTTATAGTGCTGGTGGGATAGTCCTATGTGTATAGTCCTATGTGTAGACACGGATAGCATGGGCCGGCCTATACCTGGCATCTCCACCTCTCTGCCTCTCCCTGTCAGGTCAACTTAATGTTTACATTTGTTTGTTCATGGCAAATACGATCGATGTCCATTTAGTATTGTTGTCTTCTTCTATAGGTACTTGTAAACAGTTATCGAGCTTGCATTTTAATTAGTCCACTGATCTTATTTAGTGATTATTATATTGTTTTGTGATGTTGCTGTGGAAGATAATATTTTCATATTTTCAAACCAGGAAACAACTTCGTGCTATTGCCTAGATACTTGAAGAATATTATTGTATTGCCGATGTAAACAAGCCAGATCACTTTCGTATATAACGTTCGCATCAAAACCAATGTTTATTTTATTAGTGTCAGATTAGGAGGAACATCAGTTTCAGTTTCATTTATTTCCATTAAACAATTCACTTGATGAGACTTTGACTCACAGTTTGGAAATAAATCATGACAATTTAAAAGCGTTTTATTATTCTAACTTTTTAACGTAAGCATTGTTGGATGATGAAATGAAATTTAAATCTCTCATACCCACAGATTTCCATTAATTTACACACCTATAAATACACCTTGCATGGACCCTTTAGTGTAGTTTCTTGTTTATTGTAACCGAGCTTCTAAGATTGACAGATTACAACATCTGAAATAATGAAATAATTTTGACTAAGTTGTAAACACCTAATATACCTAGTAATGGAGCCATTTTGTGTGGTTTCTTGTTTCGTAACTGAACCATCAAGATTGACAAATTAGCATAATTAAAATATTAAATTTATTTTAGAAACTTAAAGTTGTGATCACGTAATGGATGCACGTAATGGAACCTTTTTGTGTGGTTTCTTGTTTCGTGTTGTTCTTGTTTCTTGTTGAGCCATCAATATTGACAAATTAACTCTATTTTAAATAATTAAATAAGTGTGACAAATGAAAAGTTGTATATACTGAATATTGGTAATGGAGCCTTTACTGTATTTTACTATTTACTTAATTAACTGAATTTTACATAATTAAATTATTCGAATAAATTAAAAGCTGGGACAACCTTGTGCACCCAGTAATGGAGCCTTTTTTGTGTGGTTTCTAGTTTAGTAACTGAGCCACCAAGATTCTGTTGATTAGCATGACCACGAATTGTTTTATTGCACAACTTTACGTACAACGTATACATTGACAATCATTATTAGAGTCCAATGAGAATAATATTAAAAAGAGTAGCTATGTAATCGTTGAATGTATTCGGATTAACATTTTGAATATATACACAAGAAGGTTAAACATTTTTTAAGTAAATAAAAAGATAAAAAATAAAACGTTTGTTACGGGGATCGAACCCGGCAACGCCGTGATCGAAGTCACTTGCCTCATGTGACCGAGCCAATTCGCCACACTGATTTATAAACCTGTGTAGTATATCAAAGAAGAAAGGTGGAGCGTAAAACGACGTGCGCAATTCCTGATTCCCTGATATCTTCAGTGTTCACGATGGCAACTGGCGTGCCGCGATTGCGATGTTTCGGTCTATTGATGATCTTCACAGCATCCCTGGACCTCTCATTTGAATATATATCCATGAAGGTATCATCGCTTATACTAATTAAAAAATAATATATGAAAAAAAAAGTTTTCCGGGATCGGGAATCGAACGTGTTATGCAGATGTCGAAGCCAGCTGCCTTCCTAACATGAGCTATCAGTCCGATGGGAATTAGAGCCGCTGTTTAGTGTATCAAAGAAGAAGGGCGGAACGTAAATATTGATAATTTTCCCTCTTCCGGTTTAAATTTATTGATTTTTCTTGAAGTGGAGTGTCTAGCAATACATTGTCTTTATTGTTGCCAAATTTCAAAACTCTCGATGGACCCGTTTGACTTTTAAAATATTTAAAATTTAAAATTGTAATAACTTCACTTCCGGTCAAAATCTTTCAGATTTTCTTTCAAAGGGCACTGCTATAAATATGACTCTATGTCTCTGCCAAATTTCACCTCTCTAGGACAAACCGTTCAACCTGTGGAGAGGGGCAAACAAATTGACCGTGCCTAACTAACTAACTAACTAACTAACATGAAAGTCAATCCTTGCATGTTTGAGGCCCAAAATTCACCCCGAAGGGATGATCGCAGCACTTTGATATTTGGTTAGGTGTTGTCAGGTGGCTAAATATACCCGATAACCATGGTTTTCAACTTTCATTTCTAAATGCTTGCATGCGTACTGACACCCCGAAATCGGGCCCGAAGCGCTTGCAGTATAAGTCTGGTAGTAGCTCGCACGTTGTATTAGAGCGGTGCTTGGCAGCGTCGAGCTAGCGCCCGACTAGATCTCGTTCTAAAACAAGAAGCTATCTGAAACTTTTACTGCAACTAAAACAGTGATGCAAAATGTTAGGGTTGGGCGAACCTCATATTTTTTAACCGATCGAACCTCGAACCGAACTTTTAATTTTGACCGAACCTCCAAACCGAACTGAACCTATGGCCTTTTTTACCTGCAGTTGCCTTTTTTTATTAGTTATTAATTAGTCATGATACACACAATAACATCAAACATTGTTTGGCATAGTTTGCACAAAGGAATTTTTTTGCATTTTTAAGTTCCATTCTTTGTAATACCAACACTTTTGCAAAATTGTTACCTGGTGCATCTCTACTCTCAATTAATTAATTTATGCCCATCATTTTAGCGCATTTTATTTTTGATAAAATTAATTCACATCATTGAATAAAAAGAAAAGTAAGAAAAGTAAAATAAAAATGAACTTATTAATTCTGTAAATTTAGCATAATTACTGGAAATTTCATATTGGCGCTGCGAGAAAGGTTCGGTTCGGAGTTCGCGAACATCTAAAGCCGGTTCGGCTCTGTTCGGGGTTCGAACCCGTTCGCCCAATCCTACAAAATGTACATATGCGATCATTCGCATTTTCTTTTGATTGCTAGTTTTTAGCTGTTTTGTTAAATCAGTGATAGTTAGGTGTAACAACAGATACTACTTGTGGTTATTCTAGGAATGTCATTGGTTATTGCCATGTCAATTGAGTTCAAACGAATTGTTAAATTTAACAGCGCATTGAAAAACCGACACTTACTGAAATAAATGTTATCAAGTCCTTAGTTCCGGTTTTCATAAAATGACTGAATGGATTCTGATTCGCACCACAGAGAAAGCAAACGAGATTGATTTTTGTCCGCGGATCCACAGACAGTTTCCACTTGGGTAAATAGAGAGAGGAACGTTATAAATGTGTTGTTATTCGCATGTGCTGGAGTTTTCCAAGTTGTGAACAGCGCTACTAATAATTGGTCAGAATTGAACTTTGTTCGTTTGAGGGATTGTATCAAACAAAACATTTTGTGTTTTGTTTGTCGGTGAAGGATTGTTTACACAATATAAACTCTGAAGATATTCATATGCATGAAAAAACTTGTATTGGTGGTATTTCAATGGATAGCGACTGCATACTGCAGTGGTACTCAACCTTTTTGACTTGCGGGCCAATAATACGAATTTGCTTTTGTCAGCGGGCCGCCTTTTTTTAAATACAATGTTCTAGCCCCGCAGGGTTGTTTTTAGAATTTAAGTAATTTATAAATGATTCTGGGATGCTAAACTTAATTTTGTGTGGAGAATGGGGGGTCATCTGCTCACTCTCTCCCCCCTTCCTACGTGCCTGGTCCATTCTGCGAATTTTGTTTATTTGGAAACGAATCGAACAATGTTTCACACGCCAAAACAATACACTCTTTTAAAAAAATTCGTATTTTCATCTTGATGTGGGGTCGTTCCACCGGAATTAGACCAGTGGTCGTTGCGGCACTATTTAATACAATTTTCTAACTTTGCTCACAGAAACATATATACTTATGAATGTAAAAACGATTTTTTGCATATTTTTTACTTTTGTCGTTTAGAAGATACGGGCCTTAGAGGTTTGGAGAACAAACAAAATAAGGGTATACGGCAAGTCTTACATTTGTACCAAAAACAAAGATAATTGTGTTCAACCAGCGTTGTTAGATTCAGGAAATGTTCATCTTTCAATAAAAAAAAATCAACATTTGATTTAGGAAACTCTTACTGTGCAAATTTGGGGTGCATATTTTCGGCGGTAAATCGTGTTTTTTTGAATTTTTGAGCCAATGTTTTTCGTTCAATGTTAGCTATTTCAAAACAAATATTTTTGTGTATGAACTACATACCAAGTGGTATAATAAATAGCTGATAAACATTTAAAATTATTCCATTAACCTAGCTAAAAAAATATCCAAATATTTGGGAATTCAATTTTTTCCCATTTTTAAGGTCATCGTACGGAAAAGGGGGACCTCGTATAATCTGGTGAAACATACACTAAGATTGGCGAATATAAGGTTGATAATTACTAAAAGTTTTGTTTTGTATATTGGCTTGGTATAGAAGTTACGATACTGTCCTTGGGGTCAAAATTGAAAATAAATTAATTTTTGACATTTTTGAGGTTATAGTACGGAAAAGGGGGACCACATATATTCTGGAAAGAGATGCGCTTACATTCACGCATATAAGGTTAGTAATTACCGAAAGTTTTGTTTTGTATATTAGTTTGGTATAGAAGTTAGGTATCATTGATGAGGTATTCACGGCTCAAATTTACTTCTGATTCAGATTTTATAAAAAAAAATTAATGATGCACATTTATGATATACGCATGATTATTATTTTAATTTTTACTATATAAATATCAACGATCAAGATTTCATCGCTTTAGCTAATTTAAAATATTAGACCTAGGTGTAGTACAACCCGAAGATAAATAAATATGATAATTTAGAATCTATTGTCAGTTTTAAGTTAACATGATATACAAAACCAAACATTGAGAAATTAAGAACATTAACATCACCAATTCAATCGTAATTTTTTACAGAATTAATGAGGTCCCCCTTTTCCGTACTATGACCTACAAAATGCCAAAAATTAACTTATTTTCCATATGCAGTACCTCATCAACGTTACTGTAACTTCTATACCAAACTAATATACAAAACAAAACTTTCGGTAATTACTAACCTTATATACGTGAATGTAAGCGCATCTCTTTCCAGAATATATGTGGTCCCCCTTTCCGTACTATGACCTCGAAAATGTCAAAAATTAATTTATTTTCAATTTTGACCCTAAGGACAGTATCGTAACTTCTATACCAAGTCAATATACAAAACAAAACTTTCAGTAATTATCAACCTTATATTCGCCAATCTTAGTGTATGTTCCACCAGATTATACGAGGTCCCCCTTTTCCGTACGATGACCTTGAAAATGGGAAAAAATTAAATTCCCAAATATTTGGATATTTTTTTAGCTAGGTTAATGGAATAATTTTAAATGTTTATCAGCTATTTATTATACCACTTGGTATGTAGTTCATACACAAAAATAATTGTTTTGAAATAACTAACATTGAACGAATAACATTGGCTCAAAAATTCAAAAAAACACGATTTCCCGCCGAAAATGTGCACCCCAAATTTGCACAGTTAGAGTTTCCCAAATCAAATGTTGAATTTTTTTATTGAAAGATTAACATTTTCTGAATCTAACAACGCTGGTGGAACACAATTATCTTTGTTTTTGGTACAAATGTAAGACGTGCCGTATACCCTTATTTTACTTGTTCTCCAAACCTCTAAGGCCCGTATCTTCTAAGCGACAAAAGTAAAAAATATGCAAAAAATCGTTTTTACATTCATAAGTATATATGTTTCTGTGAGCAAAGTTAGAAAATCGTATTAAATAGTGCCGCAACCATTTTTCTTAAAATTGGTCTATTACTGGTGGAATAAGCCTGATGTGGAACCTAGCATGACAACCATTAAAACTTCTTTAATGAAACGAGACAATATTATTTCTTTAATATTATTTTCACAGGGGACACATTTTGTGAATATGTAGGTATTGAGACATCAACTTGGGGGCCACAAAAACTAGTCCCGCGTGCCGCAAGTTGAGTTCTACTGGCATACTGCATAGCGATTTAGAAGACGGGGCCTGCATACTTGCAGTTGGTTGCACCGGTGCAGCAACTGCAGTGACATGCTCGGCAGGGGGCTGTGTGCAAGAGACAATGTCCATCGTTGCCCGCATTCTGTCGCTTCTTTCAAACACTAATGTCACGATGAAGATTGTTTCTCTTGTTCTGTCAACCGATGCTCTTGTAATTTGCTTGTCGTGAACAGAAGGACTTCGTTGCTGGGATATCATATTTGACGATTGAAATATTTTTTTAATACGGGCTGTGAAAGTTTATACGAAATGGAAATTAAAACAAATAATAATATTTTAGATGTTTCAATTTCCCATTGAAATATCACTTTATTTCATAAACGAAAGTATTTATTCTGATTAGTTATGCTCTCATGTTTCCAAACTGTATGCCATACAGAGATTGTGTTGAGAATAACAACAAAGTAAATTAATAACAGAAAAGAAATGTGATATATTATAATAGTAAAGCATTTATGTTTATTTAGCAAATTGTAAAAAACAAGAAGTGAATTATAGACGAGTCAGTGAACAGCGCATATCTTGTTAATACAGCGACTAATGTTATTTAGCATTTATATTCAAGCACCAACGGTTTCATTAATACAATAATAATATAATTACACTTTTGTGCATCGTCAAGCAATTGCTTACAGAAATAATAATTAATACAAGGCACTAGATTAAGTATGAATATTATTTAGGATAATCATATAAAATGTGTATAAAAGTAACGACGACAGCTTCTAGAGGGACGGATCAAGAAAGGCACGGTTAGTTGGACTTACTGGAGCTCAGGGAAAGTTAGTTACAATACTACGTTCTAATCTCATCCATCAATTCCTCTAAACACTGAAAATATCCGACAAAACTTCGACACGAAGATTACACAAATCTAATTCCTCATATCGTAATCGTGAGTAAAATGAAACAATCTTTGAAAACCAATGTGTGCACGCGACTAGCTTTGCGTGAGAATTTTGTCAACGAAGGGAAAGTAAGTGAAGGAATTAGTGCGAGTGCATGGTTCAGTCTTCGTCTTTGAAGCGACGGTAGATCGACTGGACATAGGTGAAGACGCACTTCCAGTCGGGTTTGCGCATCATCACCATGTCCTCGACGTCTAGCAGCGGTGCGATCCCAGCTTTGTCACTGGAACAAGAAACAATAAGCTGCATTTGACATTTCATAGAGAAAACCATGAAACCATAGGAAAGTTTCAGTAGAGAGTTTGTGTGAACACGAAATGTGTACTTAAACTTTCGGAAATTGGAATTATGTTTTAAATTACAATTTTTACAAACTCAAAATTGATTCAGTTAATTTTCAGGAGATGAGTATGAAATCTCACTCAATCCCAATGTCATGCCATTTCGAGAAGTTGAGTCCATTAGGTTGTTGTGAAAGAAGGGAAAACATACAAATTCCATATCAAAAGGATATGAAGCATCTTACTTTGGGGGAATGCATTATGCATATCAACGAAGGACTGAACTCGAAACTACAAGCAAAAATTGGATTTATGCGTTGGGGAATTTAAATGGAAGTTCGTTGGCTATAATATTGAAGGGTACTACGTATCTTGAAAAATATATTTGTTGGCTTCCTCTACTTGTTTTGAATTTCTTATATGAAGAATATTCTATTATCAATAATAGAATATCCAATTGGATATTTTACTAGATATCCTATTTCGAAATTTTAAGCACACGTCCATGAAATATAAGTTAATTAATACAAACAAAACAATCGCTCTTGATGTTATTTGTATGGAATGTTTATTCTGACCATTTGAACATTGTATAAACCAAGCATACAAACACACAACGTGAAGCTCTTCAAATGCGTGTCTTTACGCACTTGCAGCCTGCTATTTGCTTGTTTGTCACTACCAATGTATAGCGACAAGAAGAACCCTTGAGGTTTAGAACCAAGCTTGAACAAACACCGCAAACACAGCGTCGCAAGATGCTAATTATGTCATTAAGACTGTTTCACGGGTGTTTAGTAATGTGAGGGCAGGGTGTAAGGACACACCAAATATAGAGCAAGAGATACATTTCTCAAGCAGTTGTGACTTATTGCTTTACCAATAGAATCCGAAGAAGACGGCATAAAATTATCTTCGGTGCACAGCAAAATCTCACTAACAACATACATAATTTTCAGATGTAGTTAATATTGATACATTTCTTGTGAAAATAATAAGATGGTTTTTTTTTTAACGCGATTGTAAGGTTTTTGTGGAAGTACCGACGCTTCCTCACACACATTTTTATAACGGTTTGTCCCGATTAGAAATTGTTTTCAGAGATGTGTGTGTGTAAGTTATTAAATGTATCACGTAGTACTTTAATTTGAGCAGTTTCATGTTGTAAAAAGGGCCTCCTGGACGATCTGTGCCGCGTGTGTGTTGTGTCAAATTGCTGGACGACTTACTCGGCTATTCGGAACGCAAGTTCGAAGTTCTTGCGTCGCTCCTCGGGCTTGAGGGCGTCGTAGTCGAAGGCTGTTGGGAGGAAGTGATGGACGAGCGCGCAGAAAGCCAGTCCGTTGCTCCAGCTCGTTGAGAAGTTATCTATTTTGATGTTCTGAAAGAAGTCGCACGCATTCACAGTCGATATGTTCGTACAGGCGTTAAAGAGCGATGGAACAGAATGTCTCCCATTAGTTCGCCTTTGCGTTGAGCTCGACTAACAACTGGGGAGCACGACACATAGGATGCTAGGTTTCAATTCCAACACCGACGGCATATTCCCAACTCATTCAGGCAACGGAATGTTCACATTTCGAAATTAAGTAAACCTTCAGTTAATTCAATGTTTGTTCAGGTCCATTGTGCGTGGAGCAATTTCACGTGCACGATGAAGATTTGCAAAATTCGAGAATGATTATTCTGAGAGATGTTGAATTTCGGCTATACATACGAAAAGAAAATGCCGTCAAATGCAAATTTCATTTAAGGAATGTAATGTCCTTATGTTTTCATTTTTTCATTCATTTTGGTAGGTTAACAAATTATACATTTAATGAAATTATATCAATCAAATTTCAGGTCAAAGTTACCATTTTAAGTTGATCTTGCAGTCAATGAAATGAAACATTCAGTGTTGGCATTGAAACCAAACATCCATTTTATTTTCTCGATGTCTTTACTCCAGAAAACATTCTATGTATATTGTTTATGCAAATGGAATTATAAAATTCATTTCTAACAGTACTGAAAGCAAACTATTGTACATTTATTAACTAGATATTCTACTAAATGTACTAAGATGCTATTAGCATGCAAGCGTGCATAATCAAGCAAAACGTGCACTAAACTAACTGCAAGCATCTCGAGCACTTCTACACAATTCTCTAAAGATTACCTCTCATGGGCAAATTAGCAAACAATAAATCCAACCCTGTAAGATTGTTAACCATCACCGCAATGCTTTGCGTCCCGTTGGAAGGGTGTTGTGAGGGCAGTGGTTGGAGGACTCTAGGTCGATCAGAAATCACAACATTCTTCGTGTGCGGTGTCTGATCCCCTGATAGTGTGCTGATATCTGTGCTGGTTGTTTGATTGTAGATACCTTGTATTCCTTGGTCTTGACTTGACACCAGTACAGTAGTTTATCCTTGACAGTGGAAGCGCTCCGGCAGAGTTGTGGGTCGGTGAATTTAAATAGGGGACCGGCTGCGGACTCGCCGGGGGTCTTTGGGGAGCTGGGGGCGCAGACAAGACAAGGTCAAGAGAGTACCCTGGGTTAGTTGTCGAATACAGCAAGCAAGGAGTCGATAGGCAAGCACCAAGAAGCATACGTACGCAGTCGCCATTTTACCTGGGCCCAGATCCAGAACTAAATGTTTCACCACGAATCATGAGATGACAATGTTAATCAGAGTGGACGACAAAAACAAGTAGTTGAAATGTATTAAGATTTCGTTCAATTTTTGTTTCATGTAGGTTAAAGATAGAATAGGGTGATAAAATCTAAAAATGTCTGGTAACACGAAATATTGTTATCTACCATCACAGCAGACACCGAATTGTTGCCAAAAGACATCTTTCAACTGAACATTACTGATGTGTGGATCAAGGCCCAAGAGAACGCGGTCTCTCAGCACTCTGACGCTATACGTATGCTTCCAGTTAGCCCCAGTTGCATCATGTACTAGAATAATTACTCGTAATAGTTAAAGCGACTCAAAGACTTTGTTTAAGATATTTCTCCAGAAGTTGTTTAGTTTTAAGTATACCATTTGAAAGAATAGATTTGAAGTTGAAGATGATTCATGTTACCAACCCCTCTATCATGATTTAAAATGTATGTGTCCCTCCAAAAACGTATTAAAAATGTTGTTCGTCTGTTGGTACTCACTTCGGGGCGGATTTCGAGTTCTGTCGATCAAGCTGCTGGAACTTAGCGAATGGGGACACCGTCTTGGCAACAGGGGCTGTGTACAGGGGCAAAACATTCAGTCGCAAACATGAGAGAGACATTCGGGGAGACAAGACTCGACACGGCAACATCACAAGACGTACACAACACGTGGGGTTCGTATGAAGTACATTCAATTAATCAGTAGTTGATATAGTGGCATCAAACATGCGTAAGAGCGTTATACGCTCGGAATGTAAACTGTATGATGGATTTCATGGAATTGTTACCTTTTGTCACAACTCGCGATCCCACTGCAGATGAAGTGAAGCTGGAAGTTTTGGTGGTCACTGAAACAAGAAACGACAAAACGTCCATATTGGGCTCACTTTACAACAATTCTTCATCACACATGGGTTTCATTCTGTGCTCGCTGACTTAGTGGAGGTGCCAGATATTTTCGATTAATCGAATATTGATCGTTACAAGCTTTGATGGATGCGTGGACAGTGCACAGAGAGCATTACAGAATTCTTAGCTGCTAATAACTAATTATCTCCATATTATAATATTTCCCTTGTCACACCATTATTACAAGTTTACAACCAAAATAAAGTATTAATAACTAATAAGTATTTCCAAGATAGATTCAATGTGCTTCTCAGAAGTCAATAAAGTTTCTTTACCTTCAGTTTTAATCGTGGTGTTTCCATCGACTGCAGAAGTCCTCGTGGTTGACTCAGAATGATCTGGAAACAAGCAGACATCTTATTAGTTCAGTGTTTCTCTCTCTACAAGGCACTTAACTGATTCAGAGTAAATTGGATGATTTATCAACACAAACGATCAAACTACAAATGCTACAATGGCATATGTTTTCTGCTGGACAAAAAGCAACTACAGCATTCAGTTAAAATCTGCCTCTGCTTTGACATCAATTACTAAAGCAACAATAATTATTATAGTCATTAATACATTGAGCTAAACCAGCCAATAGCCAGCCGACAAAATTAAACAGTCTAGATCTAATAGACAAGTGTTGTACAGCGTAGTAGAGTATTGTTTCTGAACATGAGAATAGTAGTTAATTTGTAACAAAGATCAAACGTAATTGAGGGTTGCACACGATGCAAATGATTATGAAAAACACATCCCATCAATCTACGGGCAAACGGTGGTAATGACAATGCGTGTGAGTTGGTGATGATGTCCACTGCAGGCACACACAATCTGTTGACTCACTCGGACGAGGCGAGTGGGCTGTGCAGCTGCCGTGCCTTCTTGTCCGCCGACGAAGGCAGCAGTTAGTTGGCGTGGGCGAGAGCAAGCGGAGGTTCGTTACAGATGGAGATTATTTTAGCGGCTACGGCTCTTGGAAAAACGTTTTCTTATAGACACTATTTAATGCGCACGGATGATGCGTGTTACAACCGATCACTAAGTCACTCTCTAACAGCGATATGTGAAACTACTTACTGGCACGAGTTGCCAGGTTGTTCGGACGACTTTTTGTCTTTGAGCCAGCCGTTGAGGCGTTGAAGAGGTCCTCGAAAGCCTCGTCGACATTGTCCAAGTCGTCGTCCAGTAAGAGGATGTCGGCGGCGAGGGTAGAGGTTAGTGATACTCGTCTAGGCGGGGGATGGGGAGCTTGTTGTGTGGTTCTTGAGTATGACGAGGTCGTGGTTCTGGACGGTTTCGAAGTTTCAGTCGGTTTGTTCAGGTATGCCTCCACGGCTCTCTGTTTGTTTTGTATTAAGTCTGGTGCGACGGCTCCCTCGAACTGTTTCGCTAAAGAATGACTGGACTTGGCTTTCGCCAACGCCGCCGGTTGAGCCTTCTTCGCCGTGCTTCCGGACATCACAGGGAGATCGGGAAGCGCGAGACTCTTCGGTCGACCGCCTCGGAGCTGCTCCGCCGCCAGCTGGTGCCACGACTCAGACTTCTGGAGGATCGACGGGGATACCGACGGCGACTTCTTCTCGTGGAACGTGTTCGAGCGGGGAGAGGCGCGCATGCCGGGAGAGGCGTTGTTGTACATGGGAATCTGGAGTCGTGTCGTCAACACCGACTCGCCGCCCTCCTGGAACTCCTGCGTGCTCGTCGAGGTGATCAACGACTCCGTTGACGCGGGCCGCACGCGCATCGACATGGCGTAGGGGCTTCTTGCAGTTGAGCCGGCTGTTTGGAACGGCACCGTGGGACTGAAAGGGCTTTGTTTCTGGTTATAATGAGAAGTGCCACTAATACCATAAGTCGGTCCTCGTCCGTAAGACCCGTTCACATTCGCATTCTGCTGTAGTTGCCGTTGGGCCGCTTCGTATTGGTCTTCGTCCATCATAGTCATAATATTAGGCTCACTGTTATTTCTCACCATCGACGGAGTCCTCTGGAACGCTCTGATCGGTGGCTGATATTCAAGGAACTTTTCATTATCTAGTTTGTAATTCTGGAGTGCCTCTGCAGTCGGCGACTTGTGACTAGAAATTTGTTGCTGTTTTTGACTAGGTATCACACTGGGCGCGACGGGCGACCTCTGCGGCGAGGGGTCGTCGTCGGATAGCCGATTGAGCAGTGAGCTGAGGTTCCTCGCCGCCGAGCTGCGACCCTCCGGCTCGTCGCCGTCGCCGACGTGACGCGGCTTGTGACTCACGGTCTGGGCCTGATGGCACACGGGCCCCGTCATCACGCGGGACACGGCCTGCATCTCCTCCGGCGAATTCAACGCGTCAGGTCTGTACTGTGAGTTCTTTACCATCTCCAACGGCTTCAGGTTGATGTTTGGGGGCGGTTTAGGAGGCGACGCCGACTTGCTATTAACGAACTCTGTGTATGTTAGCTGGGGTGGGGTGGGGGTGGGTTTCGGAGGCGATGCGGACTTGTTGATGTTGTTGATGAACTCTGTGTACGTTTGTTGAGGTGGAGTTGGTTCGTAGCGGGTGACAGCGCATTCTGGAGGATTGTCGAACTCTTCGAAGTCCTCGGACGGCATGAACGGGCGGGGGGAGAGCTCCGGCTGCGCGCGCTCGGGGATCGTGTACTGGAAGCCGGTGTTCGGATACACCGAGGAGCGTGACGTCACGCAGCCGCTGTACTGCACTGGCGGCTCCATGTCCGGGGGAATCAGGTAGTTCGATTGGGTGCTCTTAGGTGCACTCGGTTCTGTTTTATAAACAGGTTGAGAGTGTTTCTCTTGACTAGGTTTGTACTGAACTTGACCGTTTGTATTTGAATGCTGTTGTTGAGGACGTTGTTTAAATTCGTCGAAGGCGTCGTAGTTCTGGACGAGGATCGGCGCGGCGAGTGAAGGAGGCGACGGAATCAGGAGGGGAGGTTTAGGAACATTGAGATAGGCTCTCGGCGGCGGCTCCGGTTTTGATTGACGCGGTGCAGGAGGCGGAGGTTCGAACTTGGCTCGCGTAGTGGAACTCAGCCCTCGAGTGTCGCTCAGCGCCTTCTGCGTCCATGGCAACGTGGGACTGACCGGCGACAACAGCTCCTGCTTGGGTTGGTAACTCTGGAGCTTGATGTGTGTAGGAGGAGCCGGTTTTACGCTGTTGCCGTTCTGTGCTGGAGGAGCTGCGTTGAACTTCTGCTTCGCGAGTTGTTTGACGCTGCCGCTGACAGACGACGGACCCCAGGAAGTCGGGTTCGTCAGAGGTTCAGTCCTGGCAATTATCAACGATTTCTGCCCACCTGTCGTGGGTTTCTTCTCTATCGGTCGAAAGGCTGACATGGGGTTGTGGGAGAACTTGTTGACGTTCACAGGTCGGCCGCCGACAGATGGCGACGGTGGAGGCGTGAAGATCTGCTTCTTAGAGTTGACTGTACCGGAGACACCTTTAGCTGCGACCATCAGCGAGCCGACGACAACGGAGTCCTCGTTCCAAGGAAGCTTCGTCGGCGGAGGTTCCGTTTTCTTGTCAGTCCACGGCAGCTTGCCTTGCTGTGTCTGCTGATCTTTCTGCTGATGAAGTTGCTGCAGGAATATGCTTCCCTGTCGAGTGAGTGTCGGTCCGTTGCTCGCCGGCGTGGAGCTCTTGCGCAGTGTTGCCGAGTCGTCGGCGGTCTGCCAGAACGTCCTGGCGTTGACCGGCCCGGAGTTGGATCGCGCGCGCACGGGAGGCGCCGGCTCGCTCTTGCCACGCTCGAACGCGGTCTTGATGTTCGAGAAGCGATTGCTCCACGGCTGACCTCCTCGCGCCGAGGGATTATAGCTGATCGGCTTCGAACCCTCGTCCCCGGAGACAGAGCCGCCCTTGTTGATGAACGCCATGAACTTGTGATCGCTGTCAGTTTTAGGCGTGAAGTTCGGCGGAGGCGCAGAAGGCTCTGTCGGCCACACGCCGCCCACTCGAATAGGACCTCGCAGAGCCAAGTACGACGCCCGATGCTCGTTGCTGACGTCATTTTGATTGTCATCCTCACCGTCCGACGAGCAATCCGAGTCAGCGTCAACCTGGTAAAAGTTCAACGGCTTTGGGATGTCGATCGTGTTGGCGCGTTTCATCTTCAGCTTGCGACCTTGGAATCTTGGTTTCGTCGGATCTTCCGCCGTCGCCATCTGCAACAACCTCTGCGCAGAGTTGACTGCGTCTCCGTTAGTCACGTGATTGGCGCCGTTCTTGTCGCCCCAGATCATCTTGTTGACTGGCTCCGGTTTCGTCGCGATCGCTTCTTGCTTCACTCCGTTGACCTGCACAGATCCTTGCTTCGGCGCCTTCACGCCATTCACAGCCATACTTTGACTCACAGCTTGCTTAGTCGGCATTCCCTGAGCCTTGTTCGCCATCCCGTTGACGGCCTCCCCTGTCACTTGCTGCGGCACCTTGTACGCCGCGGTCCTCGCGTTGACGTCGTTTTTGGCCTGCACGTGCGGCGTCTGCTTGAGCGTCGAGCTCTCCTCGTCCTCCTCCTCGTCCTCGGCGTCCTCGTCGGTGTCCGAGCAGCTCTCCTCGCTCGACACCATCTCCTCGCTGCTCTCGCTCTCGCCGCCGCGACGGAGCTTCTTCCCGCGCTTCTCTTCCTCGCGGGAGATCTGCTTGTTGATCGCCGCCTTGTGGATCGCGATCTGGACCGACTGCGCCGGCGTGAACAGCAGAACACTGGGATCGTAATCGCTGTGTCTGGTGTCAAGACGAGCCTTGTGGACGTCGGCAGTCTCATTTGTCTTGAGGGCTCCGGCGTCAAGAGAATAAGCCTTCGTCAACTGCTTGGAGTTCGCATCTGGAAATTTACTCTCCACAGATTTGTTGTACAATTTAATCATATTTGCTTCTACAAGTGACCCCGCTCTCTCTTGTCGCTGAGGCGTGGATTCTGTCCGACCAGTGTCACTAGAACCTGAGGTTGATTTGTTGAGGATTCTGCCGACGAACGCCGACGCTTGTTCGAATTTCTGCGGCGATATGTCCGTATCTATTGGCGGCGGCTTGACCTTGGTAACTGAGATCTGTCTCTCCACACGGAGAGGCGTCGTTTCCTTGGAGGTGGGGTTGCTGTCGAACACGGACGACTGCGACGACCTCCGCGCCTCCTGAGAGCTGTTGTTGCGCGAGTAGGGCGTCGGTTGTGTCGTCACTGAACTGCCGCTGGTTGATCTCAGAGGAGATGTCATCTGAGCTGACGGGCTCTCTACGTCAGCACCTTGCATCTCGGCCATGTACTGGCTGATGACTTCACTGCGAGCCGGCATCACATACACAGGACTACTTTCATTTTTAATAAAAGGCTTAAAGTTTTCGGTAGTCTTGTTGGAAACATATTCCTTTGCCCCGCTGTCGAGTGACATTGTCTGCACGAGCGGTTTGTGAGTCTTGGTGGCTTCTCGCAAGTATTGCATGCCGGAGACCTCGGCGTTGGTCGGCGACTCGCCACATTGCTGGGAGTCGAAGGGGAAGGGCACGAGTCCGCCAAGAGCTTTCACCAGGCTGGAGCCCGAAGAGGACCGCTGCGGAGGTCGAGGTGGAGGGACGAAATGCACTGGCCGGAACGCCCTAAATGCGCCGGTGACAGGCACGGGGGTGACTTCACTGGAAGGGGCTTTGGACAAGTTCTCCGCAGAGCTCTGCTTCATGTCTTGCTTCACCGCCGGCGAGCTGTTGTCTGTTGTCGGTTCTTGCTTCTTTTCCGAGAGTTTATCTCTCAACGACGTCTCCTCCATGAGCCTCCTCGCGTCGGCGAGCTCCTCGCGACTGACGCCCACCGTGTGTCTGTTCTGCCTCTGCTTCTTGTTCGAAAATCTCTTATTAGTCGGCAGTTTCGGGTCGACCTTGGACCACGGCGGCGCAGGCAATCTGAGCGACGCCTGAAGCCGCGCTACCAGCTGCAGCAGGGCGTCTCTGCGCGTCGCATCGAGCTCGGAGTCTCCGAGCGTCAACGACGCCTCCAGCCGTGACAACGCCGTCTGCACCTCGGCCAAGAGACTGGGTCCCAGAGGCTCGGACGTCGACGTCGTTTGCGTCTGTCGCTGCTGCTCGATCGAGTCTCTGAGGCCCACGGCGAGAAGCTTCAAGTCCTCGCCGGACTCCGTGCCGGAGTCGTCGACGCCGATCTCGGACGACGCCTGATTGGCTGTCGCACGATAACGCAACTGTTGCACTAGCAAGGGTAGCAGTAGCGACTCACCCTGTTCGCTGCGCAGCTCCACTGCGCCGCCTGCGTCGCCTGCTGCGGCGGCTTGGTCGGCTCTTGCAGCCGACACGATGTCTGAGCAAGCTGCAAGACAAAGCGTCACATCAGTTCTTGGCTCGCGACGATATCAGAAATACTTACCTCAGGTCACTGCGCAACTATAGTAAACACACATTATTACACAATGGCTCTTTCGAATACTCTCAGGGACTTTTATTGTTTTCGATTGAGAATAGGTCTCCAAATGTACAGAAAACATTTTACACGCGAACACAATATAACAGCTCCGAAATAAACTGTTGCGTGTGCTGTGTGATACATTGATACTGTGCCAACATTCCTCTACTATTTCGTTCATACCCTTTTGTTCTGCCATGACCACTCGGAGTCTCGCTCTGATCTTGCGCCTGCCCTCGTAGTCCGTGCAACTGTCCAACTGAAAGCAAGACGAGAGACATGAGATCGAGAGGTCGGGAAGACAGTTCCAGGAAGTCGCGTGAGAACCAACTTACAAGTCTGCGGAGCTTCGCCTCGTCCCAGATGTCTTCGACGTCTTCCTCGCGCCCGTTGCTCGTCGAACTGCTGCTCTGGAGCTGAGAGAGACAAACAACAGCTCAATTATATGATATGTCACATGTATGGAGGACACTTCGCTTCTTAGAATAATGTAAATGATCTAGGGGGTACAACTCATAACTTTAGTATTATGATTTGTTATACATTTATTAATTTCCGTATTTTTTTTATTTTCAAAAATTATAGTATGATTTTATTATTTTCATATATTCTAGTGTTCAAATGAGGCGTTTGTGTTATTAGTACGGAACGTTGCCAGCAGTTGCCTCTCTCGACTGAGCATACTTTTGCACAATAAGCCCTATAAGCCGGAAAGTCGGTCGCGGAAATCGAATCTCCTAAAATATTAAAATGATGTAAAATTGATAGAATATTGACTGATGGGAATGCACAGACAGATACGTGCACCTGTTTTTATTCAACCTTAGACGATTGTTTTAATTATAACGTGCATTTAGAACCGTTAAAACCACTTTTAGGGATTAACCCATATATTTCCACATTGCAAAGCGAGGAATAACACTGTGCACGAGCCATGAGACATGTTTGAAACATAAAGGAAATTACTATATAAATATTTGAATGCGTTTTCATAAAATATGAAGTTAATCAAATTTTATCATGTTTAATGTGACTATTCCAAAAGCCAAAGAGGTCGCTCCTGAAAGTCGTAAATGTAATGGACGTAGAAACAACATTTCGCAAAGCTGCGAGTGGAGTAAGTCAACACAACACAGCGAGGTGCAACTGACGCAGGAAAGCGAGTGAAATCTTCACTGCGCCTCATCACTCGGTGCAGCCAACCTTCCGCTCAATGCCAACTATTTTTAGTGGAAACCATTCGAACTAATTTCGTTTGGTAAAAACCATTGGCGTCGATTTTTCCGACCTTCAGGATTACCTCCCGCGGACGTTTCTATGATTAGTGCGAGTCATGCGGAATACTTTGTTACTCTGCAGATGAGCATTGAGCATCGGCATTGAGACATGTCAGCAGCCATCTTGGATACCAACAGGTTGTTTATAGGATGATGGACGTACACGTTGAATGTTCGAATTAAAATTCTCCAAAATCTGACCGTTCACGGTTCACAAGTTCACAATGTATATCAAAGGGAACACAAGAGAAATCAAACCAAACAAAGCACTACAAAAACAGACTTATATTGTCTAAAAAGCAGTAAATTCAAAAATACGTTAAATTTACCTATCTTTAATTGTACCATAATAAGACAGATTTTTTTAAATTATGTAAATAAAATGTTTCGCGGTCTACTTTGTCTGGTGGGACAGTAAATGAATATCAGAAGTAATGAGCTTTAACAGATTTATGCATTATAAAGTAGCTACATGCATTCATAAATTGCTACAGCCACATATAATATTAACTCCATTGTTATTTTATATTCAATATGGCCGCTTTGTGTACCTCAATATTCGTCCGAGGAATTAACCCTAGCAGTGTAACAAATCATCAAACAGTTCGCCTATTGACTTCAATTGTCATTTGACATCAACCAATTGGTAAATTAAGCTCCTAGATTGACAATGTAATGAAACAACACCAACTGAAAGGAAATTGCGTTATTGACGTGTTTGATTTTGAGTTCAGAGCACAATATCTAGTTAGCATACTATGATTAGATTATCATTTTACATGAACTCTAACCTTTTTGAGTATTCAGTCAATACATAATGTAACTGAAACTCGGACTACAATAGTTTCGAATTGCATTCTACTTTTAAATTACTCGTCATGTTTTGAAAAGTGGAATATTGCGATGTTAGTTTTGTAAAGCAGCTGGATGATTGAACGTTGCTCAGATCGGGAAGTATTAACGGTTGAAACGTCAACGGCACGTGTTGGCCGTTTTGTTTCCCTCCTGCCTCATGAATGCGCAAGCTCGCTACGCAATCATACTCACGAGTTCTTGACATTGCTGATGCAAATAATTAACTAGTACTGGGAAAATTATTTCATGGCATCGAGTCAACTTGCAGACATCATAGGTTAAGAAACGTGAAATGAGTGCATTAATAATTACAATTTAATTAATTTTAAGCGGAAATTTCTTAAGCAGGCTAATTGCTTTTCACGCAAGACAAAGAAAAGCAAACTCGAAGTTAGGTGGTTTTGCGTGAAGCGTCATTGTTGGGAATTTCAGGTGCGCTGTCACCTTCATTCTTCGCAGCTGATAACACAATCTCATTAGAAAAGACGTCGAATAAAGCTTCAAACAACGGGTTGTGTAAATTACAATATAAGATGGATTCAGATAAAAATGTGAACTCTGGAGACAAATGAGCCAATAAGTCTACAGCCTGTGGTTTCATAACAAAAGCTCCTCTCTACCAGAAGCGACCAGCTGGTAAACTGCAATGAACCTAAATTATTTATGAAACCTAGTTCTTGTTCACTGCTTAATCGCTGTCCGACGTTGGAAGTTTATCAAAACATAATTTTGATCGCAAAAAATATGGTTTGTTTATATTATAGTTGTGTTTAATGAACAGTATTTGGTAATCAATGGTTTAATGGAAATTAACTGCCTCAAAGAAATGCTGCTCCTACGTCGACGCCGACACAATTTCTTTCCATACCTAGCTCTTAAAACTATTTCCCAGGACATCGATTAAGGCGTAACAGTTGAGCCACGAACATTCCCCTCGAGACCAAGGAATGTATATTTACCGTCGAGGACAATATCCGGGTTGATCGTACAAGTGCGGCGTGCATGCACCTTCTAGCGGAGACTTCGGTCGACCCTCTGGCGCTTCCCCAACGAGCTTGTCGTGCCCAAAATAGGCGCGATTCGTCGTTAAAGGCGCGCGCTCTGTATATTGCTCTATGGTGGTGCGAAGCTATTTGCGTCGTCCATCTGCCAGTGGCGTCGCGACGACCGACGTCTGCGCGTGCGCGGCCACGTGGTAACCACTAACTAGCCTTGCTCAACATTCGCACGCGGAAGTCAAGTGACAGTTCGCGACGAGAATAATAGAGCTCGGCGTTGCTCGGCGTTAAGAATGTGAGAACACTTTCGTTGCGCGGTGAAATATTAGTTTGGCAAACGTCGAGAAGCAAATCGCGAAAGATGGTTACAAGCCATGATGAGAACTTTGTTGTTTCTAGATTTAGAAGATGTTTCTTAGTTTGGAAACATCATGAAGCTAATTTTGACACAAATGAAGTGAACGCATGCCAAAGAAAACTATCCATAAATGAAAATAATTTTGTCAATTCGCCTAAAATGTTGAAACAGATTTAGTTAGACTTGCTATTCCGACCAACTTTCGAAAGTGGACCAGCAAGTTGTTTAAATTATCCTTAAAACAATATAAACAGTCTAAATGTATTCGATCGGACATTGTCTGCTCCAGTTTGTTTCTTCCAGGCCATCTGGCTATGCGATCTGAATCAGCACAGAGACTTCGCAAGGCTCAAATAGACAACGAATAACTTGATAATATCTGGGATTTACAATGATTCACAATGCAATAAATAAGTTCGATCGCTGAACCGTCATCGTGAACCCACTTGCGATGGCCGTGACGGGCTGTGAAAGCGATTGCATGCAAGGTCGTCTGCGTCTACAGGCGTCACGACGCTTTCGAACCCGGACCCATGGACTATTTCCGAAGAAGATTTAACTGGATCATGGCGAAGAGTGATTGTAAATATGCATGTAGGTGTCGTGTATATATATCTGGTTCAGGTGCCAAAGAGTAGTTTTTTAAAATAGACCAATGACTTCCAAGAATTCCCATTTTTCTTTGCCTTCCTGTTGCAATAGATGAAAGATATTTTAATTAAAACATACGTGGAGGTAAAATATGCATCGGCTTTCCAGAGGCAATTGTGTTCAAATAGTAACATATTATGCTTGAAATAAGATTAGTACCTATATACCCTAAATGTCATTTGTATGTTATAATAACACGATATGTAATTTACTGCAATTTTGAAACTCCTACAACTTGTCTTAAAATAACATAAAGAAATGTGGCATAAACACTCATGAAACGTCATTAAGTTCCATCTTTCAAGTAAGAGTGAAAATAATGAGAAGGCTATTTAAAGTGTTCAACGAAAGATGAGCATTTAAAAAGAGATCGTCAGCGAATGACGCACGAAAACTCTTTCGCAGTCGAACTTACGAGCTTCCACCTGCATGCCAGAATAATATTCGCAGCAAGTTTTCCATCGATTCACGTAAATTAACATTTCATTCGGCATGGGTAGTTACAACAGATATTTAGCATTCGATTACTTCCGGGTATACACGCTGGGAAGTAATGAGATTTTAAACTTTAAAGGGCAAAATGCCCCGGAGCGCCGGATAAGAATAACAACGAAATCTTCGAAGCGCGAAGGAATCCACCTAAATTCCCAACGATTTTCTCGCCATAGTTTCCCTCTTGCCCTCACCTTGTGCTCGCTTCCAGACGGCTGTGGATGTTGATGCACTGAACAACACAGACTAACTATTCTGTAACGATCGAGCGCCAAGAGCTTCTGAAATCTTGGCCAAGATTCGAGAGCCAAAATTAGCACCAATACAACCAAACATTGCCGCTGCCGCTGGGTCCTGCGTTTACCTTCACGCCTGCTGTTGTCAGGGGAAGAGAAGGGGAAGAAATATGGGGATACAGGAGGATTTGGGCTAAACCAATAAAACGCTTCCGAACTTTTAAATTGACCACTCGACCACCTGTGTTTGTTTACCGCGTGATCCTTTGTTTCCTTATTCTGCAGAGATTTTCACTATAATGTAGGTACGCATTAGCTTTAATCGCTTCCTCTATTTCTGAAATTAGCTTGAATATAATCAATGTAGGATCGAAAGTCAGTGTAACCAATTGAATGCAGCTGTCTTTAATAATAGATACTGATCTAAACCATCGCCATGTGTTAAAATGTAACTAATCTCTGTTCTGCTTCAACTTTAATATTCGAATGGCATTATGATGATTTTCTTGACGAAGATGTGTGTGTCACAATGTTGAGTAATTACCGACTCAATTGGCAAGTCTCTGTAGCGTGGACGTAAATGTCAGTCGAGACAATATTCTCGCTCGAGTGTAAATCTTGTGCTCGCAGCTGTTTCTGGTCAGATGCGAGACAGACGTCACGGCGAGCGAATCCCAGTAATCAATTAACAAGTTAACTTAATCAAAGAGGCGCAAGGTCAGTGTCAATTGACGCGGCAGGGTTTTGCGCATGGACGTGGTATTCACTCGTGCGTGGGCGAAATACACGGAAACTATTCGTCTCCAAAACACGTAATTACTAGAATTAGATTGATTAAAAGTTTTGGAAATAACGTTTAATTGACACTTTTTATGCGAACAGTTGCGGTTTTCCTTAAAGTTTCAAATTTAAAAATCGAGGTTTTATTTCTAAATAAAAGTGAAATTGTAAATGGTGCATTAATGTAAATTTAAAAGGGTGAATTTTAAATAGGTATGCATCGCAAATAATATCAACTACAAGAATATTATTATGCCAAGCCTATAAGATCGAGAACAGACACTTGCCGTGCAATTTTATTCTCGAATGTATGCAGAATTTAATGCTTTTCACATTTGGTGGCAGAAGAGGGATTTTCATTTCCGACTCAATACGGCGCGGGATGAAAGTAGGTTGGTTTTTATTAGTGCTTTCGTTAAGTTTAATGCTGCTCTCGAACAGATAAACCGCGTCCTTGCTTCGAACTCGGATAATATTATTTCTACTGGATTCAAATAGCTCATCACCTTCGTCCAATCGCCTGATGAGTGACGGAGAAGGACGTTCCAAAACCCAGTGATGAGAAGTGAGGTGGAAACATGAAGTGACGGAGACATCGCAGATAAATGAAGGAAATAATTAATAATACTTAGAATTCCGCGACCTGGAGCTTTCAGATACGAGACAGAACTCTCGCATTCATATTTCATTTTCAAATTTTATGAAAATAGCTTTCGAGAAAAAGATGACAGCCGCAATGTGGGATAGAAGAAATATAAATTATTCAGCGTGACTGTATAAACCAATTAGCTAATGAGATGGGGGGATGTGTAAATTAAGAAGAGAAAATTATTTTTCGGAAAAATAAGACGACGCTTTTCATCGAGTATTAGCTTTTTTAAGTCCGAAAAAGGCAGCATCTTATCATTAATTACTTCCGACGTCATATTTTGCGTCAGCCTGCCGCTTGACCCAGATATGGCGTCAAGAGATTATCCGATATAAGTTCAACTCTGCGCAGTTCTTCAAGATGTTCAGGTTGTTGCTCTGGGCGAGATTCTGGGATCTTCATTACGGCGGAATAGTCAACAAACTTAGTTAGCATCAGAGTAAACCAGACGTTATTAACAAAACCATTACGTCTCTGAATTTGCCTGAAGTCGAGATCTTTTCACGAGATATCTTAGTGTCTAATTACGCATGTTAATTAATGAACGCGCTTAAACAGAAGCTTGTGTACGTGCAAGATGAGTTGAAGGAATTGGTGCACCTTTAAGCTGCAAGTGCCAAGTAGCAGCGGTTGTGCTCTAACGAACTATAACAATAGCAATGATTAAATAAATCCATCCAAATTAAGATCACTGCCTTGAACGCTTTTAGATAAAATGAAATTAACTTATGTAGAAATGATTTCTTGTCCTCCAAATTAGATTCTTGATTAGCTCCATTAATATTTGAACATATAACAGATAGGAGCGCAAATTAGGTACCTCAATTCATTTTCTGTTACAATATTGAAACACTTCGTTAGCTGAAATAATTAATTCCTTTCAGATTGCACAGAGCAAACTTCACTGCCGACTCCGCATATTGGATGGAAAAAGTCAAGCAAAAAGTCGGTTTTATAATACAGGTCAACCGTTTTATCGTCCGTGCAGGGCCGTATCCATAAGACAGAATAGGCAGTCTGCCTAGGGCCTACGAAGCTTTTGGGGCCTACGAAAGTGCCAAAAAATTGATTTCAAAGTGTCAAAAAACCAAAAAATACCCTGCGGGGCAGATTTAAACATGTCTCTCACCACCCTAAAGTGCCAAATTTAAAAAATATTGAATATTTCAACAAAATACACCTCAAAACGTCTTAAAATTGATTTCAAAGTGTTCAAAAACCAAAAAACGCCCTGCGGGTAGGGTGGGGGGCGCTCCCCCCACACCCCCTTGACAAGTCAAATATTGCTTTCCTTGCTTTGCCCCCACATGGCAGAAATCATGCGGTTGCCTATGCCCATTGTTTTCTTCAGCAAAACACTAAAGATCATTGATCGTCTCCCCACTTATTATTGATTAACCACTGCAAAAATTAAAATATTTTGGACAGGGGGGGAGGGGGGGCCTACGAAAAATTACTGCATAGGGCCTACGAAGGTCTTAATACGGTCCTGCGTCCGTGAGGGAGATTGTAACGAACTGCTCTGTACCTTGTTGGAGGAGGACGTGGACAGCACGCGCTGACGCTCCACCTGGCGCACTAGCGCTGCGCTCTGCTG
Source organism: Leuctra nigra (assembly GCA_934045905.1). Lineage (NCBI taxonomy): Eukaryota > Metazoa > Arthropoda > Insecta > Plecoptera > Leuctridae > Leuctra > Leuctra nigra. The sequence goes on along the minus strand of OW203761.1, from coordinate 20,332,371 downwards.
CGACACCTTGACCAGCGGCTCCATGTGGCGCTCCACTTGCGTCACCAGTGTGGAGCTCTGCTTGGAGCCGGTCACCAGAGGCTCCATGCCTTGCAAGATGACCTGCGCGCCCAGGAACTTGTTGAGCAGCGCGCGGGCCTCGGTGTCCTCCAGCGTGTCGCCGCTCTCGACCACTGCAACAGTCCAGATAGCATCATTCTTCGCGCCTTGTTGTCAATGTTATCAACTCACTTAAAAACATACACAATAAGTTACAAGTCAAGTTTTATGTATTGTAAGAAAATGACACAAACTAAAGCACAAGAAATGTGTTTTAAAGTAAACAATCAATCTAATGTTTGTACTGGTGTTAAAAACTGCAGGGCAACACAATTCATCAGCTTCATTCCCTTGTTGTGTAATGATAAATGATAGGAATCAAGCATTTTTAGCACACACACTGGTTCAATTTGATGTTTATACTGTCTCTGTTTTGTGGTTGTTGCTGTGAAACCGTTTGTCAGATACATACTTGACAAAGATGAGTGGATATGTTTAAAACACATGTTTTATGTAGTGTTGACCGTGTCAAATCATGGTCAAATGTTTTAATAGTAAGGGGTACATACTGTTTCACATGAATTGTCCCATCAATGATGCAGGTAATACATTCTTCTTTGATTAAAATTTTGATATATTGTGTAAACAATTCTTGTCAAGTTCCTTATAAATTATTTGAAGTTTATTTTACCAATTACATTTTGATAGCTCATTAGATGCAAATAAAATTACATGTAACAAATTTACTAATTGTATACCGTCTCGCCGCTAAATCCGTAAGCACTTAATCCTATATCTAACACAGGGCAACAAAACCATCATTTCTGCACACAGTCGCCACAAATTCACACAAAGGTGACTTTTATATTGAATTCTATGTTTAGTTCGCGTGGGAGTCATCTCTTTCCTTGGACGCCTTTACACGTGTTGCCGGCTGGGCGCTCTGAACTCGCCCGCTGGCCCATGGCGTTGGGACTGGGAGTTTGTCGCCACAGCCATTGTCACTGAATGTACTTTTATTTGTGGCAGCCGAATTACGATGTGAATAAGATTGTAATAGAAAGTTTACCAACTTGGCAAGATAAAGGAGTAATAAATCGTTGTTTAGTAATCGCTCTTAGGTCAGTCCGTTCGATTGTAAATAGTTGCAGTTTCATTATCTATTTCAGTACTATAAATAAACTAATGTTTTCTTTGAAACTTTCACATCTCATCTTCAATGAAAACAAATTTCAGTCTATTAGCAGGAGGAAGATTATAAACAGTTCTCAGAATGATGAAGCTATAAAATATTTGGAACAAAAACAGCATTTGCGCATTACATCTTAAGTAAAAACCCGTGTCTCGAAAGATTGGATGAGACAAAGGGAGATATTAATCTTCCTTTGTCTCATTGGACGTGACCCTCACCGTGGTCCGCGTTGCGCATGCGCGTGAGAATGTCCTGCACTCCCGTCACGCGCGTCTGATTGTTGATGAAGGATCGGGGACTCTCCGTCTGCGTCGTCGTCTGACTGCGCGAGGACGTCGTCGTAGACGTCGTGACGCCCGCGTCCAGGGACGCCGGGGAACCTACGACAAAGCCAGGGGTCATCTTCACATTTCCATGAACCACGTAACTAACTGATTTACTCGAGGATGCGTGGAAAAGATGGTTGCCATTTGGTTCTCAGCCAATAGTGGGGTTTAATATTTACTGCTAACGACATGACATTGGCTGTTCGTATTCCCTTCTATGCATAGATAAACAGTCGCATGAAAGTAGTTACATGCTCATTGAAAGATTGACTGCGAGGAGTAACGGGAATAACGTCACATTTATTCAAATCCGATACAAACTAGTTTTAAAAGTTAAATTTCAAATATATTAATCTATTTGTGGACACCCTTTCCAAGGACTAATTTAAAAAAATTACTTTTCTTATACTCAAAAACGATCATCGAAGTAATCCTTGAACTTTCAACTTCAAACGTTTCAATTTACTTCTGATCAAAAGAGTCCCCCTTGCTGTGGTCTGGGTGCTTGTTTATTCTTGCCCTGCTCATGCAATGAATGATGTTACGGCGACGTGCTCAGCAAGTTAGTCTTACCTGGCTCAGGCGAGCTGCCGTTGCTCAGCTTGAAGCTAGCTGAGCGGAAGATGAGACCGGCTTTCGGATAAGCCCGCGAGCTCCGCGACGTGTCAAAGTTGTTGGCGGTCGCTGCGTACAGTTAGCGTTAGTGACGGCAACCCAAGCGCAGTTAGTGGGTTACACAAGGCAGGGTCAACACGTTGGCATCGTTTTTCAAGTTGCCATTGTATTCCGTGATATCGGTCTTACGTTCATTAGAATAATATCTTTAGCATTGATCGACAGTTATGGACGTGAACGTGATTATGATATTTTTACATGCTTGAATATGTTTTGAATGCGAAAATGTGTATGATAATTAATTATGGTAGCATTTCAAAGGACAATGTGATATGCAAAGATCAAAACAACAAACATCATAAACTACAATACAAATATCAATATAAATGCAGGCAGGGTAAAGCTTCAGAATTATAATATGAATGAAGTTACTTGATGATATTAATAAATCAGTTTGTTATTGATTATGTTTGAGTGAGGTTGAGAGTGTCACTCACCAGCGGCCTGCTGGAACTTCTCCTGGAGTGCTCGGATGGAATTGCCCCGCGTGATCGTCCTCGTAGGGGTCTTGCGGTCCTCGTCCAGCGGCGTGGACGACCGCCTCCTCGACGAATCCGTCTTGTTGTAGTCTGGAATGACTCTGTCGGGAGTGCCGCGCGGGGAAGACGTCTTGGAGGAGACGTCGATGAACTGGGTCGAGCCCTGATAGCCGTCGCTCTCGTCGTCGTCGTTGTAGTCGACGATGTAGCCTTGAGACGACCTCCTGTCCTCGCCGGTCGAGTACTGGTTGGAGACCTGCTTCGAGGTCGTCACAGTGGTGCTGGTGGTGTAGCGACTCGTCGACTTGTTCGTCACATCGTCATCGTCGTCGTTGATCACTTGGCGGCGTGTCGGCGTCTTCGCCTCGACGGAGGAGCGTCGGTTGCTTGTCAACTTCTCGCTCCTCTCCGGCGTCGTCCTCCCCATGCTCGTGGAACTGACGAACCGGCGCTCGTCGCGCGTGCCGCAGAACCTCTCCGGCGACGGCGACGACGAGGACGCCTTGCGCGTGGTCGGCGTCACCATCTCGACGTCCTCGATGGCCAGCGGCTGCTTGTCCTGCGGGGTGTCGTAGCGCTGCGTCGAGCGCGTGACGCGTGTGACGGGCTCCTCGCCAGAGCGCTGCACGGTCTCACCTGGGGACAACACGTCGTCGTCAGGGAGGGCGTCACAGAGCTCGGTGCAGCGCACGGCGACGCCGCCGAGCAGGAGCACGACCAGCACCAGGAGGCCGGGGAACCAGAGCCAGGTGACGAGCAGCAGAACCACCGACGCGATCAACACACCCAGCAAGGTCTCGCTCACATTACCACTCATCTTTGATGTTTCAATCCAACTCCCGACTGATTATTTTCTTTCGCCGTCGCTTTTTGAAAGGTGGAGATTGTGTTCTGTTTTTCTATTTACTATCATAAACATTTTATACTCAAATGTCCCGTTATAGAACTTGAACCTGATTCCGTCCTCCGAGCACATGGTTTAGTTCTTGACTGCCTGCCGACATGCTTGCCACCAACTAACTGGCGAATGTTTTGACTAAGCCTAGCCACTCGTTTAGTTTCCCGGCATTCGGCCAAACCTCAGTCGTCGTGCATTTGCACAAATATTCTACTCGGACTCTACAACTTGACAAAGACCAATGCCCCACGGATCCGAGGAACACCGTCCATTAGCGCGGCGACGGAGGTATTTATAAACCCCACATGGCATTACATTCGTTCCTCTTCACTTAGCCGAAAACAAAGCGAAGTTTTCACGAACGCGGGCGACTTTGGCATTAGAGTCACTGTACATGACATTATTGACATTGTTGGAGGCGAGTGCCGATGGATTGATGATATCATCACGCGAGTGTGCATATGGAGTGAATTAGGCAATAAGCAACGATGCACATCTTGGCGACCGAATTGTCTTGGCTTTGGAACAGAAGGTGACTCAAGCAATGGTCACATGACGAGAGATAAAGAGCCAATCAGGAAGTATTGAGAATAGAAGGAAGATATAATCGGGGCAGGAAACAATTCTAAAAATATTATTTTTATGATTGTTAGTTCATTACTCTGACGAGATGGTCGGAAAGAATCCATGCATCACTTGATGGAGCGAGTCGCAAAAGCAGCTTCATTGTGTGAAGTGAACGTATCTACTGATTAAACAACACACTAGTTTGTTGCTTTTAGTAAAGGAAGCATTTGAATCTCGAATAACTAATGTATTGCTTGGCATGAACCCAAACGCGTACTTCTTTCCGATATCTGGTGTCCCTCGTTAAATGTAGTGAAAACCAATCATGAAAAATCAGGATTAAACAATGTGACGACAAGTACACCCAACAAAAGATAAAAACGGTATTCGATAGAAACGGATTAGATTGACTGAAAAAGATTTGATGGCATTATCCGAAGAAATCTATGCTAACTCTTGTAGGTGAGCTCTGATTTCATTGATAATAACAAGGATTGATTGTCCAGGAACCTGACCAGCACCAATCCGTTTCGCTGAAATATCGTTTTATTATTTGTTGAGTGTACTTATAATACAGTTTTTATATTGGTAAGAATTGAATACTATACTGTAAATAGAGTATGTTTCTGATTCAGTATCCATTATTCAGAACAGTTTATTACAGTCCTAAGAGAAAGAGCAAAGTCTCGTGTCAAGTGTTTCGGACGAAGACATGGGAGGTCACCCATGGCCGGTAATCATGTGAACTGCAATGCTCCTCACCCTTGATGACATCTCTGGTCAGTGACACCGTGCCGTCGGATCTCATGGTGCCGCGCGAGGTCACGACAGTTGACCTCGAGTGACTCTCGCTGACCACATCGTCACGCGACTTCTTCAAGATGCCGGGTCTCGAACCCAGGCTCAGCTCGTCGTCTGCAACGAAACAAGACCAAGTTGCAGCTGGTGGATCCATAGGGATTCGTAACGCAATTAAGAGTCGACAATACACGCAGAAAATTTCGATTCCGATGTAAAAGAAATCCTAGAAATGCATGAAAATGCATTAGCTCTGGGTTGTAAGTGACATTTGTGTCATTTAATCGTGTGTTGCATGTTGCATGTACTACTGTGAAGTAAGATATTTTAATTCAAATATTGAATACCACAAAAAAACCATAAAAAGGCGCCCCCACTTTTTTCTTAACGGCTTTGACCGATTGTTTTCAAAATTTAACAGCATAGAGATAAAGAGTAAATCTGTGTCTCTAGTGATCCAAAAAAATAATAAAAAATGTTTTTTTCTCGTTTTGAGGAAGTGCTAACATGGGCAATATATGAGTCTTTTTGGCAGCTCTGCCCTGAAATAACTAAACAAAAAATAAAACTTTGGAGCCACTAGAGACACAGATAGACTACTCTTTATCCCCCGCATATATTCTAATTTTCCAAAAAAATCATAGAAAAATCATAGAAATGCATGACAATGCATTAGCTCTGGGTTGTAAGTGACATTTGTGACATTTAATCGTGTGCTGCATGTTGCATGCTGCTGTGAAGTAAGTTATTTTAATTCAAATATTAAAAACCACAAAAAACATATAAAAAGGCGGCCCCTTTTTTTCTTAACGGCTTTGACCTATTGTTTTCAAAATTTAACAGCATAGAGATAAAGAGTAAATCTGTGTCTCTAGTGATCCAAAAAAATAATAAAAAATGTTTTTTTCTCGTGAAATAAATGTACATAGGTATATTTATTTGTACCAAATTTAATACTGTACAAGGACCGGTCTGAGCTGTATTGCCAACATAAATAAGTGAAAGAACAGACGCAAAGGCCAAAAAATAAGATTGAGACTGCCTAGTTGTACAATCGATCTTGCTTTAGCTGTTTGCATTGTGAACGAGCCGTGTGCTCTAGCTAGAAATTTTTTCCCATCTAAATAAAATTATATTCAAATTAGTTAGAAAGCTTTTAGTGCAAGTATAAAAATGCTGAAACAAAGCAAATAAAATAGTTTACTTTGAGCGCCACCAGAACTATTTATAAGCAATGCTTTGAGTGACAGTACGACATGTCGACGACATCTAGCAACAAATTAGGTACCTACCTACTATACATTTCACAGAAAATATATGTATATTCTATACATACCTACATAGTTTTAGATCCACAGTGTAACTTATACAAATTAAAATCCAGTAATTATCATGACGTTATTGTTCAAACGTGAATTAGGTAGGTATCTAAGAAGTGATAATACTGGGACAAATAAAAAGCGAACAATATTACTACTTTGTCTTTATAAAGTCATAGATAAAACAAAAATATTATGATAATCGAGGAGTAGGTACGTTGGAAGTCGGAGGGTCTTGGCATAGTCGGTATTTCCTCTGTGATACCTTTAGCAATGCTCTCATGCTTCTGGATGAGCGAGCGCAGCGCCTGCGCCCTGTGCGACGCCGACCTTGTGGTCTCCGTCGCGACGGCAGTCTTCGGCGTCGTGGACGTCGGCAGGATGAAGGTGTCACGCAGCTTGGCGCGAGGCTTCTGCAGCGGCTGCGACGTCTCTGCGCCGCCTAGTGGGGAACAAAGCAATTACTTACACTGTCAAGCAAAAGCAGCGAGCTGAGTGAAGAGAAGCTTTCTCATTGGCTGACAGATGTCACGTGACCTTACTTGGCTCTCTGCTATTCGGTCATGATCGAAGAAGCAGAGAGTAGCTTGACAGAGTGTCCCGTGTTTTATAGCGTTTTCCACTGACCGCACTGGTGCTGCACTGGGTTGCACTGAGAGCGGGTGTCGTTTTCCACTGGGGTTGCTTTTTTTGCCGCACTAGTGCAGAGCATGACGTCACAGAGCAATTATTTGCTCTCATTCAGTGCAGGCCAGAGGAAAACGCCATTAGCTATGAGGTTTAAAAAGTACACTTAAAAACAAAAAAGCTCAATCAATCAATTATTTTCTGAAAAATGCACACCTTTCCAAAGAAATATAGAGCAATTCTATTCCACTTCTCTTGGTACAAATAGCAATAGCTACGTAGTTAAAAAATCAGACAACAATGAAATTCAATAATTGTTACCATGGGAACCTAACATTACCAACTTCAATTTTCATTGTTGTCTGATCTGGCGTCTAAATTGCACTGCAGCAGAACAATCTAGGAAGCCGCGTCTTCGAATACGTTATTATCTGAATTGGAAGTAATAATTTTAGATGCTCAATGGTCCTGCAGTAATTTCTTTTGTATTGATAATGCCAGAAGATTGTTTGATATGAAACGTTGCAATGCACGGCATAGCCAATTAACTTGCCCTTATTTGCGGTCACGTCGTGAAAACGTTCATAAAGTAAAAAACAAAAGATTGATGGAATGTTCTCACTCGAAAAACGCGGATGCAATGAAAGTTCGAACAAAACATACCTTCATCTCGTACGGTCGATTTGCTGAGTGTGTCACTCATCAGTTTAATAAAAGATTTGATGTGAAAAGTTGCGGTTGCTATGAGCAGCGGTTGTATCTGTCATGTTCAGGAAATGACAGTTGACGAGTGAAATGACACACTTGAAACTTTGTCATGCGAGTTTATTGAATATCATTCTGCTCTGCGGCATAATCTAGTTTCCAATTCAATTCAAACACATATCTAGCAAACCACACTATCAATCACTCTTGCCAACAGTAATGAGTAAACAAGTAAATAATATACTAGTTTCATTTAATTCATTAATAAACTAAATGGCAATCACTCATAGCAACAATAGAGGGAGACATTCTAATTTAGGTTAATAATCCATCATTTTATGCAAATGTGTTTCTATGAATTCAACATTGGATTGCAATGATTGTCATAGAATTGAACAGTTGATAATCGAATTCTGATGATAAATATATTGAACTAGTTGTTGTAATTGTTTCAGAATACATGCTGTCAGAGACTGTCGTAGAAATGTTGTGTCTAGAGTTACCTGTTTGTAAATCTACTTTCCCATACTGCCAATAAGTGGTGTATCTAATGTTTTTACTTACGAACTCTCTGCTCGTGCCTCGTGACGAGATCTCTCAGCTGCGGTGACTCTGGCTGCTCTGGCATCTTGTTCTCCTCGTCCTCCTCGGTGTCTCTGCCAGAGTCCCTCCTGGTGGAGGTCGTGAAAGTGTCCTTGACAGAGTCCTTCCTTGTGGAAGTCGTGAAGGAGTCTTTTACAGAATCCTTCCTAGTGGAGGATGTGAAGGAGTCTTTGACGGAGTCCTTCCTGATAGAGTTGTCCTTGACAGAGTCCCTCCTGGTCGGCGAGCTCGAGAAGTCCGTGGAGTTCTTCCTAGTGGAGGTCGTGAAAGAGTCCTTGACAGAATCCTTCCTAGTGGAAGATGTGAAGGAGTCTTTAACGGAGTCCTTCCTGATAGAGTTGTCCTTGACAGAGTCCCTCCTGGTCGGCGAGCTCGAGAAGTCCGTGGAGCTCTTCCTAGTGGAGGTCGTGGAGGCGTCTCTGGAGTCTCGTCGGACTGAGGTTGTCGTCGAGGAGGTGTCGACGGTGGTCTTGGTCTGCAGCGCGCGCAGGCCGCCGAAGAGTGGACGTCCACTTCGATCGCGAACCACGTCGGGCTCTGGTTCTGGCTCGGGGGCGGTCTTAGGCTCGGACGAATCTGTCGAAACAGCAGGGGATATTATATTGTATTGCGTCGTCGGCAGCGTCTAATGCGTCGTCGAAACACTTTGCGTGACAGAGAGGACCGGAGATCAATCAATAATATTCATATTTAGTGAGATTTTGGGAACTTGTGCAACACACACTCAAACACGCCATCACCCTGCAATGCAGTTTTGTCATCAGTAGCACTTTTATAACTGCGATGATCTAGTGGAGCGGTCGCTCCACCCAGCCAAGTCGTACCGTACACTCACACTCACTCAACATACCGTAAATGCCTAATAAACTGAGGAGCAGACCAACCACTTTTACTGTAAGCAACAACATGGCATTTTCGGCCTACTGGATCATAAAATTGGAAAATCTCACATTGTTGTGAAATATCTTAATTTCGAGCTATGGCCCACCCCACTCCATATACTAAATTTGGGAACAATAGGTTATGCCATTTGCGTGCTAGAGGGCCGTGAAAACAGTGAAATTACACCCCTTTTAAAACCTATCTGATGATGATGATAATGATATCAGGAAACACCGCTATCACCGCCACAGCCTAAACGGCTTAGCCGATCGATCTGAAATTTTTACCACATGTGCACTTTTGGCGTCTGAGGTGCCTTTTTATAAAACCATCCGGTAGTCGCCATTTTGAAACCGGAAGTGACGTCATATCTCGAAAACGGCTCAACCGATCGGAATGAAACTAGCGCCAAATGATTCAGACGGTCGTCTATATGGAATATCAATAGTTAAAGTAGAGATGTACTATTACCAAAACCGGAAATGACGTCATGAAAATGAAGAACTAGATTTTAATGACCTCTTACTGCAATAACCACATATTCAGAAGGCTTATAATGATACATAACGTTTATAGAAATAAATTCTAGGTGGCAGGTATTTCAGTCGCCATTTTGAAAACCGGAAGTGATACCATATCTCGAAAACGGCTGGACTGATTGGAACGAAGCTTTCGCAATTCTTCATGGAATATCACTTTAAGCTTAGGTATATTGAGCACCAAACACAATTTTCCGTATTAACCAATTCGGAAATGGCGTATTTTTTAAAAGTATTTAGTCATTGTTACTCCGATGTGTGTTACAAGTTGTGTAAATAAACTAAAAAAATAAGTGATATCCCCATAAAAAAACACTCTGTGTAAAAATACCAGCCAAGTATCTTCAACTATAAAAAAAATAGAAGAAATCTAAAAATTCAGCACTGAAAAGTAGTGATATCAAAAAATGAGCCAAGTCAAAACTTAATTTTAAAAACCAAAATATACTTGGCTCATCGTTTTTAAGGGCATTATAGGTATATTATATATATTTAGGTACATTTGATTTTTGGCATATGCTTCTATACTATTTATATACACGATGCGCCAAGTATATTTTGGTTTTTAAAATTAAGTTTTGACTTGGCTCATTTTTTGATATCACTACTTTTCAGTGCTGAATTTTTAGATTTCTTCTATTTTTTTTATAGTTGAAGAGACTTGGCTGGTATTTTTACACGGAGTGTTTTTTATGGGGTTAAAACTTACTCTGTTCCATAACAAAATAGTATTGATTATTGAACAAGTACAAAATATTCGAAAAGTAGAAATTTTCTGATTTAATCTCAGATGAGATGATGTTAGGTGATGAAGTGAACTACAAATTTAAAAGATTTAAACTCCGGTAGATTTGAGACCACGACCTTTTAGATTGCCGGTCTAATGCTCTACCAACTGAGCAATGGAGAATCCTTCAAATTGGCAGATTTTATAATCCAACAGGATAACTTGTAAAATAAGTGTGTGCTTTTGTAAAATTGTTCTGACAATTTGTTTGTATAGACAAGTTTTATTCACGATTGAACTGTCCGTGAGCAAGTCACGAATTGTCATCCAACTAGTTAACAACAGCTATATTTGCATCGCTCTTTTGACGGTAAGTAGGTGAAGTACGTTTTACAAATTATCTTGATGTCGCAGGTTCAGTAACACTATAATTTTAACAAGTTATTTACACAGTTGAGTATGTACAGTATAGTACTGTATACAGTATAGTACACATAGCACTTGATGAGGAGAGTTGCAAAAAATAGAGGTTGTTTAAATTTAGATATTGCCTGGTGCGAGGTTAAGGTTAGATTTTATGGTTCAATCGTTCACTTATCAGCAGCTTTTAAAACGAATACACACACAAATTGCGGTCTACACAATGCATCAACTGATGATGCAATAAACTATTGCTGATAACGTATTTTTGAAATTCTTTGGAAATAAAATGTTTACCTACTGGAAATCTGCAAGGCGATCTTAATTTAAAAACTTTATGCCATCTTTTCACACTTTCATTGCCATTTCTACTTCAACGGATCTAGTGGAGCGGTCGCTCCACCCAGCCAAGTCGTACTGTACACTCACACTCACTCAACATACCGTAAATGCCTAATAAACTAAGGAGCAGACCAAACACTTTTACTGTAAGCAACAACATGGCATTTTCGGCCTACTGGATCTCAAAATTATGAAATCTAAGAAGAAATCTAAAAATTCAGCACTGAAAAGAAGTGATATCAAAAAATGGGCCAAGTCAAAACTTAATTTTAAAAACCAAATTATACTTGGCGCATCGTTTTTAAGGGCATTATAGGTATATTATATAATATATTAAGGTACATTTGATTTTTGGCAAATACTTCTATACTATTTATATACACGATGCGCCAAGTATATTTTGGTTTTTAAAATTAAGTTTTGACTTGGCCCATTTTTTGATATCACTTCTTTTCAGTGCTGAATTTTTAGATTTCTTCTATTTTTTTATAGTTAAAGGGACTTGGCTGGTATTTTTACACGGAGTGTTTTTTATGGGGATCTAGTGGAGCGGTCGCTCCACCCAGCCAAGTCGTACTATACACTCACAGTCACTCAACATACCGTAAATGCCTAATAAACTGAGGAGCAGACCAAACACTTTTACTGTAAGCAACAACATGGCATTTTCGGCCTACTGGATCTCAAAATTGGTAAATCTCACATTGTTGCGAAATATCTTAATTTCGAGCTATGGCCCACCCCACTACATATACCAAATTTGGGAACAATAGGTTATGCCATTTGCGCGCTAGAGGACCGAGAAAACAGTGAAATTACACCACTTTCTGATTCTGAAGATGATGATGATTCTGATGATATCACGAAACGTCGCTATCACCGCCACAGCCTAAACGGCTGAACCGATCGACCTGAAATTTTTACCACATGTGCACTTTTGGCGTCTGAGGTGCCTTTTTATAAAACCAACCGGAAGCCGCCATTTTGAAACCGGAAGTGACGTCATAACTCAAAAACGTCTGGACCGATTAGAACGAAATTAGCGCCATTCGATTTAGATGGTCATCTATATGAAGTATCAATAAAAAAAATATTATTTTCTTATTTTCTAAACCGGAAGTGACGTCATAAATACGCAATATTTAACTTATTTCAACAAATTATACTTAAAATACGTACATAATTAACTTACATTGTAACATAGACAATACAATTTATATATTCAAGGTAGCAGTGTTCTCGGCCGCCATTCCTGAAACCGGAAGTGACGTCATATATCTAAAACGCCTGTACCGATTGCAACTGAACTAGCTCCTGCGTATTCATTCTGCTATTTATTTGAAAAATCAATTGTGAAAAATGAATAAATAAATTAATGGTACCGGAAATGGCGGCAGGAACCACTAAATGAAACCGGAAGTGACGTCATATATTACAAACGGCATGACCGATTTTACGGAAATATAGGGATTAGGAATTCAGATGGTCGTTCATGAAGGTATCAACTAGATAAAACTAGATTGTTTTCTTATTACCTATACCGGAATTCGGCCGCTATTTCAAAACCGGAAGTGACGTCATGTATCGAAAACGGCTGGATCGATTATAACGAAACTTAAGCTATTCTTCTTGGATAATCATTTTCATCTTATACCAAACGCAACTTTTCATAGTAACCAAATCGGTTGAGGCGTATTTTTTTAAAGAAATTAGTCCCTGCTCGGACATGTGCTACAAGCTGTATGAATAAACTAACAAAAGAAGTGATATCCCAGAAAAAACACTCCGTGTAAAAATACCAGCCAAGTCTCTTTAACTATAAAAAAAAATAGAAGAAATCTAAAAATTCAGCACTGAAAAGGAGTGATATCAAAAAAGGAGCCAAGTCAACGAATTTTCCAAATTTGAATCGTACCATTGAAATAAAAATATCAACCCCCGAGAAATACTTAAAAAAAGGACTTGGCGCATCGTTTTTTTAAAGACATTTTTCTATTCTTAAGCTTATGCCACTCACATACTACGTAGTTCAGAAATGCCTAGAAAAATTGGGACAAAACTTTCAAATTAAATATTGAACATTCTGTAAAATATTTTAAATTTAAATATAAGTACGCAAAGAAACATAGCATTGTCTTACAAGCAATAAATACAGAACAGTTGTGTTTGTGATTGGTAGGTACCTATAGTTTTGTGGGTAGGTACATCAACATACCTACTACAGCATTATACTTTGAACCTTCTCGCCGTGTAATTAATTGCTATTAATTAACATTTTATACCAAAAAAATTCATAAATTACATAACGTATTACTTTATATAAAAATCTAGTCAGTAATTATTTGAGCAGCATGGCTCAGTGCACTAGTCACTTATACAAATCTCATTGACGGCCTTCTTGTAATGAGCGCTTTCGCTATTTCCCTCAGTCACGATATTGAGAAGTATGATTGATTAATATGACCCTAGAAGAAGTGGCAATAACGAATAGACTAGGCCGCTTCCGTTTATTCGTTATTCGTTTATCCGTTTATTTCCTCTGAATATTGACAAAATACCAAAACTGCCAGTAGGTAAGAGTACTAGTTATATTAAAACGTAGTATGATTCGTCGATAATGAATGTGATATACTCAGGAAAATATACTTGTAGAGTTCTTCCTATACTTTTAGGATAGAAAAGTGTCTTTAAAAAAACGATGCGCCAAGTCCTTTTTTTAAGTATTTCTCGGGGGTTGATATTTTTATTTCAATGGTACGATTAAAATTTGGAAAATTCGTTGACTTGGCTCCTTTTTTGATATCACTCCTTTTCAGTGCTGAATTTTTAGATTTCTTCTATTTTTTTTTATAGTTAAAGAGACTTGGCTGGTATTTTTACACGGAGTGTTTTTTCTGGTTATAATATACATCAACAAATGATAAAACGGTATTTGAAAGACATGGATTGGCTGAAAAAATGTGAAAGCATTATCCGATGAAGTTCACGCTAACTCATCATCTACTTCTAGAAGGTCAGCGCTAGACTAGCGCTGATTTCATTGATAATAATAAGGATTATGATTGTCACGGAACCAGACCAGCAGCCAATCCGTTTCGTTTGAATACCGTTTTATGATTTGTTGGGTGTACCTATGATTTGTGGTAACTCCGAATTACTTTGTGAGCAAATTCACAAGCATAAACTTATTATTTCGTTGATGTTGATATGTCAAGTGTGAACCAAGCACCTACCTGTTTGTGATTGACTGTTGTGCGACTTCCTAAGCGCTCTCAAGCCGAAGAGTGGCCGTCCGTTCTCGTCCGTAGGGCCGACGCCATAGCTGGACGTCACTGGACACGCGTCCTGGGGCGCCTCGCCGATGGACCACTTCTTCGCCGGTGTTTTCACTGCAACACGGGAAACAGGAAGCGATCAATTACAAATCATAGTCACACACCCATTGCTCTGTTATGTTTTCAACGAGCAACGCGGAAACAATGTCATTTTGTTGTTTGTTGGGATTCCGCCTGACAGTCATTAGGCAGCAGACAATCGCTGTCGGAATGTGATTACAGGTGGGATAGGCGCTTATGTCGGGAGAACTACGGGAATGAAACGTCTCGTTAATGTGTTTATAAACACAGGCGAAATGTCAAACATAAACAATTATACTACTAAATTAGAACGTGTAATTAATGTGTAATTACTTATTATGGGTATTCGCTGGTCTTCATCGTGCCAGCTAATTAAGTTAAGAAAGTAAAGAGAAGTTCACAGTAGCGGGACTCGGGAGTAAAATATGGTAAAATAAAGGTTTTTAATTAAATAAAAATCAACTTTTTGTTTCTAGATCCATTGTTGCAGAAAATTGTTACTCATTGTTGCTGAAACGCTGTTGCCAAATTTCATTGTTACATTTCAATGTTTTGCTCCGTTGTGATGAACGTGATACAAAATACGATATGTATTTGTAGTTATTGTCTCGGTAGAATTGTTTTATAGATAGTACATTGTAAATAACTAGCTACTAATTTACTAATATTTGCAGTACGAATATATTATAAAACATGTGATAATCATCTATCACAACCGCATAAAGTGTTGTTGACAGTGATAATTTCGATTCTCTATGCATAAATCTTTCTGAATGTAAACGATGGGTAATAAGATTTTTTCAATGGTTATTTCAACACAACGAGCACAAAACACGAACCCATTTGTTTTTTACGTTTCTTGTAGTGGTTCAAGTTTATTTTGTACCACCCTATTGGAATTCTCTAATTTATTCTATACTTTCTTTGATTTATTCCATCGTTATTTTCCTTGTGATTCATTCAAAAACCAAAGAGTACTCCGCGGCGGTCAGATAAACTAACTTTGTTTCCTAACTTTCTTGAAAAAACTGTTGGCACGCATTAATTCGAGGCAAATACTTGGAAATAATTTGAATGTGGCGTGTTATGGAAGACAACACGCAACAACAATAAAGTATGATAATCTATAAACTTGGATCTCGTAATCTGTCTGGGAAGAACAAAACTCCATTGTTGCGTTGCTCTAGCTGGAGAAATACTTTCGCCTTCTTGCCATTGTTTAAAATATCACTTCTTGCGAGAGCGTCTCTTCGTTGTATTTAGATTGGCCGGAATTATTAATGAAGGCCGAAGGAGTTTTAAATGAAAAAGAAGATGGGCATAAATCACGCCGCATTATTACAAACAGATCAATTAGTAAATAAACTCGAGTTATTTTCGGGTCACTATCGTTCGTGGCTCCGGACACGCCGGAATATAGGACACACGCATAATACTATGCACGTGGTGTGTATAGTGTGCTAAGACTTACTAAGAACACAAACGCAACGCATTTACGACGCCAACAGAAAAGATTTCGGAACAAAATGGATGCTTATTAATAGTCAAAATCGTGCCAGATGTGTCAATATCTTAACATTTTTAGCAATCAAAGTTTCCTGTTCTGCGTCATGCTTTATGAAATATATTTGCAACGTGTCCTTTTTTAGTAAGGTACTTGAATTTGATTTTATTGGCGTTCGCAGAATTCGAAGAATTTTGGTGCATTATACTATACTACAATACTACATTACATTATACTACAATACAATACCAAACGACATCATCTACAATAATACTGTTTCAAAGGAACAAGATTCTTCCTTCAGATTTGATCAACATTTACAACTTTTATAGCATTATGAACAAAAATATAGTATACGAACATTCAAAAGTAGCAAAAATCTGGGTTGAGACAAAGTACTATTAACTTTCATGAAATATGGGTAAACAAAACTTCTGAATTTATTTTTTATCATGGATTTTCAGTGGATTTGCTCCCCCCCCCACACCCTCTTAACCACTGCGATTCCCGTATTTGGTTTCTAATTGAGTTCCCTACGGGCAGTACCAGGTCCTTGGGATAGTTTTCTGGCATTTTACTAGAAATCTGACTTCAAAGTGTTGAGTCCATTTACAACGTCAACACTTTTAGCAATCTACATTTTGCATTGTGCACGTCTAAAAAGTCAGCGAACCGGAATAATGGATATTCCATTTACAACTACTAGTAGTACAAGTAAATCGAGCAGTAGTACACTGCACAAAAAACTGTGAACATGTGACAACATGCGTTGACATACGTGATCCCATTTCAAACAATACGTGGAATCAGAACGGCCGGACGGAAATCAGAATCGTCCCTCTGTACTCGACTAACTCTTCATATAACGCACCAAGCTCGGTTCATTGAAGCCGTAAAAAATAAGAAAATACGTTTTAGTAAAAAAAATAATCTCTGGCGATCTTATTTTATGCGTTTCGGTGCCAAAAACGTCAAATCGGTTATTAATAGACGTCACCAGATTAGAAACATCGACAACATGTATGAAATTGACCGTCCACCCGCCACACTGACTATAAAGCTGACTAAATGAACCGCTAAATGACAGCAATGCAGTCTTACTTCCACATTGCACCATCGGCAACAAAATCAACATCTCCCAATCCTTTTCTGAATAGCATTGTTGATAATGAGTGTCACAGTTGTAATAAAAATAATTATTATTGGTAGGTATAGAAAAATTCAGAAGATATTATCTGTGTGAGTTTGGCTCCGGTTTCTCAACAAATGCACATGCAGTTTGATTTCCAGATATCCATTTACAGAGTTACCTATATTAATTGTTGTACAAATAGATATCTAGCACACAGCATGTAAAATTTGTAAGAAACCACCCAGACAATTTCTGAATCCGTCTATGAACAGATCCAACAATTCCAGATATTTTCAACAATGAAAACCTCGACTGATAAAACTATCAGAACAATCACTTGACTTATAGAAACAGCAAAATGTTTACTCTTCATCTCTGCGATGCACTTGTTGAACTTCCTCCACTGGCCAGCCGGCCTGAACTGGAATGCGACGTGACACCTCCTCGGATGCACTGTTCTCGTCAGACACAGGTAGAGGCGTTGTGGGTGGCGGGGGGAGGATGGTAACCTCCTCTCTTAGAGGACGTTGAAGACGAGTAGTCTAGTCATCGAGGGCATTGAGCCTACAGGTTCCCGACTGATTCACATCTAGGTTCCGACCGGCTAGCAATTACCTATCCGACACCACACCACGAGAAGATGCAGAGAATTAACTGTTTTTCAGCATCAAGTGAAACCTCCGTGGACCAGGTTCACATCCCCTCAAGAGTCTTCAAGACTTGACGTTTTTCGTTATAATTAAACCATGAATTAGTGTAAATCCGTGGCGCTGAACAATTATATAAATGGTTGGCTTACAATTATTAGAACGCTTAGCCTAATGGCACAATTGAATTGCAAAGTGTGTTTTACTTTTATGAAATAGCCGGAGTACAAAATGGTACCAACTACCCGAGTGCATTGTTCTGGTTGAGGGAAACGATTAGATTACAGTAATTTAAACAACCATTTGCATTTCAAACGCCTACCATCAAGCACTCCCGGCGGTAATTAAATCGCAATTACCTCTTAGCTCGAAATAAATGTGAATGGCATTCTGATGTGATGAGCATCCCTCTGCTGCGCCTGATTGCCGCAGACCCGCAACACATCAATCAAACATAACGGGACACCAAACCGCCGGCTATTTACAACAAGCGGTGAAGAATCTCTTATAATTCTCACTAAGATCTCCAGGTATGCGTGGTTATTCTTCAGCATTACACGTCAAAATCTACCTTTATTATATACCAGGAAGCTACAACTTTATTACAACGTGACATATGATAATAAGATCTTGCACCTTGAGGTTTGAACATGCTCAAAGTTATAAAAACACCCATAAAACGTCAGTTTATTGGCTTTGAAGAAGACTTACTCAGGTGTTGTAACTAAATATAAAGGAAGCTCACAACTCTAATAAAGTATGTAACTAAAATATCTTACCGACACAAAAAACCTCGTGGCGTTTGGCGTGATTGAATGAAGTAACGCGGGCGGTGCACGTCACTCTAGCCCGAGCCTATAACGAGGACTAACTAAATCGCGTCTATTCGCCCAACGCCCGCCGGAGTCGGCTAGCGATCAGCCAGCAAGGAGGCACACGCGACGACGTTGACGGCTGGCACGGCCATCTGGGATACACATCACGGCCTCCGTTGATGAGGACACCATATTCATCTCTTGCTAATAATATACCACAAGCGTCATGCTTCCATTCAAACTGCTTTGTTAGTTTCTTCGTACGAACAAATTGTATAGAAAAATATATAAATTAGGGAGGTTTTTGTGCGAAGTTTAAATTGAAATACGAATTTAGGTTAGCAGGTTATTTTATTTGCGCATTGCTGAGAGATAATGAGGTTTCCAGCAGAGGGTATCTAATGTTTTAATCATGCAGATTGTGATATAAAACACTTTTAACTCTTTTGTCCCTTGGATTTGATCCGTAACTCTATCAAGTCTCTGTACTGTTCACCACTTAATTAATATCAATCAAGAATCAGGTCAGAATAAGATGTGACAGAACTCGAGATCGAGAGAATCGAGAGTGATCCAGTAATTCTCCCTCATTCGGAATTATATACATCTCATAAAGTTTAACACCTTCAGTAAACATATCTCAATAAAAATGTCAGATAAGGAAGACTGAGTCTGTTGTCGATAATCGCAATTGCGCAGCTGCTTTGGTTGATGAGAGAGAGTGTAAGTGAAAAATGTTATGAAAGCGGAAAGAAAAATACAATTCAGAACTATGTGTCTGGACCTGCAAGGATGCCAAATACTTCTGTGTTGTTTCATTGAATACAAAATAGAGGGAAGCTTGCACATTGCTCATAGCCATAAAGTCCCTTTGTTTTTACTGACATGCCAGTGAAACAAAAACGATGAATAATGTCAGGAAAAGTATTTGAAAACCGCATATCCAGAGACTGACCACTTCTGGTCTGATGAATGTTCTACCAATATTAGCTGTTCAAACACAAATAGATCACGAGAATTTTAACAGGAAGAGTTTGATATGAGATTACTCATTTCTATTCTGGAGGTCTTGGTGATACTCTGGCTCAGACCACTGTAAATCCCGGAGGTAGTTTCTTCAAATTATCCTCTTTCACTATAATGTACCTACGTTCGGGTAATACCCGACCATTTTGCGGTCGGATCAGTGTATGCAAAATAGTTGTTAACTGCTGGTGGTATTATACTAACTATTTTGCATACCGTTTACTAACTTTTGATCTACAAGTAAAATCGGTTAAATCAACCATTCTCAGAGTTCTGATTGGCTGTGATCGAGTTTTGATAAATCTGGAGTTGGTATTACTTACAGAGTAGAATTCGCGTTGTTCCGCTAAGACTTTCCAGCTCTTATGCTTCCATTACTCCAACACAAACTAAAGTTATCGTAACAAGCAACACACCTAACACCTACAATTAACAGATAGCTCCACGTTAGTAAAAAGTGAAAACTCTTTATCAGTTTTCGCTCCACTTGACCGCCGCTTACGATAGCCACTCGCGCCTCCTGCAATGCTAATGGTCAGCAAATGGTAATCACGGGAGACGGGCGCAATAACCTAGCAACGGTTCCACTTCAGGGGCAAACAATTTACACGAGTACTTTTAAACGTGAGTGATTTTGAAATGCTTGTAGACAGGCACCGAGGAGCACAAATTGAAGCGTTTTTCTAATGGTTTTGCGAGCTACATAGTGATAAAATGTTACATTTAGCTTTGTTTCCTGGGTGGGTGGCTCTGTTAGGATTTTAGTTTAACTGTTTAGTAGACGGTAGGTAGTTCTGTGTAACTTATTACGATAAATCTTCTTAGATGAAGTCAGTGTAATTCTCTCATTGAGCAGTTGAGATGCATAATGTCTTTGTGTTTCGTACATTAATTGAAGGAATTAATTGAATTCACTTCATATCTAAAGTGGCAATTGTTCAAAATTACGCACACCAATGAGTCATTATCTATAGTTTCTTAGTATACCTATACACAGTGCAATAGTTTAAGTGGTACTAGAACCACGGGGGAAAGCAATTGAGGGCAGTGACATTCACAAATTCCCAAAACTCAAGGTTTGCTGGCAGGCGGGACAAAATTTGCCGATATTTGTTTATTGGTAAATGTAAACTAAAATTAAATATGCACATAAAATATACATAAGTAATACTCTATAATCAAAAAATAGATAACACTGATCTTTTTGTGTGGGTGCGGGAGGGATACCAAATCTGGTTTTTTTAATCTTCTGTGCCCTAGCTAGATAATGCATCATTAAATAATTCCTTATCAATAAGTTTTGATCTCTAGAATGTGACGTGACGGAAGGGACTGCTGGGCGCAAGTTCTCGGTGGTTTTGTGCAATTACCTTGCTCCTCCCCCTCTTCATACTCTCCGCTAAGCAGCGTACTATTTGTAGCAATTATCTAACAATCTGAACTAATGCGTGACGTTTGAAAATATTTTGGCGACTCACCAGCTGGTGAACTTGAAGTCTTCAGCTCAATTGTCAACTCCGTCTTGGAGAGTTTCTTGACGAAAGCGTTGCTGCCGGGTCTCGAACCTGTGTCGTCCTCAACGGGCACCGACTTCTGCGGCGACGGCGTTCTTTGCCGAGCGTCTACCGAGTCCGACGGCCTCCGTCCTTGGGGCCTCGCCGGGGAGTCCGACGTCGAAACCTTCCTCGGTTCTTCTTGAGGCTTCGTCGGCCTGGACGACGGCGACTGACGACGCGAGGAGAGCTCCACGGTCGCCGTCGAGCGGTTGGTGTCTCTGGACGACGTCATGGAGGTCGTCTTGTTGGTCGTGGAGGTCGAGATCTCCAGCTGACGACGGACGATGCGGATCTGTGCGCGGAGGCGACGTCTCTTGTCGTAACCCACAGCCTTCTCCAACTAGAACCACAGAATGATGCGACTCTGACTTAAAAGACACGTGACAGTGTTTACTGTTTTGTTGTTTGTTTTGGTAAGTAACATTGACTCGTGTTCCTGATTGAAAACTGAAAGTACTTGAAGTAAAACTGTGTCTCAACCCTTTCAAGTTTGACAAAATACACATGTGGATATCGCAATGAGTCAGTTATTCGTGTTGATATGCTGTACACGTTTCTTTTCAAAATACGTATTATCATGATGAGATAAGTCAGTAATTTGATAATATGTACACACACCGAGAAGGACAGTTACTTTACTTTGCATATTTATAGTGGGGGTTTGCTAAGACTGATTTGATTCAGATAATAATCGATTTATGCAACCCAGACGGATTTCGTGGAACTGAGAAATGTAGCATCCTGACTGACTGATACCTAAGAGGTAGGGATTTGATATTCAATGCTAAGATTGTTATTATTAAATGATCGTAAAGGTGGTTTGCTCAGGGCTCAATCTGTCACTGTTGAGTCTGCGACTCCCTACTCGGCCACGCTTCTTGAATTGTTGCTCGGGTGTGAATATAATTGCCCAAAATACAATGAATGACCTTGTTTTATAGATGATGATAATAATATACCTGTTAGAGTACATTACGATCACTGCATTGCTGTAATTTGCAATAGACGCAATTTCACGCCCTAAGCATGTTCGTCCAGTTCGTGCAATCCGAACACTGCATTACAATGCGTGGGCTATTCTACTGTGAAACTACATAGTAATTGTCTTGAGTACTTATAAGTAGGTTATAAAATAATTAGTAATCAACACGACGTACCATTGTCTCCAATACGTCTAGCTCAAAGATCTCCTCGATGTTTTCATCCTCGTCTTCCGGCTTCGGCTTGGCGTCGCTGCGACGTCGCGGCGTCGTGTTGGTCGTCGCCGTCGTCGATCGCAGCGCGACGCCGAAGACGCCGCTTCCTCGAGTGCTGCTCGTCTCCAGAGACACGATTCTCTTCGAATCCTTCGGGAGAGAATCCTTCCTCGTTGGCGAGTCCTTGGGCTTCCTGGTTGGACTTGAGCCTCTGCCGGTGAAGTCTCGAGTTGGACTTGTGTCACGTGTCGACGAGTCTCTTCTCGGGCTCTCAAACTGAGGCGCCTCCTTCGCTTGCCGCGTAGGGGAGGTGCGTCGTGGAGAGTCCTGACTAGGTGCTCTAGGAAGAGAGTCCTTCCTAACAGGAGAAGTGTCCTTCTTCGGAGTGGAATCTCGCCTGATCGGAGAGCTGGCTTCTTTCTTCGGGATCGAGCCTCTGCGAATTGCCAGAATATCCATGATGTCGGGAAGATCGTCTTTAGACGGTTTGCGAGCCGACGTGAAGCCTTCTGGACTGTTTGTGGGAGAGTCTGGAGCTTCGTCCACTTTGATCCTCGATCCGCGCGTCTGTGACGGGAACGAGGCGTACTTGTCGAACGGCTTGGCGGTTGGCGCAGGTTCTGGAGATTGCTTCTCCTGCTGCGGTTTCGGTTTGGTGTAAGTTCCGTAATCCGTCGTGCGCTCGGTTGACGTCCGACGAGTGAAGGTGTCAGTAGTTATCTTTCCTGGAGGAGACTTGTCCCTAGGTTGGGAACGTTCGGGAGAGGAGGAAGGTTTGCGTCTTGTGAATGTATCAGTAGAAATCTTTCCTGGAGGAGACTTGTCCCTAGGTTGGGAACGTTCGGGAGAAGAGGAAGGTTTGCGTCTTGTGAAAGTATCAGTGGAAATCTTTCCTGGAGGAGACTTGTCCCTAGGTTGGGAACGTTCGGGAGAGGAGGAAGGTTTGCGTCTTGTGAAAGTATCAGTGGAAATCTTTCCTGGAGGAGACTTGTCCCTAGGTTGGGAACGTTCGGGAGAGGAGGAAGGTTTGCGTCTTGTGAAAGTATCAGTGGAAATCTTTCCTGGAGGAGACTTGTCCCTAGGTTGGGAACGTTCGGGAGAGGAGGAAGGTTTGCGTCTTGTGAAAGTATCAGTAGATATCTTTCCTGGAGGAGACTTGTCGCTAGGTTGGGAACGTTCGGGAGAGGAGGAAGGTTTGCGTCTTGTGAATGTATCAGTGGAAATCTTTCCTGGAGGAGACTTGTCCCTAGGTTGGGAACGTTCGGGAGAGGAGGAAGGTTTGCTTCTTGTGAAAGTATCAGTGGAAATCTTTCCTGGAGGAGACTTGTCCCTAGGTTGGGAACGTTCGGGAGAGGAGGAAGGTTTGCTTTTTGTGAAAGTATCGGTCGATATCTTTCCTGGAGGAGACTCGTCGCTAGGTTGGGAATCCTTGCGAGTTACTGGGCGTTCAGGAGAAGAAGAGGAAGGTTTGCGACGGTTGAAAGTGTCGTTAGTAGTTGTCTTTCCTGGTGGAGACTTATCACGAGGATAAGTGTCTCTAGGAGTTCCGTTTCGTTCAGGGGATGAAGTTGGTTTACGACGATCGTCGTTGGATGTTGGCTTTCCTGTCGGAGACTTATCGCGTAGATAAGACTCTTTAGGAGATGTGTTAGTTGGGCGATCTGGGGACAGGGACGGTGTGCGTCGCGAGTAAGTGTCCGTCTTCTCCACGCGGCGAGGAGAGGCGTCGCTCGTCTTGCTTGTAGGAGACGAATCTCGAGGAGATGACGACTTAAGAGTAGTCGATGTGGTTTTAGAGGAAATATCAACTGAAACCTTCGACTTGATTGTGACTTCCTCGTCGGACGGATAGTCGGTTGACTTCGGCTGTGACGTTGGCTTCGGTGTCTTCTTCTCTTGAGGCGACGCCCACGGTCCGTTGCGACGCGCCTCGAACACCGACGGTCTGCTGAGGATGTCCTTCTGCCGGGGACTGGGAGGTGATGTTTGCGTGACGGCGATCGTCTCGAACATGGCTCGAGCCTTGTTCACGGCGCTGGGACTGTCGAGAGTTGACAATCGCGTCGGAACATCCGCTGTCTGCACAGCTGTTGCGATGCTCTGAGCTTTGACCGCCTCCTCCAGGAAGTGGCTCACTCTGTCGGACACCGACACGGAGAGTCGCAGAGACTCCTCGGTGTCTGACGCGTCAAGGTCAGTCACCTGCAGCGGTTTCTGTGGAGGATAGTCTCTGGGTGATTTTGTGTCAACAAAGTCCTCGTCATCAGCTGGGAACTCGCGAGGACCTCTTTGCAGATATTCAGACGGTCTCTTGGGCTGGGACTCGTCAATCTCTCCTCCTGGATACGCGACTGGCGTTTTGCCAGTCTTAGGTGTTTGTGGAGGCGCCGAGGGTGTGACCTTGGACGGAGTCAAGATGCTCTTAGGATACACTTTAGGAGCGGCTTTAGGCTCGCTAGCCTCCTTCGGCTCTTCGTCAGTCTCCTCGTCCAGTGGGTTGGGTTGAAGCACCGGCCGTTGGAATCTCACCGCTTCCGGTTTCTTGGCGAAGTCGTCGTCGGTCTCCGGCTCACTGACTCGATCAGCGTATCGCGGTGCGCGGGAGTCGGGCGACGACTCCCTGGACGACTTGAGGCGGATGTCCACGATCGTCAGCGAGTCTCGCGACGTCTTCAGCTTGTCCTGGCAGATTGACAGCAGGGCGTCTTCACGTGACGTCACGCGCGACGCATATTTAGATTCTTCCTCGCGGCGAAGTTCCTCCATTTCTCGGCTGTACTCCTCGTCATCGGTGTCGATCAGCGACGGACATTCATTGGGAAGACCTTCTTCCTCGTCGGAAGAGGATGACATGAACTCCGGTTGCTTTTCGACGCCGTTCAGTTTCTTCGCCAGGGCTTTAGGTGTTGGTTTCAGAGGAGCTGCTTTCTTGACGGAGTCCACAGGAGATTGTTTCTTGTTGACGGGCGTCGTCTTAACTGGCGTCGTGGTCCTGTTGGTTATTGTTTTAGCTGACGTCGACCTCGTCGTCACCGTCGTCGACGTGTTCACCTGTTGACGTGCTGTGGAGCGCGTTGTAGCGCTGGTCGTCTTGTCTGTCAACCGAGAGACTGGAAGTTCCGGTTTCGACGTCTGCCGTCTGTTCACGACGCCGCTAGGTGAAGGCGATTGACGTCTGATGACATTCTTGTCACTGTTGGAGCGAGTGATTCTGGACTCCATCGTCGCAACTGATCTAAATGTCTTCGGCTGCTCAGGTTTCGGCTTGTTTTGAGGAGCCTTCGCTGGCAGTTTCGTCGGCTCTAACTTTATTGGCGTTTTCTTAGGCTCTTGACTCTTGGGCCTCGCGTATCCAGGAGATGAAGTTGACGGCGTTGGCCTCGACGTCTTGTTTTCTGGAGGACTTGACTTATTTACGGGACTTGGTTTGATTGGAGTCGATGAAGCAATAGGCTCTTTCTTAGCCGCAGTTGGAATTGAAGACACTTTCTTTGTCACTCCCGTCGGAGAGTCGTCGTCGACTAAGAACTCCTCCGGTGGCGTCTCATCGAGCACATCCTCGTACTCGTCGCTGAAGTAATCCTCCGTCGCCGTGTGCACCTTGACGAACGACTTGACGACGCCGGTGACCAGCTCCAAGTTCACCGGACGATCCTCCGCGTCTGACGACGACATCAACCTCTCGGGGCGAGGCTGGTTATCACGTGGTCTCACAGTCTCCGGACTCGACAGCGACGACGAGCGATCAGTTGAGTGATCTTCAGGGCATTTACACTTCAACGGTCCTGACTTCGGAGTGAGTTTCGTCGTGGCCGTGAACCTCGGCACCTCCGGCTTCCTCGGCGCCTCCGTCGGCTTGCTGTTGGTCCGGACGAATGCTGACTTCACTGGCGAGGCGTCAGGTCGACGTTGAGGCCTCGAGCTCGGCGCTTTCCTCTCGGGCGACGACGTCGGCGAGGGACGACGTCGAGACGGCTGGACGTCGGTCTTGGGTTGACGCGACTGCGGCTTGCTGTCGGCGGAGGCGCTGCGGGTGGTCGTCGCATATCGCCCCAACACTATGGTCTTCGTCGTCTTGTGTGTCTCTCTAGGCGCATCAGTGCCGCGCAGAGTCTTGCTCCAGCTGGGTTTGCGCTCCAACGGCTTCACCTCCGCGACGATGGGTTTGCGAGTTGCGCCTGCGCGGGGGATGCTGGAGGGTCGGACTTGACTCGGCTGAGATTTCGGTGTGCCCCCTCCTACAATGAGAGCAATTATGTATTAACAAGTATAATTACGATATAAAATGAGATACTACTGACTGAGGGGCAGTTTTTCAATGCTCGGCTAAAACCAATGGGCATTCAAGTAATGTCATTGGTTGTTGCTACGGCGCAATATAGTCCTAATCGACTGTTTAAAATTTAGCGAAGTATTGAAAACATTTTAATTTTGTTCTAATCATAAATTTTTTGTGTTGATTAAAATAAACTGAGTGAATGATCAATCAGGTTGTGATACTTAATACAATACGACAATCAATAAGCATTTATGAGCTATATAAAACATTTTAATTTCATTGTCATCATTAAATTTATTATTTCATATTGATTGTAAGAACTGAGTGAATGATCAATCATAGATTGTGTTGCTTTATATAATACAAAATGTGTACAATACAATACAATCATTCTTTAGTTTACTGTTCATTTCATATTATTTATACTCACTGTTGGCAGGTGCCTTCTGAGGAGGTCGAACTGTGCGTCGATCCGGCGATTCTCTCTCGGGACTGCTGTCAGAATACTGAGGCTTCACCGCCTCCTTGCTGAGGCGTCGCGGCAACGACGCTCGTCTCACCGGCGTCGCTTTAATCGGACTCTCTGAACGCCGTCCCGCGTCCTTGGGACTTACCGACTTCTTCTTAGTCGGCGTCTTCTCGGGACTCGACGATCGATCCCGAGGACTCTTGTCTGGAGAATATCCCCGAGGAGTTTTCTCAGAGTCGACGGGCTTCTTCTTCAGAGGAGATTTCTTAGGAGCGGGTCGGTGTCGGCTGTTCTCCCGGTCAGATTGTCGCTCAGGACTTGAGCAAGGAGAGACGCTGGACGAGTCACTGGGCCGGCCAGCTCGTCGCGTTGGACTCTCTGGAGTCGGCGACCTCCTCGTGACTTCCGGGACGCGGGCCGACTTATCGGTGGACGGCGAGGAAGGAACTCTTACTGACGGACTTCCCGATCTAGGCTTAGTAAATTTGAAGACAATAGGTGATTTCTGATCAGGCTTGGAGGCAGTGCCTTCTGGATGTGCCGGGGACGAGTTAGGTCTTTGCGGCGACTTCCTAGTCGTGACTGGCCTCGTCGAGATGGGTTTCTCCGGCTTGATTGACTCTTTGATCGACGTTGTTCCCACATCGCTCTTGGTGATGACAGCGGGAGAAACAGCAGTCGGCGCATGCGTAGTGTTGGGTGCGACGTCATTCGGCTCTGGACTTGTCCTGAACTGCTTGATCGGCGTGAAGGCAGGTCTCTCGGGACTAGTGTCCGGCGAGTCCTGACCTCCTCGGGCCTGTTGCACGGGCGAGTCACGTGGGGCGCCGGGGGCTGAACGACGAGGTAGCTCGTTAGCAAGAGATCCTTCGGAACTGTACTCTGGCGATCTGTCTCTGCTGACCTTGCTCAACGCCGGGCTCTTCACAGGCGACGAACCTCCGTTCTTGATAGTCACATCACGTATCCCAGCATCGACGTCAGTGACAGTGAGCTCAATAGTCACGTTGGTGACGTCAGAACTGTCTGGACCTGGACTAACTGCTTGTGGCGATCTCTCCTGCTTCAGAAGATTCGAGATGTCAATAGTGACGGAGCTTCCCTGATCAACGTTGATCTCCTTGGAGGTGGTCGTCATCAGCAACTCCTCCTTCTCCATCACTGACTGCTGATATCTGCGCGTATCCTCCTCGGTGTCGCGAGTGTACGTCCGGCTCTCGCTTCCACTTCCGTCCGACTCTGACGCGGACCTCGACGAACCTCGAGAACGAGGACGACTTTGTCGCTCGTCGTGAGTGGGCGATGCTCCAGGCGTGGAACATCTCTTCTTTGTAGCCGCCTTAGACACTCCAGACGAGAGTCTCCTCTTGTCCTTGATGGTGGAGGTGACTGATATCTTGGACGTGACATCAGTCCTCGGTTTGTCGCCGGCGCTCACTCGCCTCGACGCCTTGTCGACATTAAGTTTGTCAGGACTTTTCCCGCGCGTATCTTTCTCTGGACTATTTCTAGCTGAAGAGGATCGTCGAACAGCTGGTTTCTCTTGGCTGGTTCCTCGCGTCGGCGACTCTGGAACGCCTCTCACTCCGGGCTGGCTTGTTCGTGATGGCGACGATACTTTGTCTGGACTCTGCTCTCTGTTATATCGAGTCGGCGAAGTGCGATCGCTTGGCGATGTCTTCTTGTCAGGACTTTGTTGTCTGGTCGAACGCGTTGGCGATGTACGATCAGCAGTCCTGTCGCTCGATGGTTTCTTGTCAGGACTCTGTTGTCTGTTAAATCGCGTGGGCGAGGTGCGGTCCGTAGTCCTGTCGCTGGACGGCGATGTCTTCTTGTCTGGACTTTGTTGTCTGGTCGAACGAGTGGGCGAAGTACGATCAGAAGTCCTGTCTCTCGACGGCGATGTCTTCTTATCAGGACTCTGTTGTCTGGTCGAACGAGTTGGAGACGTACGGTCCTTATCGCTGGACGGCGACGTCTTCTTGGACGGACTCACCGACTTCTCCGGACTCGCGCGGCCCGGCGACTTCCTCGTGGGACTGGTTCGATTCAGCGACGCCAGACTGCTGTCGGCGCTCGTCTTGTTGCGGTAGTTCCTCGTCGGACTGCTGCGGTCCAAAGACATCTTCGAGGAGGAGCGCGTTGATGTTGGCGTACCTTTCTCTGGTGAGGTGGAGGACCTCAGAGACTTGGCGAACGCGTCATGGTTGCGGTCGGTCTCGACGCTGATCCTCTTGTTCGTGAAGTGTTCGGTGTATGTCGTCACATATTGTCCGGTCGTCTCCATCTTGTCTTGGGAGGGCTGTTTCATGATTCCTTTCTTCGGCTCCGTAGGCGTCGTGGCCGAGACTGGTTTCTTTTCCGGACTTGTTACCTTGGCTGGCTTCTTCTCCGGGCTTGATTCCCTGACTCTAATCGGTTTGTAGTCATCAGTAACTGTCTCAGTTTTATCGCACGAGTCTTGAATCGAGGATTTCTCGTGAGCTATGAAGGAGCTGGAGTTTGTGACGTCAGAAACCTCCTGATTTCGTCCGACATGGAAGACAAACTCCTCTGTCTTATCGTTGACATCACGGCCAGTTTGTTGGCCGGATACTACCGTCCAGCTGGTGGCGTCGCCGGGGCTGGCCGGCGTCGAGGCGCTCTTCTGCGTCGACAAAAAAGTGTCCAGCTTCTGAAGCTCCGACATGATTTTCTTCTCGTCGAGAGTCGACTTCTCCTCTGTCCTCGACGTCGACGACGTCTCCTCCTGCTTATTGGCGACGTTGATGTCGATCGTCATCGTCTCCCCGGTCTTGGACGTCTTCACGGTCGTCGAGGTGTCGTCCGTCGCGACGCCAAGGTCACCGAATGGCACTTCTGTCGTGCTCGAGCGCTGCGTGATGCGATATTTCCCGCTGGGCGTCGTCAGAGAAGACTTGCGACTTCCTGAATCTGACGCGAGGGAGGATTTGCGACTTCCTTCAATCGTCAACGACGACTTCCGACTTCCGGCTTGTTCAGCCAACGAATCCTTGCGGTTGGTAGATTCACTAAAATCCTTGTTCTGGAAATCGTCACTGAATCCTGAATCCTTGTGAACGACGCGTGTGGACGACGACGTCGTTGACGACGACGAGGTCCTCTCCTCGCGCTTGCTGCTCTGCGATGACGACCACTTCTGCGATGTCGCCGACACCAGTGTACGACCTCCGGTGTGTCCGCTGACGACAACCGATGTATTGTTATCGGCGTCCCCGAAGTCTCTGATGGCGCCTCCGAAGTCTTTGATGGCAATCTCCTTGGCCGGCGTCGTGTCCGTGTTCGCCGTCTCGACGACCTGACTGACGCACTGAAGACCGTCCGAGTTGGAGTCGCCGCTCATCTTGTGTTGCTCGGACCGCGAGCTCGTGTTCACGATCATCTTCCCGTCAGTCCCGGTCTTGCCGGACGACTTGAAGTCCTGACTCGAGGACTCCTGGCTGACCTTCCAGTAACTGTCACCTCCGCCATCTTGCGACAAGTTCTGATACTCCTGAGAGATCTGCTGAGAATCCTCTTGATCCATTTGTTGCCTTCTGTGGAAGTCGCGTGTAGGTGATTCTGAATCTCTGATCTCCTTTGACTTCAATGTCATGAACCCCTCATCAGCGAAGGAGTCCGCATGTGTGATCGCGAAGTTCCCTCCCGTCGACGAGGTCGTGTAGGAGGCGGACTTCTGGATCACCTGTTGCTGAGTGTTTGACGCCGACTTGATGGCGTCGATGCCGGTCGTCAGGACGTCGGATAGCACCTCGCCAGTGGTGTAGAACTCTTTGAGGCGCTGTTCACGCAGCTTGTACATGCGAGCGCGAATCTCCTTCTTACGCCCGAAGTCCTCGGTGTCTTGCCACTGAATAACACAGACAAGAACAAACTCAATAACTGATTCATCAAACATCACATTTGCATTACAAGCTGTGAGAGATCTTCAAGAAAACAAAGAAGTTCACTAAACTTTGTAATGTAAATTTCAATAAAGCATTTAATTGAAAACTCAATTATTGGACCCAATAAACTATATATTTTAATTTTTAATTGTTGATAGAACTTATTGACAAAGGATGTTTATTTTGATTAAACAGGAGAGACTAGAATTGAAATTGAATAATACCTGATTCGTTAACTCAATAAATAATTCAACTCCTGCGATTTTATTACAGATCTTCCGATCCTGTTTGAACAAAAACTTTCGAACTAGGAGAAAAAGAAATGAAAATATACCTATTCACTGACTGAATTTAATCTCTGTATTAGCAAAACCGCACGATGTGGGATTTAAACTTCCCAGCAAAACCTTGGACCTGCGCATTGGACAATCACGTCACGTTAATTAACAACTTATCAAGCTCATTAATAATCACTCAACTGGGATTAAACACACCGCTAATCTTTACATAACGCCCCGTTCACTTTACTCCTCGCCCGCTTTTACACCTGTTCCAAAATCACAGAGTTTCCGCAAAAGTCCGGCGGAGTGAGAACTGTCGTCCGGCAAATGAATGAGCGGAGATGCAACTGAACAGAGTCCTGGTCGACCCAACACTGCAGAATGCAGATGAGAAACCCGAAGCCCACGAGCCTTCATTCCAATACTGGTTCTGAGTCTCGCCACACATATCAGCTATCAGAGACCCATATAAACGATGTTGTAGGTTGTAAGCTCAGTCCGACGAAGAGATAAGAGACAAAACATGAATAACTTACCATCCTCCGCAGCAATTCCTCATCGTGGATACTTGTGACGTCGCCCGCCACGGCCGCCATGATGGCTTAGCACCTGCAAAAATACAACACTGATTTATTAGTCTAATGAATGAGTGAAACAAATGAATGGTGAGGATGCCGTCATCAAGGGCGCGGTTTTGTCGCGGTGGGTGGAGTGCGAACCATTGGCGACGTCTGGTCGACCTGGACAAGATGGAACGCTCGATGGATCGGAAACTATTGCCTTGCTCGACACGACGAAGCGTGCGAATTCTCTGTTAGACAGATTTTATAACGCGAAATACGATTCAATGCTGAGGTCATATAATATAGAAGAACCGTACGTAGGATACGAACCCACGTTCGTCAGGACGTTAATATATCTTCAAGGTAGACTTCGGGTTATTTTAGCAATATAAAATATTAAGATAAGGAGAAGTCTTGAAAATCGCTCCAGGTAAATATTTATGGCCTCGTTAGTTGTCTTCAAATTAAGTTATCTCCAATTTTGTCCACGGACCATATTTAGACGTGGGTATAAACTATACCAAATATCATCTTTGAATAAAATGAGGCATTTCTGTATCGGGCATTACAGTTAATTCTACAAGTCAAGCAGTTCGATCGATTAATCAGAATCGAGTTCTTCCAACATCTTGCCAGGACACTTTGCTAGCTAACGTCAAACGTGTCCACCCACAAAGTGTCTTATTATTCAGTGGCCATTTAACACGTTGATTTATAGATTGACGATGGATTCTTGCACTCTGGCGTAAAGCCGGAGCCTCGGCCGGAGCGTTCTTCTCTGCTGTTGAAAAGAGTCGCTGTGATGATGTCACGACTGCCCACATGTTCTGCATCCCACTAGAGCGCTATATATTAAACATCGAAACTAGTTTTGCATACAAGTATAGCAGAGCAGAGGTCACGTCGTCGTATTATCATCTCTCAAGGAAGACTAAAAGAATAGGTGATAATATTTGTAGCTGGGCGAGTGATTATCCATTTACCTCCATGATGCCATCCGCTAAGATAATTTATTCCGTTCATTATGAATGGTTGTAACTCTTAAAAGATACATAAGTAGAAGTACATGCAACAGGTATTATTGGTATTGTACAGTGAAGTGAAGTGCAAAAAAAGACACGTAGAAAGTCGCATATAAAGATTGTCAAGGTAACCAATACATCATTTATACGACTTGGAAATGTTTTAAGAGAAACAGAGTGAAAGTACAGAAAAATACCGCGATGAATGGTTACAATTTTTTATATTTTTTTGTCTGAACTGCAAGTAGCGATATTATGACTGTATTTCGCGTTCTCCTTCACGTCGATTAGTGTGAAATGGTGTGAACGTCGCCGATTGCAGCGCGATATGCGCCCGAGTGCATCGCGCATGCGC
Organism: Leuctra nigra; assembly: GCA_934045905.1. Classification (NCBI taxonomy): domain Eukaryota; kingdom Metazoa; phylum Arthropoda; class Insecta; order Plecoptera; family Leuctridae; genus Leuctra; species Leuctra nigra. Next base: position 20,299,124 of record OW203761.1, on the reverse strand, counting down.
GGCGTCATATCGCCTTGCAAGGCAGAGACTTTGTAGGCGAGCAACATACCTTATTAGGCGCTCAAGACTTGTAATTTAAAAATTACAAGTAATAAAAATCACCGCCCATTTGGCGACCTACACAAATAACCCTGCGATCTTCTCATCGGCTCATTGACATCTGCATGCTCGAGCGAAACAGCTGTCCAGAAGACGCGGGTTCGACAATAGATCGATAATGATCGGAGAAGATTGATTTCCATTCAACAGCAACAAGTATCTGAAGAAGCTGGTAATGAGATCTAATGAAGATATTGTTGAAGATGTTTCAGAGAGGATTCGAACGTGGGTCCTTGGATTGTCAAACCAACTGCAATATTGTGACCGACCCGTCTTTTACTAATTGGTAATATTCAACTTTCGACCACATGCCAAGTTTTAAAATTAAGATAATTTACATAATCGCTTGAAAACAACTTATCAAAGATTCTTGCTTGACAGAAGAGAAAAATATAAGTCCTACTAAATCTTTTCCTACACGTTTTCCAATCCTTATTGCAAATGGAAGAAATAGATCAAGGAAGTTCAGATTTGTAGCATCATTATAGAAGATACAGAGCCCCATGTCCAGTGTTAAAGTTATCTGATTACATTAAACTCATCTCGACCGGTCATCTGTATCAATCCAAGGACATCCACCATGACAGTTGACACAGAACTGTTTGTCGATTTCTTGCCGATTAAATGCATTCTGATAATGGCGCGTATAATTGCTAGACGACTGGTTTCTGTATTCGGTAAACATTCTCACTGCAGTCAGGGAATTCAAAACGCGTCAGGAATACTAATAAATTCTTTTTATCATTGTAAAAACTTACACATGAATAAGAACAAGAGGAAAACGACGCCTGAATTGAAGTTTAAACAAGAAGCCCGAATTTGGTGAAAAGACAAAGAATCCAGGAAAAAAGCATGTCTCCATATTTAATGAAAATAAAGGGGAAGGTTTTTGCAAAATGAATTGTCCCTCTTCATACTTCGAAGGTGTGGGTAAGCTTGCTGGAGAGGGAGAGAGGCCCAAATTTGGTGAAAAGATAGAGGAATCCACGAAAAAAACGAAATTCATAAAAATTAATAGGAATTGACTTAACAAAACTTTGTCCCTATCAACAGCAAATGTGTGGGTATGCTTGTTGGAAAGTGAGAAAGGCCCGAATTTGGATAAAAGCTAAAGAATCCAGGAAAAAACGAAATTTAATAAAAATAAAGAGCAGGACTTGGAAAAACTTTGTCCCTATCAACAGCAAAGGTGTGGATATGCTTGCTGGAACGTGAAAAGGCCAGAATTTGGTGAAAACATAAGTAATCCAGGAAAAAGGAAATTCCATGAATACAAAGAGGAAGACTTTGCAAAGCGTTGTCCCTCTCATGAGGTCTCGGAATGCTTGTTGGAAAGTTAGCGCCGTGAAAGAAGGCAAACCGTGTTACAGTGTTACTCGGAAAGAAGTATCCGAGCCCGGCGAAGGCGTCGGATGCCAAAGATGCTGACGCCTCCCCTGCAAATACCTGCATTCTGTTTGCAACGCAACATTCAAACAATGACAATCGCCAAGGTGACTCTGCCGTGTTGTACGCCGAATCAGTGTTTGCGAGTGCCACACAATTTACACAGAGTATTGCTAAACGTAGGAAAATGTATGCAAACAGCGGCTGATATTTAGTGTTTTGCAAAATGAATGCAAATTTGTATACGAGTTTTTGTCGGGTTCAGAGCACGCATTAAGTGATGTAACAAGGATTGCGTGAGCGTTAGGAAAATATCTGGAATATTGTATAGAATATTTTTTTCTATTCTTTCCTACAATGTATACCTAGGTACATATTGGGAAATATATCCAGAGAAATGTGAAAAAAAAAATTGTTAGAATTCTCAGTTCTCACCTAACCAAAAATTAAAATATGTACACTCAAACCAATTAAAAACGGTACTTTGCACAAAATGGATTGGCTGCTGGTCCAGGTTCCTTGACAATCAATCGATGTTATTATCAATGAAATCAGAGCTCACCTACTAGATCTAGATAATGCATTATCACAGACTTCACGGGATACCTTTATCGGACAATCCATTTCCCTCGAGGTACCGCTTATTATTTGTTCGAGTGTACCTATGTGAACGGAATTGAATAGGCAATTACCATAGAGCTTCTTACATCTGCAATTACAATTATGATTAAAAGAGATATCCAAATTCTTATGCCCCGGCCGTTCAATGTTGAACCCCGATGCGTTTAGTAATGGTAAGGATTCGCAATTCTCACTTCGTCATTCCAATCTTTGAAGAGTAATATGCGCTGAAGGTCGAGTGCTGGGGGTAAAGATAGTATTTTTGACCAGGCGCGTAAGAAGGGTGGGGGGATAATCCCCCACTCGAGGAGTCTGACCCCCAATTCACTAAACAAAATGAAGTTTAGCGTCCCAGAATCACTTATAAATTATTTAAATTTAAAAAAAATGCCTTTCGCGGTTAAAACTGGAGAGCTTAGCCCCAGACCCCCCCCCCCCCAACACTCTCCGAGTGACGCAGTTCCCATCATGATCATAGCAGTTCCTACGCGCCTGTTTCTGACATGAAATAACTTTCCGGCCAACATTTTAACATTACCTACTTTTTGACATGAACTCTATAAAGTAATGCTCTGGATAGCGATTGGCAACTAAAATAAGCCTATAGCGGATTAATTTTTATTAAAATATTATTTTAAGAGCATACCTACGTCATCCACCAAAGGTAGGTTAAATTTATTACCTTGTTCAGTCTCTATAAGTAAATTTCATGGACATAAAAAATCAGTAAAGCGAAAGTAAAATCAACAAAATTGGAACGTACAAACTATTTAAATTTTAAAATCCTCTCCATAAGTTTATGACATAAGATTGTGGATCCAATAAGATTATAAGATATCAGTGACGTCATTGATTTTAACTCCATGAAACATCTGCATGTGTGCTAAGCACTGGTCATGCACCCATGTTGTTCCGGACTTTCACAGATATTTTCAATGGAAATATGTTTGGTAAAGCCTCCTTCCCCATTTCCATGCATTTACGTTGCCTCCCCCCCCCCCTCGACACGTAACACCGGAAAAGTTGTTTGATTGGGGGGGGGGGGGGGGGGGGGGGTGAATGGAGGGTTTGCCGATTATATTTCCATGACTGTACACAATGTCACGGCAATAGTCATTTTAGAAAACTGCCTCCTAAGCGGCTCAAGTTAACTTTAGGTTTTACCTCAACTTTTCGGGACCAAGTCAAGCATTGAAGGTCTGTTTGGCGCGTACATTTGCACTTCTATTTTGCTTTGTTCTTTCGTTGACCGCTATCAAGACGAATGATGCAGCGCACAAAACGTGTAATTAAATCGCTCTCACTTCGTTTCGTCACTGCAACAGAATGCATCTTCTGCATCCGCCTCTTTTGCCTCCATATTCACAGCCCACGGTCTAGTCAAGGTGCTCACACAGTCGTGACAAAGAACCTGATTTTCTCGATTGTTCGACGCTCTCATTTTTTAACAGAGCATTTATATCAAGGGACGTTTAGGATCCAGTTTTGTCGCTTTTGGGCTTTTATTACACTATTTACTGTTGAACACCGAAATGTTGTAGCATCAATAAAGGTACTAATTTCAGATTATATGGTCTTACTTGGGCATCTTGTATCTTGTTGCTGCTGTCGGCACCAGAAAGTTGACCGAGGCTAATTTGCGTAAAGCATCCGAAATCTATCGTAATTGGCATTTCACTCAAACTTGGTTCATTCGTTCATTGAATATAGCAACTTTTTCAAATGTAATATAAAACTAATTTTAAAATACAGTTACCCAATTATACATACTTTAATAAAACAATATTACAGGTCACATACTGTTAAACCATAATTTATCATTACATCGAACAAATACTGAGTTACATTCTAAACCGTTACGATAAATTATTGCAAGTATCAATTAATTTAACTGTTATTTCACACTCTGTCTATAATAACTTACAATTCCAATGGACCTCACCTAATCGCTGATTGCTATCTAATGGCGTTTCTTATAAATGTGTTGTCAATTACAGAAGCTAAGTGCCGAGGCAAAACATTCGGCTACTGGCGTTACGCGGCTACTAAAAGCAATAAGAAAAATGTCAGAAGATAACTCCATCTCCCGGCGCAATCAACTCCGATTTTATTTGATCGACAAAATTATTATGAATATGCAAATTACATAACGAATAAGTAAGCTTGACGGGTGTTAAATTGTTTCTGTGTGATTAAACATAAATTCGACATTGACATTGGTTTGTTTTGATTGGTAAGCCCACGTTGTTTAAGCGGTTGAAGAGTCGGCTGTATACAAACAGGTACACATTGGAGATAATATTTCATAAATATCGCTGTAACTTTTGTACCATTCAAATTATGAAATATGTGAAAAATAATTAGCTTAGCTAATTTTTTACTCAATCTTAGCAAACACCATATTATAAAGAAATATCATTTGAGCCCAAACTCATATATATTCTGAAAAAAATAGGGAGATTTCAGATTTTCATTTTTTCCACGTGGTGTTGGGGTCGACTAAAACTTTAAATAATCTAATTATTTTTCCAATTTTTCGTAAATTAAATGGTACAAAAGTGATGACAATATTTAGTAAATATTACTCCACTTGCTTCGAGCGCAGCCGACTCCTATACGAGCCGGGTTTGTTTCCAGGCGATCTCATCGTAAATATCAAATATCATTTTTTGCTCGTTTAATTTGTTTTGGATTGAATTTCATTGAATCCTGTTTAGGTCCCTACAAGTGTTCATTAAATATATGTTGCAGAAGATTAATTCACCAAATTGAAGCGGTAATTGAAATTTGAAACTATAATAACATGTAATAAGCACTAATGGTATACGAGCTCGTAAAAAATAAACATTCATTTGCAATTTTAAAATCAGAAATATTCACAATAGGTACTAATCAATGAAAAAAAAATTGGCTCTACTCATATTCTGCAATATTTTGCGTACTATTTTGGAACAATATACGAATTACCTACGTCACAGTTGCAACTAATAAACTCGGTTTCGCGTCAAATAAAAAAAATGCAGATACAACCACGTGGTATAACGAAAAAAAAATAACAAAATTCGACGTTCACTGAATCTACCAATCAAAACGCAGTAAAATAATATTGAATGCTATTTCATACCTGTGTGGTGCCTCCAATAAAGCAGCACTCAGCTAATGATAAAACCCTCCTGGATAAGTGTTGTGTGTTTGTCCCTAGACAGTTGGTCACTGAATGTCTCCAGCCACCGACTAAACATGATACCTACGCAACTCCCGATCGCTGCAGCCAGCATCCCATGGCTGACGAGGTCTTGAGACCACGTGACTGCTGTCAGACTGCACCGCCGCCCTCTCACGCCGACCAGGTCATCGTGCACCGCCTTTTAGGTGAGATGATACACAACACTGCGTGAGCAAGTGACTGACAAGTGTCGGGTTATCTTTTATTTAGGTATTTTTCTGAGAGATATTTTACTAAACTATTTTACAGATTGATTACCTATGTAAAGAAATTTAAATTTGTGGACTATTAAATATAGTTATTCTGAAACTAGGAAAACGCTCAGTGCAACGCGTTGATGAGCCCGTACCGGATTGCACCGGTACGTGCAAATTCTCGAACCGGAATTCCGTACCAAACGCACAGAAAACATATACATCCATATTGAATTGAAATATGATCCAGTCAATCAACATAAAAGTTTCTGCTTTTCATTAAAACTTGAAAATAGCATCTAAACACTCTGATACCTACTTTAAGCAAATCAGATTCAGTTGCAGTGGAAAAACATTCATTCGATCTGACAGATATTAAATAAGTGCATTCTTTCTTGACTGATTGGGGTGAAAATTTGAAAAATAAGAGAAAATGTTGGTCTTAATGATTATGCAAAATATGAGTTTGATCAGATTTATCGAATACCATTTTCATTTTCCAACCTATCAGGAGATATTTATTTACATTTTAACCAATGAACGGATTTCAAAAAATATGGTCTGCAACGCCCAGAGAAGGTCCGAACATATTGTGTGCAAAATTTCTGCTCGATCGATCTAAGAAAAGCTGTGACCTGTATAGCCTCAAAACAGGAAAAAAAAAACACACAAACACAAACAAATCAGAGGTCTGTGCTAAAAGAGCCAAAAATGAGTCGCTCGCTTCGCTTGGTAAAAAAAAATTGATTGTCCGAATTAAATAACAGTTTAAAATTCACATGCTTATTTCAAGGGTAATGAACTGTAAACGCATTAAATTGATATATAAAGTGTAAAATTACAAGCGATATTAACTTTGTGATGTTTTTTGTAAGTTGATTGGCAAAATAAAACCTTTACTGCAACGGTTTTCTTACCTTAGCTATTGAAATTAGATATTGAAATCGAAAATTTGAGATGAAAGAATGTTGTTTGTAGAGAATAGATTGAACGTAGAATGTACAACATGAAAGTGTAGGACAGAAGATATGGAGGAACTGTAATACAACACGAAAGAAATAAAATAAAAATAGTATTCTCCGAAACTCTTTGTAAACTATGCTAATATTCATCCAACTCCCATAACTTTACTCTCAGCAATAAATACGCTGTTGTCGGAGATTTTCTTTGGTCATCACTCCGAATGATTTATGCATATTCTTATTATCTTCTTATAACTATCGTATATTTAATTTCACCGATCATCCACGGTTTCCATTGAAGCAATGGTGATCAATTATAATGTGTATCATTACGTAATGCAATTGTTTGTCATACTGACGAAGTTGAACGTTCTGTTTATTAATTGATATAATAATATGCCAAGCAATATATCTTTTGACTGATGTATTTTTAAGTCTTTTGACCGCTTGTGATGAGGTTAATATGTATATGTTACAAATGTTAGAAACGTCAAAAGTCAAATTAGAAAGTGAGTGTCTGGCAAACAATTCAGAGCTTTTTCTAAATCTCTTTTCAATTGAAATGGGACGCGTGTTTTTTTTTTCGTCGTACACTCTGCAATCGGCTTCGCATATTAATCACATGTGATCGAACAATAAACGATCTGCTCATTACAGTGGTGTAATCTAAGCCGACTTGAATGCTCCGAGATTTGCGGTCCATGATAAGAGGCTGAAGAAAGCCCCGCTGTGAGGTTTCTTATCCCAGCGTTGACATCTCTTGTTCAACACTCACTAAACATTCGTTGCGATTTATTTCCCGACGTGACATGAGCATGACAGTTAATGAGTTTACAAAACGAGAGTTTAAAGACCTGTAGATGTTAAACGAATCAACAACATCGTCCAAGTTGGCCGAAGACAGTAAATCAAGTCGAAATCATATCCGTCATTTAACAGATTTCATATTATTACTTTTACAGACGAGTACAAATGACAATGAATCAGCGAATTTTAAGCTCATGATCATCTGAACGAGTTTAAAATTCTCGTGGATGACAGTTACTATGACAGCTAAGAAATGACCGAACATTATGGCTATTTTCGGAGCAATGTACCTGCCCAAAGGTGAATACACCAATTGTTATGAAGAATAGCGTAACTGGCTTATGAGCAGATATTTGTAGAATCGACGACTTTATTCCAATTTTCAGCACTTCAGAGCCATAAAAGTATAGCACTAAAATTTTCTAATTATTTGCCATTTGGTGCACAAAGTGCTGAAAATGAAGGTGGGCGAACTGTCCAATTTCATTAATCGTGGAATTTAATTTTCATATTGTTTTGAGTGTTATTCGTTGATGAGATAACTCCGTGTTTTGTTGGACATAATGATTCTAATCCAACATCCGTTGTTATCCTCTTATCCCACTCAACAGGTGCACGACACGTCTGATCCTCACGCCCAGCACCCACACTCTCATTATTTCTCACAAGACGCTTTGAATATCTCCGTCGTTTGTCGGTCGCCATTACCCTGTCTCCCAGGCATCCGCAGCATTTGACTAGAGAATCCGGGCCAAGGGTTTCATCGGGCAAATGTGGCAACAATTATTGTCCGCAGCCATGGCTCCAGCAGGTAGAGGTATTCAAGTCTTCGGCCGTCGAGAGAGGTCATGGATACGGCGACACATGACACGTCAGCGTCGTATAACCCGCGTCCCGACGGCCCGAGCGTCGCGGCGACCGGCCACGGACCGAGATGGAGGTGGAAATGAGGCGTCGGCGGTCTCGTCACGTGACTATCCCGTGGGATGCGGCGGCCATGACGGGGAAACACCTCGGCGCGTTGGCACTTTCACTGCTGGTGCTGTGACGTCAACATCAGGCTCTGAGTCACTCGAGGAGGCTTATGTTCAAAGAGAGTCTCTAATCACGCGTCGATGTGAAACAAGATCTCTTCGCCGTCATGACGGCGTCGACTAAAACTATTAGTGTCGAGCACATGTTGTATATTTAACTCGATCCTTTCTCTAGCGATAATCAATCAAACACGTTATGAAATCGATATTGATTATTGTATTTTATTCAATGATGCAAACAAAAGCATACATTAAGATAATAATTGTGAATGGTGACCCCGACTTTGGGCAGCTGTTTATGGAAATCAATCTGCCGATCAGACAAAACATGCTCTTTGACCCATATCTGCGAATGTCGGAGAAGATGTTTTGCACGACGCTCTTCTGATGACTAAACTCTTCGGACCAAATTTCTGACTATGAGATCATTCTCAACGAAGCTACTGCATTGTTGCGCGGTGCATGTCGAGATTCCTAATCGCCTCTGACATCTCAGACATCTGTTTCATTCAGTCTCCTTTTATAAAAATAGAATACATGAATATCATTATAGAATGATAGATATCACAATACAGGTAGCCTAGTTATTGTTCTAGCTTCGTAGTAATTAGACTGGACATCCCTGTGCTAAATAAGAACGAATTCTTAATAGATTATAATATAATATTGACGCAATAATTATTGATATTTGACGTCCTTAGTTAATGACAGCTAATCTTCAAAGGTGCCGAATTATTTGCTTAAGACTACCAAGAAAAAAGTAGTCGCGGACTAAAAGGAATTATCCACCTATTGACTTCCTCGGGCAGTTCGTCGATGACAATTAGTGGGCGGGACCGCAGTTTCAATCTGACAACGAAAACTCAACTTCAGTAGACTCTGAGAAGATTGCTTCAACGCCCATTTAGTTGGTCAACATTTTATAATGGCTTTCACAAAACAAATAAAGTCTGAAACTAGGTGAATTGGGTTTAAAGTCAATATGCAGATACTTTTATAAAAACATCTTAGCAAGAGAATTGTTGTGCGTCTTAACGAAGGGCATTTAATTAGGGTAAGGACAATAGATTCGAGCGAAGATAGTAATTTGACAAAGATGGCGCTCGCAAGCAGAGTTGTGTGTCAATCCAACTTTATCAAAATGACTTTGTTGTCACAATGCAAACTTGTGCGAATATTCGAGCATATTGGCACGGAAAATTTCACAACTAGCGAAGTGTGAAACCGAAATAGTCAATGTTTGTTTGATTCAAGTTTCACCAAACTTTGTATTATGCTGATGACGATAATCAGAAAACTTATTCCAACAATATTGCTGTTACGTAAACTTCTCGAACCTTTTATAGATCAATACATTTATGATTTGCATCACGACTGCTTTGTGCACTTGTTATTACATCCAGCATGTTCATGGAGCCTGTCATTAAACAAATAACGACCATATGCTGCACTTATTGCTAAATATTTCAATATCATGCATTTTAATGGGCCTACATGGCCGATCATATTTTGGTAGGGAATCAATGAAAGTAAAAATTGACGTGGTGTAGGTCAAACTTATTGTGTTTCGTGAAAGGTCGCAATAATGAAGAGTTCATCATCGGCTAATCAAATCGTTGACTAATGAGATTATGAGATTCATCTGGAACGACGCCAATCATATTAAATGGGATATGAAACGTGGCTGATATTTTTAGCAGGCAATCGACCGTTGAAGCATCGAACCGGAGACTTGAGGATGGAAGTGAAAGAGAATTTCAAGAGCTCTTTTGAACGCTTTGAAGAGCGTTCATAATCACTGCTATGAGGATTCTAGCAGAATGTAAAAGGACGACAAACATTGACAAAAGCTTCCTTGAAACTTGATGCGCGGAATTGCGCTAAGGACTTCTTCTCTTTACGGATTAAAACTCTCTTAAAAATATTTTTTTCTTCTAAGTAACACAAAATTACACAAATACCTTCCCAGGATTTAATTATAATGAACGAACACTTTAACCTACAAGAAAAAAATCAAAATTGTAATCCTAAACAAAATTAAATACTTCACTGAGTATTCGTACAGCCACGATTGTGGCAGTTTGACTATCTTCTAGTACTATACTATAAGCCCCCTTAGTGGCTAATAGTGATATATTTATTGTGCTAATTGGCTATTGTCATGGTAATAAAGCTGGATTTATAAGCTTGAATGAGCTCAGTCGCAAACCATACATTAATAGTCCAGAGGTGGAATCATATTAATTATAACTCTATTTCTCACGTAATTCTCTTCTCACCTGAAAATGCCGCGAATAACATTGAATTCATTGTCGGTTGACAGAGTTGTCATTTTATATGATAGCACCCCAGCTTCTATGTTTTGATTTTTTGAAATTATGACTAGACCAAATTTCTTGATCAATGGTCCATACATGAACCTTTAGGTATCTTTTGATTGTGAAACAACATTTTCTAAATATAAAATATCTTGGCTTCTTACAACTTTTTTATGAATCATTAATTTAAGTACAGATTGTTTGTTGTCTTTTATTGAAATACGATTATGATAATTAGATATTGCAAAGTCTTTGTATTCAAACCGACGAATCATTTATCACTCATCAGAATACAAAATGAGTCAAGGCTGTCAAAAAATAGTTCTTAATGTGTATGTTTTTTTAGCACATTGTATTGAATTATTGGAATAGCAGTCGATAGTTATTGAATAGCAAAGACACAGCCTTGACTCACATATCGAAGGGTTCGATTACCCTTCCAATTAGATCATCTAAATCACCTTCGACAGGCCGAGATTTGTGAGACTCCTCATTTCACACTCTCTGACTCATATTCGACATAAGTAGATTTATTATTTAAATTCTGTATGTTGTAGCATGTAAAGGTAAAGATAAAAGCTAAAGGCAAAGGTAAAAGATATCAACTTTAAAGTTAAGAGTTTCAAGGATTAACGTGGTAAGAAGAAACATAATATCACACAATATATTTAAATATAATTCTTTTCACTGTGTAGTGTAGAAATCTCATTAAAATATTCATATTTTCATAATATGTCATCCAATCAAAGGCCAAGATTTCTGATCGATATTAAATGTCATAGTGTCAGTCTCAACGACATTTATTTACGCACCTAAATGGAGCAAATTTTGTCGCTCTCTAGGTACCCGTTTAGGTTTTAATTAAAAATATAAAACCAGAATACAACATGAGATTTATATCTCCTTCAAACCTGTAAATAAATCTTCCCTAAAATTGCCATTATACAGTGACAACTTTCTCGCCAAAATTGCTCCCAATTTTTATCTCATTTTACCACACGTTCATTACTTCCTTGTTATAAATCTGCACGAATGAGATGCATAAATATCAAGTGCAGTTTAGCAGCCGCTAATGAGTGATTAGTGTTTGCATTAACGATCAGCTGTGGTGATTCTGTGACTTGATGCAGCACAGCCTCCGGCGTTGAGGTGATGTATACAGTTGGCCTACATCGACTATACCCAAATTTGGAAGTAAATGCGCAACGCCACCAACCTTGGTACTCGTGCCTGCATCTAGGCTGCCTGCAGCGCTTGCCCTATGCTCACCTCGGAGTAGACGGCTGGAAGATCAAGAGGATTTCGAGGAATTACAGGTTAATCGGGCAGAAGTTTCGATGAGTGTTTGTTGATGGAGCTTCGTGTTTGATGTTGATGATAATTGTTTTGTTCTGTAATCGCAGCCCTCGCGTTCATCTGTGTTTTCAATCTCATTACACATGTAAATTAACTCGACAAATATATTAAGCATTCATGTTTTAGCAATTTTGTTAAAAGTGCTGCGAACTGAAATTAATTGAAGTGCACGAAGTCATAAAATAATATAAAATTGAGTTGGTAAAACTTTAAAATGGTGTTGAAGAAAATAATTCTTGTTTGTTGGATCTATAAAATGCAAAAATTATAAGACTTGTTGAAAAATATATCGTATACTTACTCAGTTTAGCAATTATTTAAATTGTAAATAATTTAATATTATTTGTATCACGAAACATTAATGTATAATATGAAAACGCTTTCTAGACCGCGTTGATAAATAAATGAGCATTCGCCCAATTTTTGCAAAAGTTCATTTTTACATTTCATCAAAACAGAAGACCATTTTTACTTTCAACCAATCAGAGAAAATTGTTGAAACACGTTATTGGAAACCAGACAGGTCACATCCCATGTATATAAATGTCATCATTCTCAATCATATTTTTCATGAAGACCTGTCCGCAGTCGCGCTATGAAAAGTGAACATTTTATAGCTTTTAAAACTTTTAAAAACATTGCGGGTTTGTGCTGCTGACTGACCGGTCCATAGTGGTAAAAAATCACGATATTAGGTAAGGGTCCTGTATCGCACCAACAACGTGGAAAAGTTATGTCCTGATTTGAGACTTATTTCATCAGAAGACAGACATGCACATGACCGACAAACTAAAAAAGCTGATGTAATTGATATGAAAAGTCAAAAGAGACGCTCGCAATTCGCAACTCTTTCCCTTGTTGCAAAAGCCATTACAGGAATAGAATACCAAATGCTGCTGTCAAATTTATAAAATCTGAATATTGTGATCGTATTTTTGTATCTATTTATAGGGTTCGCTGCAATAAAGTGCATACTGCATGCAAAGTCATTTTTTATCGAAATTCTGAATCTGATTTGTGGCAAGAATCTGAAATATCAAGACGACGTCAAAACTAACAATTTCCCCACCCTCCAGGGAGTCACGCCAAACGTGGCATGTATACGATCCAAGACGCAGTTATATCATAACATTCGATCCTTGATTCTCTTTATTGTTCTCTTTTATTGGCCATTGCAGGAGTTATTTCTCGATACTAGTCGCAAGAATCACAACGAAACCTCTTCGTGTACGCTGCACTGACGTGTTTCAATCCTCCAGGTACATTCGTTACTAGCTGCACTATAAACATGATTCCGTCAGGCATTCCAATCCCTAGATACCGACTTGCATGTAATCCATTCGTCAGGGGAGAAGTCAGCTCAGTACCGACAGTGTTGTTTTCAGACATTCCCATAAGGGGGAGGGGCGGGAGTCCAAAATTAAGGTGGGACACAACAATAAGAATAAGAAAATGAAAATGACAACAGGACGAACTTTCAACACATATCCATACACTGATGAAAACATAGATCTCTGGGGGAAGCTCCTCCCCCGCCTTTACGGGTACTATAGGAGCATAGCCCAGAGACAAATTTGCATTTCTTGTATGGATTTATGAAGTTTCTACTTTCTAGGCATTTTCGACATGAAATTGAGTTGAAGAAGTCTTTAATCGAATCCTAAGACTCTCTATTAACGTAACTACTTCAGTTTCTGTGAAACAAGTTTCTGAAGGTTTAAAGAAGAGAAAATTATGTGCTTTACAGAATTTTGGGGAGTTATTTTCTCAAATAGTAAACTTTATTTGTATTATAGTCTCTTCACCTAATATTTAAACAATTTGCATAAGTTATACTATTTTAACCACATTTTATCAATCCTTCCGAGGAATGGTGGGGGTCTCTCTAAGGAGGGACTAAAATCAACCCTTCTTCTCATTATCATCCTTACAAATATCGAGCTTTTCGCGATTTTCCTCCCTAATTTCATACGGTAATAATCGATTAACCTTTAACTGTGACTTGACCATCACAATCCGGCAATTTAAAACATCACTTATTTGCAAGCCAGCACAAGGTTTCTCCCACACTTTTGTGAACAATACACACCAATCATGTAGATTTTCACCGAGACATCTGGTCTCTCGCTGATCACCTCCAACGATCCCGTCCAGAGCGTTAGATCACATGAGATACAGGTTATTGGTGGCTATATAGACTCCGGTCTATATAAGGAAACATTACGTCCTTTAAAGTACACTTAAAACCAGTACTTTCTTTGTATAAACTTTGCCGTCCCAAGAAATCAAGCCATGTACAAACCCCGTCCAACGACCCAGTATGCCTTCCACACGAGAGCAAGAGTGTGTTGTAATTAGACAACCAGTAATAATCTATTACTAGAAAAGCAGCACAGATGGGAATCTATAAGTTCATTACAAATGGTGAATAATATTACACGTAATGTCACATGAACATTCAGGCCACTTGATTCAGACTATGTCCAAAATGGGAGTCGCTCGAGATGACTGGACGAACTTGGTGAGGCAATTGATGATGTCTTTGGGATGCTGTAGGCGATTCTGGACCATCTCTGGATCCATTCGAAACTTATTGCACGATTCTATGTATTTTGTTTGTTTGTTCTTTTCGCATTACAGATCAAACGAAGTAACGGATCAGGTCAATTTTTTCAAAAAAAGTTTAATTGCTATCCAATTGGAGTCCCTATTTATTTCAAGCATGATCGGTTTCTTAGTTTCATCGAAAAATTGATTTATTATTAATTGATGAACAAACAATTCATTATGTGTGGTTACTCAAATATCACCTATATTTAATGTTACTATTAGAAAATCGAATTACCTTGATACTCGACATAATTTCACCAGGACTCATGATCAGAAAACTTCCACATGTATGTATTTCACTGAGTGTTTCCATGTAGTTTATTCAATGTTTTGGAGAAGAGAAGGGTGCAGAGTTTACAATACAACGGAAAGTGAATTACAACTAATTCGATCGCCTAATTGATTGTGAACAAGAACTGCTTCACAATTCATCGATTGAGAAACACATTATGTGATCTAATCACAACAGAGGTGTTTTTAATTTGTGATTAGTAATTATTAGTTAACAAATGCCATTTGCAGAAATAATTCTAGAGTAATCAGAGCCTGTTTTGCTTTACTTTTAATTGTGAAATATTGCCTACAGCCAGAATATCTGTTTTGTATCCTTCTTGAAGAGACCTTGGTTAGGAACGACGTGGGATTTGATCAACAAGAAAATTAGCGACAGAAAATGCAGTCTAATTTACATTGATGTTATAGATGAATATGGTGTTGGCAAATAATTACAATGCGTTTCTCACTTACGTACAGCTCAAGTTAAAAATCTATTCAGTTGAGAGAAAATAAGTACTGGATCAATCAAAGGATGCAATTAAAAGCTTAGTTCAGAGCATTACTTTGGCTTCAATTAGTCTAGAACAAAAATTATCGACTCTTTCGTAATAAAAACTGACTCATGATATCGCAAATTGAAAAGTCGACTACCGACTGATGGTATATTTATTTCTAATTAATCCCTCCTGAACAGTATTCTCTGTTATGATGTTTAATTAATTTGTTTTTAATGGGTGGTACTCGGATACTCACTCCATTCATTCTACTGAACAAACCACTAAAAGCTTGAGCAAAATGTACACTGAACTACATACAAGTTTAATAAAAACCCATGTATGTGGATGCCTGGAACTTTCCTCTATTTGCCACCTTGGGTACAAGGGAACCTTGGGAACATGTACACACTTTTAGACCAATTCAAAGTCTTCGTTGTCTTGATATGTTTGTCAACCATGAATAAACAAAGAATCAATATGCATCGTCCTAACTCCTAAATCGCCATATCTTAGGATAACATCCCTCTCAGAACGAACTTGACCAGCAGCAGTATCAAGAAAAAGCACGTTGCCCTGCAAGAAGCGACTGACCACCATCTGTAACCCAACTCCCGACGTCGACACAAGAAAGCATCTAAAAGTGGTCAGCAAGCTGCTGCCCTCAACATGTCTGTCAGTCAAAAGACCGCAACACGTCTCACTGAATCATGTGTGGGCAGCGCATGCACATGTGACATTACTTCTTGTGTCACCTCGCCGACAAGACGCCCTCGTGGAGCTGACGTCACGACAAGAAGGAAGATTCATTGCCAAATGAGGGATGCTGCTTCCTCTGTATCTGATGTAGGATCTTCTCTTCTGCTATCGATACGATGTTTTATCGGCGTGGGTTGAAATGCAGCGTTCAATCTCTTGTTGTAGGAGAGTTAATCGAATCGGAGCGAAGGTCGATCTGCATAATACAGCAGATAAATAAAGGATCTATGATCATTTATTTAAACGATTGTTACAACTGCTGCCTTGTTGAAAGTGATATCAATATATGAAATATTAATTGCATTGTTGTACTGAAGTTCAAAAATAATTTTGAAGGTTTATATTATTGAAGGTTGTGTTGGTAAATGGTATGCCCTGAGGTTACCTATGTGTACCTAAAATATTTTTTAATTGAAAAATTGTGTGTCTAAAATATCTTCTTTTTATACGCTCACGTGTCCCGGAGCTTTCATTTGCTGTTCGCTACAATTAAAACTTTAAGTCATAAAAATGTATATAAAAGTAAACATTCACGAGTGAAAGCTCGGTAGCTTCAGTTTCATTATTGCCTAAATCGCGATTTCATGAAAGTTCAAAGTTTTAGAAATCTCATTAAAAATATGCTCCATGAACGGATGGTTTTCAGATAAAAGATGAAAAGTAAACCTGATGCAGTTAGTTGGACAAGTTATTCTACCCACTCAAGGTGAAAATGCTTTACCTAGTGGTACTGGTAGTGGTAAAATGAGGCATGCATCAAGTGCATCCAACTGTTTTTGTTATCACTTTGTGCAAGTCAGTGATGCACTTTTATTGCATTATAGTAAATACAGTTTCGTAGTTGTAATTATTTTTGAAAATTATGTCAGCTCAACGTGGTGAATATTCAAATACGCATGCAAATTAGAAATTAGAAATTCGTATTATGAAAATGGGTTTGTTGTGATTTATTTCAACGAATACAATTACTGTTGTAAATAAGACATTAAATCTATTTGCACCGGTCACTAGTGGGCAGAATTTGACGTTAATAATAATAACTAGCACATTGTTAGTTCCTCCCACTCTCTCCCTTCACACTGCATGCATCCTACATCTGACCACAAGAGAACCAATTCAGTGAATTCTGTCTGGACCCTTTCGAGCCAACTATATGCTCGAAGGTCTGATCGGTCGAAACGTCCATACATATTACACCTTTCGTCTTCTCCCTTCGAATGACATTTTATATAACTTGGTGAAACTTGATGTGGAGGTGCCAGGTTTCTGTCAGGTGAGGAATAAATTGGAAAGTATAAAAAATACGTCGATTTAAATCACTTCCGACATACTCCGTATAAGGCTCGTGCATAACTACATGCAAAATAAAAATAAGACACTAAGACGACGACAACAACAACAACGTAATAAGCAACGTAACTGATAGATGATGGGGGTGTTATATTAATGATGTCGGCACATAACTGACTAATTACATACGTCCAAGCGATAGTACTTCACTGCCAGCTATTGTTGTTTAGAAGAGTGTGAATACCATAAAGTAAAATGTTCTAATTTGTTTTGCATAGAACCACATCAAACGCAGTCGGGGTCTTCAGTAAGTTGAAGTTGACTCATACAAGACCTCTGCAACCAACCGACCTTGGTGGTTCTGAATAGCATCACTACACATATAATAGCGTGCCTCCCTTTATTGGTAAAAACAATGGAAAATAATCTCCGAAGTTTATTACATCATTGAAAGGAGTCGAGACAATGGGATCATTGTTATGTTTCACAAAACTGTCAGAATAAGAATGAGTGAATAAGATAATAAAGACACAATCTGGTAATGTAAATCAAATCAAGGAGACATCAAAAACATTATTTTGCCGACTTGAAATGTCATAACTGGCAAATGATTTGTATCTTTATTAAATAGTGTTCCAATAAGATAGTTGAATCGGTATTTTTGTGAAACTAATCATCCCGATGTACCTAATCGTATTACTAGAGAGAGCATAAGCAAAAATAAGGATAACATAGTCCAAGAAATTGTCCTACGCCGAATATGCAGGAAAATCCGCTCTAAATTAATTTTATGTTTTTTTGGTTTTTAACTTAAAAAACTGTCAACGCCTGAGGAAATTTTCCATCATTGCGAGATAATATCTATAATCAGTCATTGAACTGCTTGCAAACAAGTAACACCTCGAAACTGTCTTCTCATGGCAGAACGTATTTGCACAATCCAACCTCCTCCCACAAGTAATTATTCCTGGTGTCACCATCAAAGACGAACATCGCTTCTCGGTACCTACAAGAAGCAAGGCATTGAAATGCAATCTAGCCGGCTTGGGAGCGGGATATGGTCCGACCAGTTCCCCATCATCCTACGACTAATAAAACACCCACTAGAAGTCTGCCCACTACACTGACCTATCAAGGCTACAGCACACTCTGTATACATTGTCAAGTGCACATATCATGTCTCCAGCTTCATTTCACGGTCAAGATTATCGTAACACTCGAGATCTTGACCACTTCAATACAGATTAGGAATGCAATTTAAATTACAAGATTCATTTGGTATCCATGAAATCTTTAATATGTCTTCTTGACGTGAGAGAATATTTCTTTAAAAATAATAAAAAGCATCCCTTTAAAGAGTAGTTTACGAGCAATTTAAAAGCCCACACAACAATTTAGCAGCAAGACCATATAAGAAATGTTTCAAGTGAGCTCTTTAAATGAAACCAAGTTTGGATGATTAATGGATTGGTCATGCCAGTGAATATAAAAGATTAATAATCGCCCATGTGCCGTGAACTTTGCGGCAATGTTGTGGTTGTCACATTCAATTGCACCCACATCCGAGTTCTTGGTACTGTACAGCTTCCTAGACTTGTAGGTAACTCTGATTTCACATTCAGTTTGTTTGAAAGTATCTAGGAAATCCTCAACATATTCAATCAACTAGCATAGACATCTAGGTACCTACATTTACAATTTCGTGGGGTACATTTACAGCACTGATCTCCATGTACTTCCACTTTATCAGTGGGTTACAGCAGAAAGCCACAAGAAACTCACAATTTTTGGACATTTTAGATTTCTCAATTTTCTGGTCTGGAAAAAGCACTAATTTCTAAGTTTTAAAAATCACTACCTAACTTCGCCAAACGAAAAGTCTAGTGAAAGCTAACAAAGCAGATTTTAGTGATTTTCTATCCTTCAGTGTCAGAACCATAAGTTAGTGACTTTAGCTGCAGTTAGCCCAGAATGTTTCCTCATCGTAAAATTTACAAGTCTTGAAAATCACCCTCATCTGGTATTTATTTATGTTCTGCATCCAATCAATTATTTTATATTTTTTAACATAGTAAATGAACATGACAACACCCTTCTTCTAGGAACTAATCAATGAGGATGTACAAGGCAATAACTGAATCTCGAGAATTTGTAGACTTATACAGATTGCACGTACTAGCCTATAGGCATGTTAGGAGAGCTCAGTATGGCTTTACGGCGTTGTAAAATGAAGAGAGTGTTGGCGTGTAAAACACATTTTATTCACACTAGGGATTGTACATGAGCATTAGACTCGTTCCTCACATTGGAAAACACTTTCAGTTACAACAAACTGTAATATACCTTTTACTCTTTCCATATTAGGTATGTATTACAATATCTACTCTACTAGTTACATAGATAATAAAGATCATAGGAACTTAAAGAAGTTGAAAATATAATTTAAATATTAGAATACAAATAATTGAACATATTGAGTGTGCACAGTCCTCATGTGGACAGGACAGACAAGCATAAACATGCAGTTAGTAATTGCTGAAACAAAGCTCAAGTTATGTACGTATTCATCGACTTAGTTTCCTACCAGACTACATTACATTATGATTGAAATATTCTTTCTCCTCAACAAACATCCATAAACCGTGCAGAGTAAATTATGTATGTATGTTAATTGGCAATGTGTATCGACTGTGCAGTTTTTCTCATTACGACACCTGAATTTTGTTAAGATATTACTACAACATCAATGAGAGCAGGTAATAAATTTATTAGTAACTTGAATAATGGACGGACCAGATTTAAAGATCGAGAATTAGTTTGAGGTCATCAATACATAGATTAGTAATGTACGTTACAAGTAATATCTTGTCACCGATGCCTTGAGACCGAGAATCTGGCCAACTACATACAAGAAACATTTAGTTAGATTTCATATTTAATAGTTGTATTATAATAATAAGCCACATGAGTGACTTGAACATCTAAACATCAATAAAGTTTTTGATACAACGTGTTGAATACAATACGTATAAGTCTGCGTACAATGCGGACAATCATCATTGCTACACTTGGAAGCAAGCCTTGTCAGTTACCTGCATCAGGAAAAATATAAAACATTAGGTCTTGCTTTTCAGTGTAGTAATACAATGCACCTTACCTAGCTATCTTTGAAAATGTACAATACTTATACCTATTTCTAATTTACCATTTGATTTTCCAAATATTGCATTAGGTACATTACCTACTTTAGAATACAAAAACAACACAGTCCAATATGAATTTATTTATTGAGTGTAAAACATTTTATGGATTGTTATCTCTTAAACGAGGGATTGTAATTAATCTAATGCATTATATGCTGTACTTTCTGGAACAAGATGAAATGCAGTACTTTAAGATCTGTTGAATATAAGCAACCGAATGCATGCTTAGACAGCGAGGCGCTGTGGCTGTTCTGGCGGCAGAGCCACCGCGGCTGTGACGATAAGAGTCGGCGCAGCTTGTGTGCCAACTGGCTCCATGGCGGTGGGACTGCCGGTGGCGCTGGAGTAGGAGGGTGGCGGCGTAGGGAACTTCTTGGCGGCGAAGCGAGGGTCGCACATAGCCGTCTCGTAGTCGGGCAAGTCCGGCAGAAGGTTCTGGCTGTCGGGGTCGATGAAGTGGATGGTTCGTTGCGCTGCCACCAGGCGCAGGCTCAGGTATTTGTAGCAGCTCCACACCACAGCAATGAAGTAACCCTGCAAGTAGAATATCAAGTTAGAGCTGTGCACTTGGATTTCAAGGCAATGTTGAATATTATGACAATGTGGACATTTTGCTGGAGGCTATCTAGAAGTGAGTAGCTGGCATGTCAGAAGCTGACACTAAATATACAGGCATGGAAAGAGAACACTACGTCTAACTCTAGCCTGTACAATAGATGTACTAGTAGCCGTTGGCTTGGATGGCTACTAATAGTACGTCTATGCCCATACTTAGGCTATGACTGCTCACTTTGTATTTTAATTATGGACATTGAAATTAACCTAGATTTGAAACACAGAAAAAATTGGCAATCACTTCATCATTGTCCAATGAGAATGACACAAAACAGAAAATAAGAAGGAATTAATTATGTCATACCTTGATATTGTACCCTCCTAAGTAAATAATCTTGGTTTTTCCAATGAAAAATATTGGCCATAATGAATGAATGCCATTTGAAAGTAAGTAACATTATATCCATTTAATTTTTAATGTAGGAGTTGACTTCAAGACAGATGTACAAATTGGGGATTCAAAATACCACTTTTTGAAATTCCTTCAGAATAATTAAGTTAACTGCACAATATGCACCAAGACAATTTTTATCTTGCAAACATGACCATGTTGTGCTTCAGGGTTGCCTAGTCCATACTAGCAACTACTACCAAAAGTTGGTAGTGTGGATTGAACGTTAGATGTCGAAGGTTTTGAAAACTAGTAATTCTAGTACTAAATAGTTTCTTGAAAGCTTAGGTGACCAGGGTTGCGATTCTACAACTATTTTTGATTGCTGGCGGAATAGCAATCCGTATAAAAGCTTATGGCAAAACCTCATTGCTAACGAAATTGCTACCGCTTTACAGTTAGGATAGAATGCTCACAGTCACAGCAATGTATATGGAATGTGTTTCGAGTGTTTGATGTGGAGATTATTTTTTGGACTTGTATTTAGTAATATGTAACAAATGTGAGATTGCTATCACAGTAGTCTCCTATGTCATTGCAGTGTATAAACCATTCTATTAGCAAATTTCATGTAGTATTTTAATTCATTCAACTGGATACTGATTCTAGTTATTTTGGGTGATGTGTTGTGATATATTTGGTGGAATTGTGTGGAAAGTAGATTGTGATATATAGGTACGTATTTTACTTTTGGGTACTACCCGACTGAACGAATATGTACACTGAACGAACATATGATGACCAGTCTTGTCAGGGTGGTTATTCTAAATTTCCTTGTCGTCTCGTATCAATTAATATGGCGTCACTCACTACCATGTTAAGATAGCACTCCATTGGGCATTGAGCCCATGTCAAGGGAAAAGAGACGACAAGGTAATTTAGAATAGCCCTCCAGGGGCCCTATTCTATATCTCGCTTTGATCTCGTTGCGGCCGCCTTCGTTTCGGCGTAATGCTATGAAACAAAGGCGGCCGCGACGAGATCAAAAAAAGATATAGAATAGGCAAAACTAACTAACTAATATTACTCAAACTAACCAGAGTAATATTTTGAGATATAACCCTCCCAAAAGAAATTGTGAGTGAAACATGCTACAAATTTAAATTCAAAATAAAAATGACTCAAAACGATTACAGTAGGTAGGACAAACTAAAATTGATATCAAATCGAAACTCAGTATTTAGTTTGAGACGTCAATGTCTTATTGAACACATATCGATGCACTTAGCTTAGAGAAATGTAGAACTAGTATAATTTATTTGTCTTGGACCACTCTACAAGAAGCTCTTTAAGCATCTTACAGCTGATGACTTGATACGACTGATGACTTGATGAGTGACTGGGATATGAGGATTAAAAATACTAAATAGCAAAGAAAGGTGGCCAATGAATGAGGCGGAGCATTTAAAACTTTCATTTGTCTCTCGAATGCGGGACACCCCAAAAAACCCAATAGGCCACTGGATGTTTAGCATGAGAGTCAGTGAACAAATCTAGGCCATACCTTGACCATGATCGCCGCCAAGAAAGCTACTAGTATGATGAGCGACAAGCACTGCGGGTTCAAGCGCAGCAGCTCTTCTTGGAACGGCAAGTGGTTGTTACGAGCAATCAGTCGATGAGCGTCGGGCAAGTAGCACAAGTACCCCACTGCAGTCAAGCTGAAACCAGACACACCAATGTCATAAACAAGGGCACATTATGACATGTAGATCATTGTTTATCTTGAGTTATATGCTCTTCTGTGCAATGTAAACATGTCTAGGAAAGTGTGTGGATGGGCTGCCCTGCAAGGTAAGTCATGCAACCTATGCATTCATAATAAATTAATTGTAATGGGGGTGGGTGGGAGTACAAACAGGTTTTGGGCTTTGCGTTCAGACAGAGGTAGGCTGTTCAAATTAAAATAATTTCTGATGCGAGGGTGAGGTTTAGCTATTCAGTGTGCATTTCATTCAGGTCACAGAACCTATATAAAATACACTTTCGTATGCATAAAAGTAAATGGATGACTGTTTATTGTCATAAACACGTGCATAAAATGTAATTTAGCACCCACGCACATTTAATAATAGTTTAGTTCGAGTTAAACACTGGACACACTATCAAGTCTAGGTGAAAGCAGAGAGTGAAGAATGCTCTCTTATTGGCTAACAGCTGTCACGTGACCTTACTAGCCTATTCGGTCATGATAAAAAAAGCTGAGAGTAGGTACACTTGAAAGCACACTTGATTATTAAACTGCAAACTTGATTCACTTGTTACAGTACTCACCTTGAAACACAGAAATCAAAAACTTGCAGACAGAAGAACGGCATCAGGTACGAGGGCTTTCCCTTGATTGCCCCGAAGACCATCAGCATTGTGATTGCAAATGTGCAGAATGTCACAATCACGCCCAAGTTGACATCCTCTGCAAGAAAATACAGAATACAATCAGACTCACACCCTCACCAAATAATCAGTCTATTCCTTGACAACAATGAAACCAGTTGTTTCTTAGGAAGGACAACCCTGTGTTGGATGAGGAAGACAGGTCTCTCAAGGTCATACAGGACAATACACTCAACTTTCAATACTAGATCTGATCGAATATAACTAGACTGAGAGCATCCAGTAGCAGTGAGATACCTACTTGACATAGAATGTAATAAGCTAAAAAACACAAAGCGTCACAGAAACTGTGTTCCTTTCTTGTTAATTCCAAATAGTAAACATCTTAATGATACATTAGAGGTCCTAACTTCTAGTGTTGAAATGTTTACTTATCCCCTTGGTCCGAACATTCTACCCATTTTTAACCAACAAAGTGTAGGTATTTATATCGCCGCTGTAGGCGCCTAATCGTCATCACTTGGCACTTGCCGAAGTATTTACATCGCTCTAATCATCATTATTACATCAATACTTTATCGTCATAAATAAAATCAATCTCACTACTTAGGTACTACTACCTACGTACTTCTTTATCATTGTCCAAAAGAAGGTTTACCTAAAATGTCATCAGAACTCAGGTCATCGGAACTAGAAATTGTTTACTTGGTAGCCATTTGGGTTGTGCAAGTGTCAAAAAGATTTCTTGATCGACTTTCATGGATCAATATAAATCGATAGTTGCATGTATGGTCGGTGACAGGCCAAGTTGAACCCGCGCTAGCATGGGCCGGCCTATACCTGGCAATGCTAATCAGGGTTCAACTTGGCCTGTCCCCGACCTTAGTATCAATATTTGAAGTGGAGTGAAATGTTGCACTTGCAACATTCAAACTTTTTCAAAGAATAGAGAGCCTATTCGAACAAATAAGCGATACGTGATGGAACTACTTCTGGCAGGAAACTTTTTAGATGCACTTTTTTATTTTGAAGTTCGTGTCTCCATAAGGCAGTGAAAAAGGAGAAACAATTGATGTTTAAATTTAGTTACAAATTTACTTTTCAGCCATAACAAACAAATGCAAAAATAATATAATTTATTTATATAAATATCCCCTTGATATCCTCCCTGATCCCCCTAGGGTCTAGTAAAAGAATCCACCAGAGGTCAGTCGTGTTCCTTATTTTCTCGAATTGTCGTTTTCGGCTGGCCGCACTGGGGTTGCACTGAGTCTTAATCGTGACGTCATGTCGTAACCTGGTTTTGCCCTAGTGCTGCCCCCAGTACGGTCTCAGCCGAACACGAATGATATGTTTTGATTTGTGTTTTGACCTGACAGCGATTTTCAAATGGCAACCAAAGAAATTGGAGTGTTTTGAAGGAAAACGGAGTGTTTAAGAAAACTGGCAGTTCAATTTTCTTTTTCGCGCCGCCATTTTAGCGGAGTGGAAGGGGCAACTCTACCAAATATTTCAGAGCAAGAAATAATGCACTGAGTGCGCACCCACAGTGCACCACTTCCCAGTCGAATACGAAAACATTGCCCCAGAGCAACTGCACACTGCCAGTCGAAAACGCCACTTGCAGCTCAGTGCAGCTCAGTGCAACCCGTACGGCCAGCCGAAAACGACATATCAATACATTGAAGAGAGTTGACAATGGACCAGCAGCCGCCATTTATGATCCGGATTGGTGACACTGACGTCATAGTGAGACCTTGACTTTAAACCTTGACCACCACTGCCTCCTCGAACCCATTGAGCCGCCAATTTTGTTATATTAATGAGAAAGTAGTGAAATAATAATGCATGTGACAAAATTATTGCTTAATAAAGTAACAGAAGAAAAGGCCGAGAGACAGGAGGAATCCCCTTGCTGAAACTGATGATCACGAAAGGCGGCATGTCAAACAAACAATTACAGTTCTAGCCAAGGTAGGCCGAATCAACTATAAATTGAAATTGGTATCGTGGGATATTTGACGATCAGTGATCATCAATGGACCGCAAGGCCAGGCAAAACTATGACGAATGCCAATAAGGCGATACAAAGATAGCATGACAGGTCAGTCACTAGTTGGCGCTAGCGTACACAGAGGGAGGTCACTTTTAAATCAAAGTAGGTAGGTATTTCTTGCTACACAGACCATATTTTCATAAGAATTGAGAATAAAAATTAAAAATGTATGTTGATATTTGGTTATTTACCGAAATAGTGGATAATTATTATATTGTAGTGTAGTGTAATAATGATATTTTGATCGTGTCATGACCTGTCGCTTGTCAGTATTTTTTTTGTTTCCAAGGCTCTCTTGAAAGCTCACTGCATCTGCATAATGGAAACAATGAAACAACTGAGGGGGTGTCGTCTCGTTATGACATGGATTTTGATTTAGAAATTGCGATATCTTCATATTTTTAAACATGTTATGTAATACTAGAGTAAAAAATGGATAGGTAGGTACCTATATCTAAAGATTAAGTAGGTACATCTTCTTATGCCTCTCAAAAATGTTTCGCGCATTGTAGTTTTGAGTTGACCTGTCTCGATGTCAACTCAAGCGGGAGAAAGTTTGGCCAATGCCCTATCATCAAAAGACCCGAAGAGGTTAAAGATAGTAGGTAGGCTACCTAATGTTAAAATAAAAATAGTTAAAATTTGAAAATAATGTTGCACTACATTCCACAAAATTTAAGAAAACTTACGGTGGCTCTTGTTGCGGTGGCCAAATATGTCTCGGTAGCCGTGAGCCGATGACTCTGACCGACGTCCAGTTCCATCCTTCATCGTTCCATCCGCATTGGGCATCAAGAACCCGCTTGTCGGCCTGTTGAGATCAACTTCGCTGAGTGGCGTTGGCAGAACCGGATCGCGTACTTCATCATCGCGAACAAACTCTGGATGTCGGATGACGACCGCAATCACAGACAGAGCCAAGATGTGCAGCATCTACAACAAATCCGGGAGGTAAGTAATCTGATTTCAATCTAGGTTATTAAAGTTGATATTATTGTTGATATTGCCTTAGTTATTGGCTACTTACAATGTGCCATATTCCCAGAAAGATTGTCCCAGTTCTGACATGGCAGCAGAAACAGCACCTCCACTCCTTTCGACGTTCGCCAAATTTAAGCCTCATCCCATGCATGGGTCGACGCTGCAAATAGATTACAACCAGTTTGTTTAAATATTCAAATAAAATTCAATGTAAGGTACCACCTACTAACTTATTATGTTAGAAGAACTCGAACAAGGATCTTTGAGAAGACAGGCGTAGTAATGGCAGGCAGGTAGCCTACCTGCACTGCAATCTTCACCTACCAATTTGAATGATCCACACAATATGATCAGAATCTCTAATATTCAACAAATAGAAAATACGTACCTGGTAATTTACTCAGAAGATATACACTCTGATTTAACAGAATCAGGTAAAAAATTGTAATAAAAACTCGTTTTTTCTCTGTAGGTAGATTTTCCCGTAATGGCTGTCAATATTATTAGTCACCAATGGCGTGTGACAATCGAATATGGTCCATACTAGCAACTTTACTCATGAACTAAAAAACAGAAAACATGCATTTTCTCACGTTTACTAATATAATTCCTAATATTATTTTAAGAGTATATATATATGGTGTCTTGACTTAATCATCAATTTTATTAACTAATTTTGCTCCCATTTCTTTGTATGTCATTTGTTCAG
This sequence comes from Leuctra nigra, assembly GCA_934045905.1. NCBI lineage: Eukaryota > Metazoa > Arthropoda > Insecta > Plecoptera > Leuctridae > Leuctra > Leuctra nigra. The sequence continues at coordinate 20,271,403 of OW203761.1, read as the reverse complement.
TCTTTCTACTGACTGTGTTAGTTTGTAATTATTGTTAGTCAAAAGAAAACTAAACATTTGCATATTTATTATTCGTTGTGAAAAGAAATGAATGCATATACAATACTTTTAAACAAATAAACATTTATTTATATAAGATAATTGCAATATTATGACTATTTGAGAAAACAAAATTTACTATTTGATTAAAGTCGATACCCTTGGCAATTTGCACGCAAAGGCGCCATTTCAAACTCAACATTTCGTCACGAACCAATAAAGAATAATTTGATGATGATTATGATGATGATAATAGAAAATTTACTAGATATTTAATTAACCATGACTGATTAAAGTCGAATTTGACAACTCTTTTAATAATATTCTTTAAGACAAGAATACCATATTATATTTGTATTTGTATATTCATGCTACTTGTCAATACTAGTCTAATATCTATTGTTTTAAACATATCCCCCCCACACACACACACACTCCTGTAGATTTCCCGAGATGCCTGGATGGACAAACAAATGGATCTTCTCTTCTGTTAGATTTTCAATCATACTTGATGGATTTGAACGTTGACCCATTACGAATTACGATGGAGGACAAGGTCCCATGTCAACAAGATTGACAGTAAATATGGGGGGGGGGGGGGGGGGGGCAGAGATAGACGTAAAAACTAAAATCAGTTTGAAATGGTCCAATCATTTTCCTGGACGTTCATATCATCGGATAAATAAAAACTTTAGGGCATTATAGAAAACCATTGAAATTATTTTATTAAAATTTTATTATGAATACGCGTTCATTACATGCTGCACATAAAGGGTAACATTATATAATAATTAATAACATTGATAGATATATTATAGGTCTTACCAAATAAAAATAGGATCCAACTATTCTATACGCATTTTTGACACTGTTTTGTTTTGATTCTCTGTTCTCGCTACTTCAGTTCTGCGGACTGTCTTTGCTCTTGATAGGGTCGAGCGGGGCGTACCGACTGGCGATGTGCAGCGACGCCGGGGGCACCGTCGGCGGCGTCGCCTTGGTCAGCCGTATCGCCGGACGCCCGTCGGTCGGCTGTTCTTCCAACAGCATCTGCTCCTCCACACTCGGAGTGCGCCACTTGGGTGTCGGGCTGCCCACTTCGGACCGCAAATCCGCCTAAGATCATACACACACTGTTTGTTAGAATATCTCGCGCAATGCGGTAAATCCATTCATAAAGCAATAAGTCGACGCTATTTTTACCGCGGCCCGTCGCGTCTCCAGTGGCGGTAGAATATGAGGTTTTCTTCTCATATGCAGACCCGGTTGAGGCGGCGTCGGCACTGAAGGGGGCTTACCCTTCATGTTGACGGGGTCGCTATCTGGAATCAAACAATCAATTATCGATTCGTCTGTAACACTTAACAAACACGTCGGTGTATACTGACCTGCCACTTTGGTTTCTAACTCGCACTGGCCTGACAGAACCCAGCTGGCTTGCGGTATCCAGAGCGTCGACTGCCTCCTGCCCTGCCTCTCGACATACAAAGGTGCTAGTTGGGTCGGCTACGCGCCTGTCCGTTGTCATGGCAACCACGTGTCGACGTAATGCAAGATTCACGCGACAGTGCTCCCCGCAGTTAGATTCCAGTGACATTACATTTCACTTTATCGACTCTATCGTATGAAACAGCCCAGGTTATCAAAGTTTAATGTTGCTTCTGGCATTTATGTTGAGTTTCAAGAATAATGCATTGCACTGACCGGTCTTGACCTCGCGATTGTCCAGGTCTTTCACATTCTCACCGGTGATTTATAGGCGAGAGTCGATGTAATTCATGGCTTGCTTGGATCTAGTGACTCTAAATTATCGAATTCGAGAGTTGGAATGCACAATCACATGCACATGGGCGCAATGTTGCAATTATAACAAATTATTAGGTATGTTTATTATAGCTTATTTTATTCTATGAAAATATTATGGACTTCTTTCTATTCCCAAAGGTTCGTAGTGGGCTAATAATGAAGATTGATGCACTCTTGACTTGGACCTTTTCATTTGCTGATTTGATTGTGATGTAATCCATGTTGTGTCATCTAAATTAGTTGATTGGAACATATGGAACACGTGGAACAGACGGAATGAAATATAGGTAGGACATTTTGTTTTGGAATAACTTTAATAATAATCTTGTAAAAAAAGCTGTAAAATTATTTTATACTTGTTGAACTAAATAGTATAATTACATGGATGTGCTACAAAACAAGTTGTAAATACTAAATGATGAACAATTATAATAGAACTATATTTATTTCTTACTCATAAAATTATTTTTAAGATGTTCGCTGCAAGTACTTCATTTCATTAAGTCGCCTGAGGGTTGGCTTAGAACGACAGATACAATATATTCGATAATAAGCTCCGAGTAAAGTCCAGCCAATGAGAGAACTAAAGGATGAGTTAATATTCGACGGATAAAGATTATTCGCAGGTCCTCATGTGAACTTTCTCGCTGTAACTCTGCTGCTGAACGGTGTAAATGTAAACGAAAGATATCTGACTGACACATGACAACAATGCTCTAGATAAACATGGCGCTATAACATTTGATCAACAACGATCGCGACTCATCTCTGGCTGTAGCGATGAGTCGCGGAGGCACAAAGTAGTCATACAAAACACTCGTACGTCACGTCACTAGACGAAGACGTCGTCTACACATAGTCAGACAGAATAGTTATTATTTCTAGTTACACGTGAGCAAACTCTTACAGACATTCCATTGTCCGGAAGAAATGGTAAAATAAACATACGTTTGCCTTTGGCCGTTTCGTTTGGAGTGAAACTGTCAATGTTTGTTATCACCATCCATTTAACAAATTTATAACCGTATTGCGAAAACATGTAAATTAGAGCTCACTCTCAAGATACGCTTTGTGACGGCAATCCTGTTGCCTTTTACATAGTCATTATTCTTATCTTGTCATTCCTGGTCATTTTCAGTACCACCATGAAAGTGAAATGTTCAATTATGATATTATTTTGAGTCATTAAATTATGCATTGCTGACAGCAAGTTGATAGGATTGAAGACCACGTCTGTACAGTCGTGGAAATTAGATGGTTGAACTCTGTCTCTCTCTGCTCCATATAAAAACATGTTTATGATATGGGTCATGAGAGAGACAGAGCTGGGATATCTAATTTCCACGCTTGTACACTGCGCCACAATCGCACTGGGTCAAAAATGCACTCTTTGAGTTTAAAATGTTTTCAGTGTTCACTCAAAAAAAAAACAAGTCCGACTTGGCTATTCACCTTTCTTGAACACATCACATACAAATTCCAATAGAAATAACAGGGCCTTAGAGACAAGAAATATATAGGTACTATAAATTACAATACATTTCTAGATTCAGATAGCAGTTGGCTCAATAAGTTTAATTTCAGACGCTGTGAAACTGGAGTTCACCTTCCACATGAGTGCGGTGTCCGGCCGGCAATGTTTGTTTACAAGCAGCATTATCGACCAGAGTTGCACAACAGTGTCAACGGAAAGTAAAACACCACGACTACGTGTAGGGGTGTTTTCCTCTCGTGTACACAAACACCATCATTACGTATTTTGTATAGTTTTTTAATTGGTAAATTTGTGTATTTTTGTTGCATGCAGCACGTACGACGTGTGGCCAGGGGACCTATTCTAGAAGTTTTGAATTCCCGATTCTGCTGGGATTCGATTCCATGCTAATGTCAAAGGAATTTAAAAGTTCTGGAATATGGCCCCAGGATGAGATAGATTCATAAACTCGAGATAGATTTCACTCTTGTCTGAAATATCAACTACCTAATCTGTCTTTCAAACTATTATTGCCTAACTACACACAACTACAGGCTGCTTTGCGTGTTCACTGCATCAATTTACAAACTAACATTTAAAGCTCGATCAAAATTATACAAATTCCATTTTGTCTAAACATTCATTGACAACATTGATAGACAAGTATTTTATACATTAACTTTACAAATATATTGATTGACCCTTGTGTCGTGATCGTGATTTTATTGTCATTTGTTTTGTATAAAAACACGATCGAAATATAAGCGTTTTTGAATGAAGTCAAATACCATCTGGTCTCTAACATCCAACAGTAGTTAAAATATCTTAGGTACACATGTTCACTAATTAACACCAAGTCGTCTTCACGTCACGGTGAGTAATGGTTAGAAGCAATTACAACACATGCAATGGAGTGGATAATGATATTCATATTATTCCAACTATATGAGGTAACCGACTATACGGTAGCGACCAGCACATTGAACATACAAACATTGTAAAGTAATTTACAGAGACTGTTCCAGATTTCAGATTCATTGGCGGTTCACTGAATTCTGTGCAGTTCTCTGAAATACAGGATTGCAACTAATTAACTCTGCTCAGTCAATTGTGTTTATTACTCAATTTTGATAGAGGGATAGAATCTGTGGACGAGGGCAAATATGTCAAAAAATCACAATTTTGATGCCAAGCAGCTGTATTTTCGTAGCTCCTAAATAAATGTCAGAATGAAATCGTAAAATCCATTAAAAACGAAATGGGAATAAGTCGTTATATTTTCAATTTCTACTTTTGTTTAGGAAATATGTTTATTTGTCATTTGAAGAGGCTGAATATTTTTTTATTTGTTTTTATAAATATCCCTTTCATAGGTAATGTAAAAATCAATTGAGTTCGGAAATAGATGTTCAATCTTCATTCTTTGTTTTCTATAAACGTCTGTAGGTGCCGCCCTATTGGCATGACATTGGGAATATCTGTCTAAATAATCTATGAGTAGAAGAATAAGCGTCGACAATTTCCTCTGACATTATCTCACATGTCTGAGCAGAGTTCAATTTCATTGGCCAACCCTGGATATTATGAGACTCTATAATATATACACTTCGCTACAACATAAGTTATTCGTCGATGAGTTACTTATTCTGAAATAGTATCACAACAATATGACGACTATATAATTATATATTTTATATTTAACACTCTCTAGAATCTAGCGTCTAGATTGTTTCGCGCAATTACTTGGTGTCTAAATGAGAATCTTCGCATGCAGAGGGGAAACAAAATGTCCAATAACCTCGGGAATTCTAGATTGACGCCAATTACCAATCGAAGTTCAGTACCGTGTCCAATGCTATCAAAATACTTTCAAGTAGATATAAGTCCCTTGAGGGTTATTCTGTAACGAAATGCCATGGGTGAACAGAATGATCTGATTTTTGATTTAGGTATGGAAAACTTTGTGAATGCTTTTGCTCAGACATTGATCATCAAAACAGTTTACTCTAATTTCTCAAAACAACGACCCATCATTCCAATCATGTTTTCAATGCCTAATTGAAAGTGTTTACTTGTAATGTGAGTTGAGTTCGATGTATAGAAATGTGAATTATTTACTGAAATGGAGGAACCAGGACTCCCACGGCCGTGCATTAGGTCATTATGTAAACTAACATACAAACAGTTTTATGACGCCATTTAGTATCAATATTGAACACCATCTATTTTTAATAGCTCTGTTTACACTGATCACCTATACAGAAATTATTATTTCAGTAACGAAAAGTTGTGAATTGATCAAATCGCACAGGCTGATGGAAGAGCACGTGAAACATGAAGTGCTATTTTGGGGATTTTTATTTTGCTAAGAACAAAAGCATGGCAGAGGCGTCACTTCGTTAATAGTATCTAGAATCACCACCACATTAAATATTTAAAGCTGTTACAACAAATCTCCTCCTCGTATGGCTTCTTCGCCGACGTGACGTGTTACAATGTCAGCGGCTGCCACTAGCTAGAGGTAAGCGGCCACTAAGACTTGGCCAGGCCATTGGAACCTGCTGCTCACACGAGCCACTCGGCGCCTGAGAACTCCAGGCCGTCGCGTCACACGTGCGTCCCGGTGCCGTAGCTGACGTTGACGGCGAGCCCGGTCTCTTCGCCGAGCTCCTCGGGAGTGATGATGTGGCGCAGGCGCTGCAACACGGGTCAAGGTCAACACACGCTCGGACGTCCTGATGTCAGAGCATTTGGGTAGAGTTAGCACGACGGCAAAAACTTGAGACAATCAACTCGGCTGGGTTTAACCATTACGAGTAATTGGTCTCAACTAAGTGCAGTCCAGGGTCGACCTAATCCCTAGTCCCATGCATCCCCAAATTCGCGGGCCCCTCGGGTCGGCCTCCCCCCTCAAGATGGTGATCCCCCTGAAATCGGGTTTCTCCGGCCCGAAGCTTCCCCCCCCCCCCCCCCCCGGTCTGTCCCAATTCTGAACTGGCTTTCCCACCAGTTTCAGACCCCCCGGATCGGGCCCGTTAGGTCGACCCCGCCCCATGTCTTCCACAGCCTTATCACCAATAAAGTAAAAGTAAAAAATAAAAATTAATGTGCGCAATATAACCTCGTCGTTTACACTAAATACCTAGAAACCTTATATCTATTGTCTAATAATATAATGAATACTGAACACAACATTTGATTTGTGTTGAGAAGTTACACTGGCGAGACGTTGTAATTGTTATGAAGCATTGCGCGCTGGCTATACACATCACGTGACATTTCCTCCCCTCAATCACTTCAGCGCTTCTGGGCGAAAGACATGTCACGTGACATTGGTTTGGATATGTTTGCCTCAACTCGCACAGTGGCAGGACAGTTCAATGCTTCCTCTAACCAGAAGGTGTTTTATTAAAGAAGGATCGCTGGAAAAGGGCGTTTCATTGATAAATAATTCAAAATCTGACTTAGTTGAATTGACGATAAATTTCAGTAGAACAAATATTATTGAACAAAACGCAACACAATATTGGACTGCACATGAAGAAGCTAAAGTAAGTGATTGCTAGTTAATATTAATTGCAATTAGTGCCTTCTGAAGGATGCCTTGTTACGTGATAATAAACAAGTGTTTTAATGAGAACTGCAACAAGTTCGCGAAGAGTGACGTACTTAAGTTATAGGGTCAGATTTTCAATACAGTGCTAAATTTAAAAACAGTTGGTTAGGACTAGTGAGCTTAGGTTAGGACTAGTTAGGACTATATTGCCATGACAGTAATCAATGACATTCCTTGACATTCACTTAAACTTAACTACTGGTTTTAGTATTGAAAAAGCGGACCTTATGTGACAACCACTGATTACTGAATCATGCTGGGCACTCCCTCCCATTTCGCACTTTCGGTCTCCTTTTCTGCTTTTCAGTGCGTATATTATTTTGTCTGCATGTGCGTTTCTCTACAAATTATTCTACAAATAATTTGTAGAATTATTTGTATTGCATGCGAAATTATATGTGTTTGCAAGTTTCTGCTATCATACATTGGAAAGAGCCGAAACGAAACGCGCCAAAGAAAAAGTGATCTGGCATATCCTTCAAGAAATTTGACAAATATTTCCATACACGCATAAAATGTACGTAAATTAATGTCAATAACTATTAAAGTTAACGACAGATTAGCATGAACATTGAGGAAAGTGCCTTAAATGTTGGTCCGGATGATGCAAAATTAGAAGTTGATCGGTCAAACGGTTCCAGTTTAAATTTTAAAAAAATATATACACTGGTATGTGTGCAACATTTCAGATCGATTGGTTGAACAGTTCGACCTGGGCCCCATCATAAGAGTATTCGCTACGCTCGCTAGGCTCGCTCAACAATGTCACCGTGGCTGCTTGATATAAGACGGAATAAGCACCTTGTCGAACGTGCCCGGCGTGATGCAGAACTTGTAGACGATGTAGATGGGAATGCAGACAAGCGAGGAGGCCGTGAGCAGCCAGCCGACGTTAATGCTCCACTCGGGGTAGTTGTAACCCGGGGGCAGCAGCTCGACGTTGGCGACCAGAGAGCAGATGAAGATCACCTGCACAGCATCATCATCATTAAACATGCACCCATCGCCATCCCTCTCGGGGTAGTTGTAACCCGGGGGCAGCAGCTCCACGTTGGCGACCAGAGAGCAGATGAAGATCACCTGCACAGCATCATCATCATTTAACATGCACCCATCGCAAAACAAAAAAAAATCCCTCTGGTGAGATAAGTTTTTACATAGGTGTATCATAAGGTGCCCCTGGAAAGTTGTTCAAAGTGCAGTTTGGAAAGCACCCTGGAACTAATAGTAAATAGGAGATGTTTAATAGGAGCTTGATAAGTTAAGGCCCGGTATTACCAAAGTTAAATAGTGTTGGATTAACTAACTTTTGGATTAAATTCAATTGTTTCAATCATTTTGAGGTATCTGATTGGCTTTGCCGCCAATTTAGTCCGATATTTAGTTAAAGTGGTTCCATCGTTACGGCATAGGAATGAGAATTTGCTGTAATTCACACCAAAGATTAATGAAACCATATTACATACAACTAGCAAAAAATATTTGCCCCTTACGGTATCATATAATTAGATATTCTTGATTAAAGATCATCTTTTCCCCCATAAGATAACACAGGGAGACATGAAATCGTCCCGGAAAATTGGCCTTAAATTGCTCCTAAAACCGCAAGAGGAATGACAAAATATTGAAAATAGTCTCAAATTAAAGATAATAATTTTTAGAATAAGACTGCCGTTTGAAAATATGGGGTCACGGGCCAAATAAGAAAGAAAATGTGTACAATGTGTAAAATTTACCATAAATCTGGCAACATTGCACTACAAATATGAATTATTTTGGGATAGTTTAATTGGAACTTCAATTAAAAACATATAATTGGAGCGTACGGTAAGATATAATTGTTTTTTGCTGTTGTTTGAGGTATTATTTCATCAGAGATTTGTATGAATTACGGCGAAATCTAAGCACCTTGGCTGGAGCAGTGGGACCACTTTAATCCGGCTCAGATTAACTTTGGTAATACCGGCCCTAAGTAATTCATTTACACTGAAAAGTCACCATGCGATTCAATTTACTGGTATTTTAGTAAAATGTTATGAATAACAGTAGGAAAACGCTAACGCGTTGATAAGCGAGCCTTAAGGTGGCTGCATATCACGTGACTTTTCAACCAAAAAGCTACACATTTTCATTTGGAAGGGTTCAGTTTAGCAAATACTTCTCACTCATCAGATAAGTTAGGACACATCTGTTGGAACAAATCTACGAAGAAAAGAACTGCGAAAATAACTTATTAGATGATTTTACTTCCTTGCACCTAAATATTCTCAAATCAAGACCTGAAGTTTAAGGAAATCCTATGAGTTGCCAAGAACAGCAAACTTTTATCTAATAAAAGGGCACATATGCATCACAAACCTGACACAATTTTGCCAACAAAACATGCGCTCTTTCTTCATCTTTCCAACGAAATGTTGAGATATTAATTATATCCACTATTATGAATGTAATGTTTAAACGAACAGCACTTGGTTTTGACAGTCTTCACACGCGTACGTATACACGATATTTGTGTTGTTTTTATTATAAAACCACTGCAAAATTAAATAATATTGACTGCAAATATTGATAAGCTCCAGTATGCAGTGAATTTCCTTAATAAATCACCTTGGATTACTCAACATGAACGATGTAAGGTATGTACTCATAGGTAACTATTTCTTTTGATCGGATGTAGAGAAATAAAGTCACGTGATATGTATTGGCCTTAAGCTGGGTCCACATAGGCCGTTTTTCCGTTATGCGTTTTCCGTTTTTTTCTCTTGACCAATCACAAGCCCGCCGCACGCGGATTTTATCCTCGCCGCGCCGCATAAACTTCAACGAGGATTTTAAAAAAGACGTGCGGCGGAAGTGACGTAAAACCTTTAATAACCTATCACGTACGACTACGCCACATGATCAAATAACATGGCCGATCTGACACTAGATACATTATTTTAAAATTACATACCTGGGAAGAATATTAGCCTATCTAATTACTCACAAACTGTCACAGACAGATATAAATAACGTTGAATGAAATTTTTTTATTTCCACGGCCTCCTGACATCTCGAATGTAAAGTTTAAAGAAGACGGGGATCAAGGTGCTTACAAACGTTTTTGTAGAAGACGCAAAACGCAAAACGTTCTATGTGGACAGTCATACAAAAAACGTCGATATTTAATTAGTAAAAACGGAAAACGCAAAACGGAAAAACGGTCTATGTGGACCCAGCTTTTGGTAATGCATGCTAATTAATATACGTGTGAAAAAAGCTAGAAGACAACATGCGTAAAAAGAATAGTATAATATATATATGTGTTGGTTTTAATTTCTTTTAATACATCTGACACATTTTAAAACAAGCTTGAAATGTCAGTGTAATTTTGCCTTTGAGTTAGTGAAATTTGATGTTAAAATCTTGAAATTATGTCCTACTGCCTCCCGCAGCACGAAGACTATTAACACTTCAAAACCTCTCAGTCGGTCCTGATGAACTCAATTGAGTCAGTCGCCAGCAGATAAATATTCCGGACACCAACATTAATCAGAGGAGATTATAATCAACTGGTCCACATGAATTGAACTTATTTGGGCTGCAAATACGAAAACGTCTACTTTAGATTTACTGACTTTCTACATAGTCTCAATCTATTTTAATTAGCAGACATTACTGATAAAAAAAATACCGGTTTTAATTTAATCCTCTCAATAATAATCTCCCGTGACACTCTTGAAATAAATCGCTCCTTATCGCTGGTGATCGCATGAGCACACAGACGTGCTAAATTAATACAAACAAGTCCATTATTGCGCCTTCACAATGCAGATGTTATCACACGAGTTAAGCTGCCCCGTGTAAACAAATCTGGCAACAGTGGAACGCTGATAACAATTCGTACGCTGTCATTCATAGCGTAGCGTTGAGCGGTTTATAAACAAAATTAAAACTTCTATTCTCGGATATTTGCCTAATTATTTGTATCGAATCGTGAATGGATCGGTGCATGTTTAAGGATCGGTTTGAATGATAAGGACTTTTTAGTTAATTTAATTGTGATAAATTAGTTGGTTATTTTGTGCCTGCCTTGAGTATCGCTGGAACTTTGAGCACGTCAAGGTTGCAATTATTTTAACTGATCATGCGACAGGAATAAACGCTACTATATTGTTAAATCGATTATGATTTATCCCGTAACGAATTTTGCACTTGAATAAAAATTAGTATTTTGAGAGAAATTGTAAATGTGCTTGCAAAGAGCTGTATAGATTATCACTCTTGACAAAATCACATTACATTTTGATTTAATGAAATACCTACCTACTGGGATGGTATAGGTATAGTACGAAATATCCTTATTTAATAATGTTGCTTCTAGGTATATCATGCTTTAGATCAAATAAATTAAATTTTCCATGATATTAAGGGGTTTCTTCACATCTAGAAATTATATTAGCATTTTAATACGAATTTAGTATTCATTGGATTTACGTATAAGGTAGGAGGTGCAAAAATGTGGGGAATGAATATTTTTTAATTCAGGAAATTCTCTGTAAAGTAAAAAACTAAATACGATGGCGTCCTCACACGCTCTGCTGAATATATATTTAATTCCAGTTCGACTTTCCAGTTCTTCTACCTTTCGATGTCTATGGTTTATTTAGATCTTTTGTCAGACACTTTCTACTAGAAGGTCGCACTCGCAACCCGTCATAAGATTGACATACCAACAGGAAACACGGGCTGATGTACTTCCAACAGATACGCCAGTAGAGGCCTGGCCGATGTCCGATCATCGTCTCTATGTCCCGGGAGAACCGGTCGACGCCATAGAACCAGCAGACGCCCACCGCCTCCACGAACACGACGAAGAGGATGGAGATGCCCGGTCCGTACACGTTGAGGAGGTCGACCAGGTACACGCCTCCCTGCAACACAACGCGTTGTAGTACACGTTGAGGAGGTCGACCAGGTACACGCCTCCCTGCAACACAACGCGTTGTAGTACACGTTGAGGAGGTCGACCAGGTACACGCCTCCCTGCAACACAACGCGTTGTAGTACACGTTGAGGAGGTCGACCAGGTACACGCCTCCCTGCAACACAACGCGTTGTAGTACACGTTGAGGAGGTCGACCAGGTACACGCCTCCCTGCAACACAACGCGTTGTAGTACACGTTGAGGAGGTCGACCAGGTACACGCCTCCCTGCAACACAACGCGTTGTAGTACACGTTGAGGAGGTCGACCAGGTACACGCCTCCCTGCAACACAACGCGTTGTAGTACACGTTGAGGAGGTCGACCAGGTACACGCCTCCCTGCAACACAACGCGTTGTAGTACACGTTGAGGAGGTCGACCAGGTACACGCCTCCCTGCAACACAACGCGTTGTAGTACACGTTGAGGAGGTCGACCCGGTACACGCCTTCCTGAAACACAACGCCGTCAACAGAGCCTTCATGGCACAGATGTTGAGGAGGTCGATCAAGAATACCTCCTAGCTTAGGCTTGACATTTTGTTGCACGCGTAGTAGGAAGTCAATAAACTCCCAATGTACCGGCAATGTGCCCCCCCCCCCCCCCCCACACACACAAAACCACCTCTTACCCGCACATAGGGGCCATTGGTACAGTGTGTGTTGTATCTTCGTCCTATTGTGGTCCTATTGTTCGTACTCTATTGAATGGCAAGGAAATATCAGGAAGTGAAAGAAGGAAGTAGGTAGAATGGCTAGAAATGTGTTTGAGTAGGCACCGTCCTGTAATTGTAAACAATGAATTAAGCCCTTTGTTTTCACTTGCACTAATTGAAACTGGCATTGCAACATAATCAGTTTGTTTTCAACAAACATCAGTTGAACTCGAGCACTCGTGTGAATAATAATTTTTGTAGCATGGAAATTATGTTTTAGATGGTATTGCAAAGATAAAAATGTATGGCAATATTGTATAGCATGTATAGAACATTGTACATTGTGTAATGTAAGCATTGTTTAGTACGAGCTCACTGTCGTATTACAAGTTTCATTCTTCATTTAAAAATCACGCATTCTATTCTTCTTTACTCGTCGACAGAGGGTAGGTTTCATTATCAATGTCAGTGTATTCAATGGGAAGAAATACTTGACACCGTTCTTTCACTTGACAAACCGAGAGAGCTGTGTATAAGGAAACAACACTCAACTTTTGTGGCCTGGAGGCTCACATTCTACTTACAAAATAAGAGCTCATTTTAAGTAGAAGGGGAGTCACGCGGGCACAACGAATGAAATCAAATAGGTGAGGGAGATAAAGATGGTAATGACCAAGAATATGAAAGGAATCTGTCTCTGCAAATCAGTTTTGACTCATCAATATATTTTCAACTGATGGTTTTGAACTAATATTTCGATGACAGTAGGTAGTGTGCCAAGTACGGACAGAGCATGTGTCTTTCAAATAGCGACTGTAGAAGGGCAATGAGAATACTCTCAGCCCGAGCCCGAGCCCGATACATCGTGTATCGTCATTCGCATAATCTTGCCAAGTTGTTTTCATTGTCCAATAGAGAGAAATCTGTCAGTGCAGTTCAATCCGATTTGCTCGTTATGGAAGTAAAATAGAAACATAGTAACAACCAACAATTTGAAGGGAGATACCTAATAGGCCATTTAAGAAAGTCAATGCGCATGCGATAAAGCCTGACAGGTCCACAGCCGTCTAGTGTGTAGTGACTAGTTCTGTTTAGTGTCTGTCATAAATGTACGTGTTGTGTTCGAGAAGGCTGTGGGTGGGATGACGTCACGCCGAGTCCTTTGAAGTGCGCACTGCGCATGCGTTTAAGCCTGATAACATTAGTACCACACTTCACCAACAGATGTATCTTTACTTTCTTAAATGGCCTATAAGGAGTATGCACGTGATTTGTGATTTTGATTTTTGGCCGCCATGACGGGTATGGCGAGGGCTCTATTTTGTCGAAATAGCTTAAAAGCGATATCTTTAGGGCAACTGACAGTGATATTTGACATTATTCATGTTAAAGCTTGTCTGCAATTATGCCTAACATACATTCAGGCATTTATTTAATTGATAATCCTTTTAAAATAGACAGTGGTCAGCATGGCAAGCGAAATTTGACACGCACCTTCTGGAAAATGTAATGTTGGAATCAATCAAAATCCATTATCATTGATTGAATAGTCTAACCATTAAATATTAACACTAGGGATAACATTAGCACAAGAAAGCAGACGTAAAAGAGTGGACTAATACTAAAATATACAATTTTAAAACTGGCTGTCACGTTTGACTTTTGTTTTTTGGGGACTGTCATGGCGAAATTTAGGCGGTTAAGAAGGCCGTGAGCTTTCTCGCGCATACTCCTTATAGTCTGCTTGGATCTTCCATCTTCGACACTGTAGGCACTAAAATGAAATTTGCACTCTTGATATTTTGAATATTTTACCGTTATGGGGAAAATAGTGACTGTGAAGAGAAGTGAATTGAAATTATTTCAATTATAAACACAAAATCAAAAGCTTATTGAACCGATGAAGATTCACAACAATCTTAAAACAACAAACAAAACAACGAAGTTAAACGTTGCACCACGGCATTCTTGAAACTACTATCACGGCATTCTTGAAAATCAACCAAGGTTTATAAACGTTCCACCACGGCATTCTTGAAACTACTATCACGGCATTCTTGAAAATCAACCAAGGCTTATAAACGTTGCACCACGGCATTCTTGAAACTACTATCACGGCATTCTTGAAAATCAACCAAGGTTTATAAATGTTCCATCACGGCATTTTTGAAACTACTATCACGATTTTCTGGTAGCAGAACATAAAATGTAGTTTTAGTGTATAAAAAGTATAACGCAATCCTGAAATTACTGGCAAGTGTACGCACCGTAAGAAAATTAATCACGTTTATATTTTCTGAAGCGGAGTAGAAAATCGATACTTTCTGAAAATCATTGTTTAGCAATGCCGAATTTTAACATGAGTTTGTAGGATGCTCTGTACCTATTTTCAGAAAAATTCGTAAATTGATTACGCTATCATCGTTAATTGTATTTAAATGGAACTAGCTGAGACGTTTTGCGGCTATGACACTGGATTAAATATATTTAAATATATTTAAAGTGCAACGTGTAGCTATCATGCGATATCTTCATCAGCTGCCTTTCCTGCGTTTCATTCCATGATAAAACTGTCCTTCCTCTTTTCATTCCAGTCGAAGTCGACATTGGCGGGAAACGCTTTGATTCAAAATGAATCAGTAATGTGAGGCCGGACTTTTCAAGATGGTTTTTCCGAAGTTCTATACACGAGCAATCATTCTCTTCAATATGTGTGAACTGTTTCAGGTGGAATGATAATGCAGTTCCATTAAACATGACCGCTAATACGTTATCTGCAGCGAGTAGTAGAGAGGGGGGGGTGGCGAAGAGCATATGGAACTTCAAGAGTCAATGGGACTCGCAACCACTCAGGGGCGACTTAAAAGTCGCACTTTTAAAGGGCTGAAATCACTCACAGAGGCAAATAAAATTCAGTGGGTTTTTTCTAACTTTTTTTAAATATCAATCGTGGGAGTGATGAAAAACGTGTAGAAAAGTGTATATCTTTTTACGCCTGAATTTAGTAACGAAGTACAGTTCTAACTGAACCTTCATCGTGTCTTCTTGGATCTTTTCGATGTTGACATGGAAAGTGGCAATTTGGATCTCTCACTCGCTTCGCCTCCCTCCCTTGCTGTGACTTCCAGCCACTTGGCTTGTCTGGAGTAAACAGCAGACAGTGTCGGTAATTGATTAGCTCGGATTGATCTCTGAATAGGATTGAATAACATTGGAATCCTTTTAGCAAGGTTGCTCATGGAACATTCATGTGGGGCGGCGGTTGTCTAGTCATTACTATGCCGGCCCGTGAGATAAGAAGCCTTCCATTAGAAGCCAACTTCGCGCGATACTTTCTTTCGGAAGTCGTTCCTTACTTGAGGCTGAGAAATGGACCGCCATTAGTCCCTCAAGTCGAGACAATTAGTTGTTGTGGGCGCACTTTGTTTTTGTTCAATCTATCGTTGACAGCAAATCAATAGCAGTGGAACAAATTTGCACGCATTTCTGTGCTTTGAGCGGTGACGGCATCAACACGAATAATAATAATAACACTTCTTTGTCATTTTCTCAGTGAATGGAATAGGAAATGTAGCTTTACGTCAAACGAAGCCCTTCACATTGCTTATTGGATAGGTATTATGCACTTTATTATTAAGTTTCTTGCGCAAGAGACGAGTTCAATGAATGAAGTGGAAATCAATATTTAATTATTGCTCAGATCAAAGAGCAGGGATTGATTATTCGATTCCCGGAGAAGGGCAGGTTTTTTGTCAATCCCAGCGGCAAGATTAACTAAATCTGTTTTATCGAGCGATGAGGCAATCCGATTTCACAAAAAGTGTTCAAAAAGAGTAACAAAAGTTCATTAAAATACTTGTCTTGATCAATGACAGCTCTTCACCCTTCGGAAACGCGATTATAATATTTTACATTCGCTTTTCCACGAATTATTCATTTGTATTTGATTTTTTCGTAAGGTCGACAATTATTTCACATTTCGACTTTTATTGCTTTGTCAGATGGTTGGTTACATCACGCATGTGCTTTGCTTATTCCTTTTTATGGAGGAAAAGATACTATTATTTAATGTTTGAAAAATTTAGATATTTTAAACTAAATCGTAAAGAATTTTACATTACATTATTAGATTTAGTATTTTTTGTTTATATTTTGAATAATATTATTTACTTCTACGTCATCTAACCCAACAAAAAGAAACCAAAAGCCAAACATACTATCGCATTTTCTCTCAAATAAGGAGATGTTAAAAAATCAAAATTTAAGCTACGTATATATATATAAGTTTGTCAAAGTGAAAGCGACAGCAGTGTGAGTGTGAGTGTAATTGTGTGAGTGTAATTGTGTGCGTGAGTGACGTACGTATGTGCAAGTGGGCAGCGCGCAGATGTAGATGAATATGAGGAGGCCGGCGACGAACATCTCCCGATTGCGCCCGAGGACGTGGGGGTACTCGTCACAGAGGGCGGTGATCATCGCCTCCAGGCCGCCGAACGTCGAGTCCAGGCCCAGCGTGATGAGCATGAGGAAGAAGATGATGGACCAGAACACGGAACCCGTCATCATGGCCAGCGCCTCGGGGTACACGATGAACACCAAGCCGGGGCCTGGAGGACAAAACAACGTAGAGAAAACATCAAACAACATCATGACGCGAGGGTATAATAAGCGATCTTATGCTACAGAGATGGTACTATTGTTTAAATCTCCGTGTTTTTTTCTCAATAGGTAGGTAATAGATATCTTTTATTTTTTGGAGAAGAAGACCATCGAAGACTTTGTAGAAGAAATTAAAGGAAGACATGCGTCAACTCAACGTATCAGTTGGATACCGTCAGGATAGTAACCGATGGAAGATATTGTGCCACGTCGCCGACCCCATCTAGTGGGAAAAAGTTGAAGAGAAAGAAGAGGAGATATATTTTATTTGCATCCCGCATAAGGTTTTGCATTCAACCGATAGGCGCCAGCACAAGCAGCGGTATTATCGTCGCTGCTTCGATGCAAGACCGTTTGCGGAAGCTTTGTGGATGTGGATAATTGAGAAAAAAAATCGAGGATTTAAACAATAGCTTGAACTATCCTGGTATCATCCAGTTTACATGACAATACAAGTTAAAATCAACTGGACTTCGAGATATAACATTCTGAAAGCTTGCCTATCAGATGTTCCACTACATTATATGAAGGAAAAGCTTTATTCATAATTAGTAAGAGTCCAAGTTTTAGATTTTCAGACCAAGTATTATTCACATTTTCAACAATTAAAGTTGACCTTGAGGCAGTTCTACGAATGGAAATTAATCTCAGCACTCGAGTTTACATTCGCATCCAGCATCGTTCTCTGCACGACTTCTTGTATTGTCGAAAGTCTTTACAAGACATCGAACGGACTTTCGTTGAAGAGAAGAAAGTTTCTGTTTCTACTGGGAATTTATTCCTAGACTTTCGTCTGAATTCAACTAAAACATCTGCCATATAGTGAATAGGCTGATCTCTCAACAACGACAAAAGCTTACGAAAGTTTGTTGAAACTTTGTCAACTTTCCTCAGACGAACGAAAGCGAAACATCGGAAGTATACTCAAGCAAAGTAAGTAAGTATTATGCTACTATCAATTATCTCTTACCTGGAAGACCTACCTCGCCGACCCCCTTCTTCTGGACCTCGGCCATGTAACCGAGCACGGAGAAGATGACGAAGCCGGCCAAGAAGCTGGTCAAGCAGTTGATGCTGCTGGTCAAGATGGCGTCGCTGTGGAGAACAACGTCATGTCATGTCTTGCAGTCGTTTAAGTAGCAGGATCTAAAATACTTTTCGGTACAAATTGTACTGCAATTTGTTTAAATTAAAATTGCATAGGTTAACTTGACGAAACACGTATATTTATTTACTATCTCATACCGTAGTAGAAAAAGTGGAATCTAATAATATGTATTTGACAGTAAGACTTACACTTACAGTTAAGTTGAGACACATTAAGACGAATCTCTGAAGATTCAGAGATGCTGAAAAATATATCTGTACCTACCAGAGTTGACAATAATGAATTACCGATAACAGTTGTTGTTAAATTTGTTGTAGCTTGAGAGAGCCAGCAGAGTACCGAACCCGGGACCGAGAGAGAAGAATATCTGTGCAGCTGCGTCAATCCAAACCTGAAACAATTTGCAATAAAACAGTGAATCCTGATTATGTTACTTGATGGAAATAACTCAAGAACACACGACTATTTTACAAGAAAGATTCGGAAAATGAGAAATTGAATTCCGAGTGACAAACTGACAGTTGGTTTATTCGTTCGTGTTGTAAACAAAGGATCAATTTGTTTTTGTTTTGGCGTTTTAGACGAATTGAATTGAAATTGTGTTAACTCCATAAGTCGTCCATTCACGGGTGATGTTAGTAGTGACGTGCAAGAGTGTGAATGAGTGTGGCACCTTTGGTTTGAGGAGATGGTGCCACTCGGGTGTGAGATAATATCTGATGCCTGTCATGGCGCCTGGAAGCGTCACACCGCGGATCAGCAGGATGAAGAGCACCACGTATGGAGCCAGAGCAGTCACCCACACAGCCTGAAAGTAGCATACAGTGAGGTTTACAAGATTACTTGTATGAGGAGAGAGGATAATATTGAGATTTCTTGCAGAATAAACATCTGAAGATTGGTCATTTATTGTCGAGGTAATTAATTCGTTTTTGGGTTTTCGAAGCATATTTTGAAACATTAGATTTTCAGAGATCGTCGATATTACCGTATTATTCATGAAAATCAAACTTAGTAATTTTACATGTTGTTTTTCAATTAACTTCTTCTATTTTGTATTTACAGATTTAGTCTGACTCGTAGGGGGGGGGGGGGGGGGGGGTGGCATCCGCTCTCTGCAGTTACAAGATGCAATTATATTTTAGCAATGTTCCAATCTGCCTCAAGGTATCCAACAAAAGAAAGCGAAACGTTTCATCCAAATTGGATAAAATAGAAGTTTTTCATGTTCTTCCTTTTATTGACGCAGGTGGTGAAGTACCTATGTCCGCCCGAAACTTCTTCAAAGAAAAATTAACCAAACAAGTTTCCACAAACAAAATAAAGACTTAATATTACTTTTCTCGAGACGATTATCCACCTCAAAAACTCAGTCAAAATACCCCCCTAAGTGAATCAAGAGTCACAAAGTTTAGCATAGCCTCGACGTGACAAGTTCCATCTTTACAGTTCAAACACTTTCCAAATGGACCTAACGAGAAAAAGATGTTTGGAAACTATTTGAAATTCCAAGTCGCATGTCCTTCGCATTATTTTGCCGGGCGGTTAGCCACGGTCGCCATCGGTGGAAGGCACATTGACAATTTGACGGCGTCGACATTTTATCGTGTTTGTAGTGACGTAACGAATGCGTCGCGGCGCTAGTACGGGAGCGTCCCGGCGCCTGTAACGTGTGTACTACTGAATCACTTGACGTAGGTAATCACACAGAGTGGCTGACGACACTAAGCATTGACCATCTATATGTTACTGCTTGACCTGGTAGGGAATTTATGTTGCACTATTCGCACGATAGTGTCATCACACTATTACTTGTCAGCTCCATTGCATTTTATTGTGAATAAAGAGCAATGTAATGTATTTACTTGTGACTGAGTATAGACTTCGACTTTTACTATCACATGATAAGGTTTTATATTTAGTGGATTTTAAAGTAAATGGACGTAATTAAGTTTAGAAGATAACTCATTAGATTTTCAAGAAGATGTTAGGCAGACGAGAGAGACGAATTCAGTGAAATCACGTCATTTTGGAAAGTCGATTTCACATGTTTGATTGACGTAGTATCAACCGGGAACTCGTGACAATTAATAATGACATCACTCATTGAATGTTGACGCCATCTTCTGGACACAATTCGAAATAACTGTAATATCTGGCATTAATGGATGTATGTCTGTATGTCTGATCTTCATATATACCAACTCCAACACCCTTTGACCGATCTAAATAATAATCATAAATAATCATATTTGTTATGGTGACACCAGTAATTTTGTAATGCCATCTGCAAATGTGATAACGTCACACGAAAAGTGTGCAACTCAAAGACGATAAAATTTAATTCTGGACCTTGAGGTACAGAATGTTAAATATTACTGAAATTTCAGTAGGTCAAATTTGAAGTACAAAATTAATTATCATGATAACAAAGACACATCCGAAAGTTTTGTTTTGTTGAGGGTACAAAAACACTGATGGATTACTGAAAGTATTAATTTTCTTAGAACAATAACCACTCAGTGTAATAACGTTAGAAGCTCATTATTCACTCTGATACTTGTTCAGTTTTATTTTCTGTGTCTCTGTGTAACAATCCATGAGAGATGTTGACTATTTAAATCAGCTGCAAATTCAGACGTTTTTGTAAATGGTATAGGATTCGCGTCCACGTCATGTCACGACTCTTTTATTTGAGAAAAGTTGGTAGAGCAGTGGACCGGACGTCATCAAAAGGTCGTGGGTTCGAATCCAACACCTCATGTGAGGTCATCAGAAGAAGACATTGGGTTTACCTTGCCGGTGGAGCGAACGCCCTTCCACAGCGAGAAGTAAACGAGCACGAACACAGCCACGAGACACAACGCTAACGACCACTTGACCGGGCCGACGTAGTCCAGTCCGTCTGCCTTGTGCTGCTCGAGCACGTGGCGCCTGTAACAAGCAGGACATCGTGAGGCGCCATCTCAACGCTTCCAAGACGTCGAGGACTTGGGTTGTGAGGAAAATGAACCAGTGATTATTGATTTCATATTCTCTTACTAAATACACCTACCTGAGCAGAGATAAAAGAACATTATATTTCGGAAGAGGGTAAGATGATAATAATTGGGACGCTCCCGTTTCTTCCGACCTAAAATTGCTTAAATCGATTATAAGGTCAGAGCTTTTTCAAATTTAGATTCACCGAGGTAAACGTAAGATAATGTTAATTTGTAATATGAAGTCGGTAAATAAAAAGAACGTTGATAAAAAACAATCAACTACGTATTGTTTCGTATACAAATTATTATTATGGTCTTGTGCATTAAAGGTCAGTTTTTTCATACTATGCTAAATTTTAAACAGTTGATTAGGACTATATTTCCATGGCAACAACCAATCACATCCCTTGAATGACCGTGTAAACTATAGAGGCGATCAACTTACTCGAAGAACTCCCTGGCCGGACTGACGGAGCCGTTGGTCCAGTTACTGGAGGCGACGTTCGTGCAGAACTCCGTGTTCCACTCGTTGTCGCAGCTCGTCCACGGCAGCTGGGATTGGAACGAGGCGAACAGGTAATACACGGCCCACCCGATGATCGTGTTGTAGTACATGCCCATGTAGATGTCCATCAGGCAGATCGCGTAGCCGATCCCTGTGCACAACACAACACTCAACAGAGGGCGCTCATGACACACAACACAACACTCAACAGCAGCGCTTAATCCGCTTATGACATAGAAAATGAGTTTAAGAATGTAGGTACTGAGTTTTTTATAGTTTGTTTTTGGCCAAGTCACTAAAAGAGAAGAAGATGTGGTAAAAATTCGATAAGCGTATTCACTCTAGAATTGTTCCTTCATCCCACCAAGATGAAAGCCAAAGTGCATACGCTTATCGAAAATTTACCGAAGATAATATACTAGGTGATTAATTAATTAGAAACAACAATCTCTTGGCGACACCGGTATCGTCAAAAAATATTAAAATATACAATAAACAATACTTCGGAGATGTTTCGGTCTCCTTCATCGGCTGCTCACTGACGTCACTATTGTCGTTTTCCATTGGCCGCACTGGGCTGCACTAGTTCTGCACTCAGTTTGAAATTTGCGTTGAGTTTTGTATGGTGACGTCATTTCAGTGCAGCCCTAGTGCGGCCAGTGAAAAACGCCATATTCGCTATGTCACGGTGTGTTTATTAGCCGGTTAGCTGCTATATCTGTGTTGTGAATGAGCTGGCGGTTTCGTTGTTTACATCAGATCAGCTGTTTTTATCTGAGTTTTGGCTGCGAGGTGGTTTTCACGTCAGTGTGCACCTGATGAAGGCAGAAGGAGATCGAAACATTTCCGAAATGTTGTGTGCTTTTTAATTTTATATTTGTGACGATACCGGAGCCTGTCCAAGATATTGTTGTGATTTTAATTAATTTATAAGTCCGTTATGGATTTTTTATCGGTATACCCGCAACTATGTTTTCACCTATTTTTCACGAACTTCGATGCCACTTCTTATCAATCATCAGAATCCTGCCCAATAGTAAGAGATTGCACACGTTCTTTGGTCATCCTAACAGCTATAGGTATGATGAGTATAATTGATATGTAGTAAAATAATAATCATTTATTGTTATCAAGATTTATAAGCAACCGTGCCAAACATTGTAGTACGTTGTCGAGCAAATCCTTCTTTCATGCCTAGAATCTGTTGTAAAAATCAATTATAATAATTGCTTACTTCGTAAAGTTAAACTTAATTTCAATAGATCCAATTAGTATTGTAAATTGAATGTATACAGCCACTTTTTAAACAAAAAATGAATCGATAGCTTACGTAATGTAAAAGAGTTTGTCTTTTCTCTATTCTTATCCATCAATACACGCCCACAAAGTTCCACATGGAGCCATTTTGTTGATGAGATATTGCCAGGACGCTCAAGTTGCGAAAAGTCACTAATTATTTGTAAATCTGCTCCACGCTGACCTTGAAGGTGACTCCATCTCGAGGGAAAAAGATTTGAAGGCAACCTAGATGAAAAACTACCGCTGTATTCTGTCGTATACATTTACAACAATATACTTTTCAACCACATCCGAGCTTGAAATAATAACCGAGAAGTTGACTCAAATTCTCCTTTCCTCCTTTTACAAATATAAAACCGATTCAGGATTTCAT
Organism: Leuctra nigra; assembly: GCA_934045905.1. Classification (NCBI taxonomy): domain Eukaryota; kingdom Metazoa; phylum Arthropoda; class Insecta; order Plecoptera; family Leuctridae; genus Leuctra; species Leuctra nigra. The sequence continues at coordinate 20,247,920 of OW203761.1, read as the reverse complement.
AATCCCATTCTTTCTCGGAGCAGAATCCCTCGCTGCGTATTGTCGGTCTTGGATGTAACAATATTAGAGATTTGACGCGCGATGGCGGAAGGAATATCTAATATCACGACAGCGTTGCCATATCTGACGACTATCATTCTTCATCTGAACAAACCGAAATGTGCAAGCAAAAGAATAAGACAGGGTATTATTCCTGAAGATGATACACTGAAAGCAAACTCCGTTCATCAAAAGAGATTAGATTAAAGATGAATTCAGATTTGTCATTCAGTTCTCGACGTCGTCCTAATTACCGTCGCTTCATTTGTAACGTAAACGACGCTGACGCTCCACGCGACGGCGACGGCGGCGTCGACTACTAATCGAATTGAAGCGTCCCGACGTCTTCGAGCGCGGATTCAAATGATTGCATTAGTCTTCGAACACGGAATATACAATGAAGTACTGATTGTACTTGTTGTATGCACGTAGAGAAGATAAGGAGCGGAACGGGCTAATTGTAGTCATCGTGAGAGTGGAACGTCACCTGCACCAACTTGTTGCTTGATATCTTTTATTGAGTGATAGATAAGTAATGATGAGAGAAAGCAGCCCTTGAGTTTGAGTAGGTATCTACAATAAGGGGTAGCTATAAAGCTCTATGGTTCAAGATGTACCAATTAGAACTGGTTTTTAGTAAGCGAATTTATATCTGTAATGTGAAATCTAATACAATAATGTGTATAGGTACGTTCAGTAATTTCTCATGTTGCTTTTTCATGAAGTTTATGTTACAAAACTTTCAAACATCTCAGCATACACAAAATAATTTTCATCAGTGAAGAGCGTAGAAATGGCATTCAGTGTGAAGAAAAATATAATAGGTATCTATGCTTGCCGATTTTTTGACAACAATGAAATTGATTGTCAACAATGAAATAAAGTTCTTTGACAGCAACAGAATAAAAAGAAGGCAATTTCCTGACAAAAATAAAATAATGGGAGAGGAGGCAAAAACACACAAAACAACTCACAGAGTAAGTGTTATAAGAGTACTAGATATTATTTATAGGCTGATACAAATTGATATTATCTATCAATCGGGTTTTAGCATCCAAAGTAACATGAGAAGAATATTATAAAGAGAGGAATATTTGGACATCTACAATGAGATCACTTATCAATTTCAGTGATACATTTGATGGATGATACCCTTGAGTGACGTGGTACAGTGATATATGGCGATTTTCTGTCATCATTTTAGGTACTTCCATTTCCTGGCTTTCCTAACAATCCCCCGAACCTATACTTTAATAACTTGATAAGTACGCCTTCTGATTAATCCATTCTCTCTCCAATCACCACCATAATATCTCACATTCCACTTCGTCTTCATCTCACATCTCTCAACCAAGTTTGGAAACATTAGTCCACAATCCTGCTGATAATCTGTCTTCATAGAGCGCAGTGTAAGTCTTCACATTGTGGCCACCAGGTGCTCTGAATAGCCACGCGCCGACATCTCTTGTGCAGTGTCATTAATTAACATGTGTCAAAGAGACCGTGCTCGAGATAACTCCCCCCCTCTCTCTCTCTCTCTCTCTCTCTAGCTGCTGAGGACTTTGTGATATGACCATTACATTCATTGTTACACAATTCCCACATTCCCTCATTTTTATGTAAAATAAAAATCATAGCTTTATTATTATTCTCATGACTAAAAAATATTCTCCCATGAAATTATGTGAATCAGTTTTAAACATAGTTCATGGTAGATAAAGTAATAATAAAAAGGTTATCATTTCAAATTCATGGGTGAGCATTATTCACTGGACATTGAAGATAACTGATTTTTAAATGATATTATATATTCACATTTTTTGTATAGAATAAATGAGTTACATTCCCAGCTCGACTCAGTGAATAGGAAGTATAAACTGTATAAAAAGTGAATCAGGGAGAGGAGCAATATTTGATGAAGTAGATCGTGTCTTATTGGCGTCCTCAAAAAGACGCCGACGCCTTCCACCTCCCAGGCGTCGTCTCTAATAGCCTTTGTTTCGACGCTGGCTGCAACAAGTGCGAAGTCAACGCAGAAACTTTGAGAGCAGAGGAAAGGGTTGAAATGTCTTGTAGAATCTTGACGGATTAGTTCGACTTCTTGAGAGTTCATAGTAAGGAAGGTATTTTAAAGGATTACACGACTGAGTTTGCATATCCCGCATTCAACGTTGCTAAAAGGTGTTCGTTCGAAGTCGAGTTGCTTTCCCGAAACTCAGAGGAGCACGCAGTTTATCTCTCCAGGAGATGAAATATGTGAATAGCTACGAACAAATAAGGAGAGGTAGGAAGGACAAACATAAACATTTGAAATCACTATACATCTTTAAACAATCTTTAAAAATAATGAATATATTTGTAAATGTGTGGAATAAATAATGTTGAAAGATAAATAATAGTATACGGATTCTTCAAATGAATTAAAATAATTCACAAAGGGTTCAAAACGCTATTTCACCTATGGATATCGTTATTACAAAATGCTTTAAAAATATTACATATTTAGAAATCTCTGTCGACGACCACAGTGTTGAAAACACCAGTACTGGGCGCGGTCAGTACTTGGATGGGTGATCTCTTGGGTACCCCGCGTGAACTTGGCAAAATCTGTCATATATTGTTTTTATTTTTCTGGGGCTTAACGTCGCACTGTTCTGCAGCGAAGCTAATGGCGACGGATAAATGATTATAAGGATGATTGGGAGATGTTGTTTTTAAATTCTTACCTCTAAACAAACAATTACCGTAAAATGGGGTGACAAGGAAGATTTTTCACCTTTGATGGCTCATATTTCCCAAAATAATTTGATTTTGAAAATTTTGAGAAATTCCATTTCAGGTCTTGGCTCAAGGAACACATAGGGATTGAAATATATTGAAAAAATTCCATAGGTCCATTGTTATTGGTCATTTATTGGTAAATTCTCATGAATCCATTATTGGGGTGACAAGAAAACAGTGGTGTTTTGGCTGATTACAGTGATTTATAATATGGGGAGGCGTTGAGAAAAATTAAATTGCATCAAAAAAGTATTATTTTACTCATTTAAAAATAATTAGACACTTTTTGATTAACGATCGTTAGAATTAACGCAAAAATTGAAGTTTTCTCCTTTTAACGGTACAATTGATTAATTAATTTATTATAAAATAATAGGGATGTTTATAAGGATAGTATAAGATATAAAGTAACATATTTGACCTATTATCAAACATTTATATCAGTAAGTATGCGATTACTATGCATAATTACCTACCATTTACTAAGATTAATAGAAAATTTGAAACCTCCCCTTCTTAACACCTGTGGGTTCAAAACTTTGCCAATCACCTGTTCAAAGCTAAACAATGAAATATCTTGAATATTAGGCTTAACAAAACTTGATTCTTTGTAATTTTGCACACGCAAGAAGTCACCTTGAAACTCGCCGTCGCTGTCTTGCAGCGCGACAATCTTGCCCAAAAAGAAATTGTTCTTCTTGGAAGAGGATGCACGTTGATTGCTGTAATCGACAACAATCCAGTCCTCAAGATTTAAGTCACACGCAAGCTCAACAGGGAAAATCCCAGACACTGCATGATTGTTTTCTTGTGTGGCCACCGGTAAATCACATTCATTCACCTCTCCTTCATTCTCTTCACCATCACTTTTCTCCTCACACATCAGATTTTCATCGTCTTCTTCAGTCTCAGATTGAGTCGACTCCTCAGACGATGAATCATCGACTTCTTCATCTTCTTGAAAATCAGCTCCAAGGACACTCTTCCCAGGAACCACGACAACTTTTTTTCTTTGCTGGCGCGGCTTTGCTACATCATATCTCATCTCTTTTAATAATGAAGAGACGGAATCATTTATGATCTCTTCATCTTCAGCACCATTCGTTTCGCTCACATTGGGAATAAGCGACAAGATTTTAAATCTGTCAATGGGAACAATCCCACACTTTTCAAACCCCTTGACAACATTGGCTTGCTGATTTGGCTCCAAAGCGGAGGACAACTGGTTTAGCAGACGAGGAAACACGTCCTTCGGAACACAGCTCTCCTTCCTCCCGGGTCCTTTCTTCCAGTCAGTTAGGATCTTTCGCCAAGCCCCTTTCAATGGACGGAAAAATGCAACATCCATTGGTTGCGTCAGGTGAGTGGAATTTGGTGGAAGAAACACGAATGAAATATTTAAATCTTCACACGTTTTAATGACGTCAGGTGACAAATGTGATGCAAGGTTGTCTCCAATCAACATTTTCTTGCCTGGAAGACGACGTAAGTAAGGAACGGCAACCGTGTGCACCCAGTCACTGAAGCAGCATGCGTCAAACCACCCCGATACGCTTCTATTATAGCGCGCTCCTTTGGGTCCTCCGGTTGTCCAAGAGCCATACATGTGTAATGACTTATAAACAACGTAAGGCGGCAGAACAGTCCCGTCAGCGGCAGCCGCATACATTAGGGACGTAGCCGACTTACTAGAATTCATAATTCTTTCGGGGTACTTTGTCCCGCGACGAATCAATACTCGCTTTCGACCAGGATCGTCGGAAAGGTTGGTCTCGTCATAATTGACGATATTACACGGCGGAATGCCTTCAATTGATTCAGATAGATGATCAAAATATTGATTAATGGCTTCTGGGGACACACCAGCCCTGCTTCTCTTTATGTTTTGACACATTCTCTCTGATATTCGCGCTTTGTGCCTATTCAAAAAGGATTGAGCAAAATCCTTTCCAGGCAAGTTGTTTTTAAACTTCGGAATTGTCATACCCTTCATGTCCAAGTAACTTTTTACTAGCATTCGCAGATCTATCGTATCTAGTGGGTACCCCCATTGCCCACAAGTAATTATGCGATCTACAATCAAATTCTCCACACTGGCAGAGAGTGTAGGTTGACCGCCGGCTGACTTCATCGAACCCGGAGGTGCTTTGAGGTGACGATACAATGTTGAATAGTCAACTTGGTATGTCGTGGCAGCTATACTGATGGACATACCATCTTTAACAGCTTGCATGGCAACTCCAATAGTTGCTAAGTTTGGTTTGATCCTTCTTTTCACTCTTGGATCGGCTTGGTATTTTCTGGGCATTGTGCTTCTTGTGACCCCACTTAACCTACAAAAAGCAACATAATCACATTTCAATATTTTTTATATTGAAGGATGCATTTCACAGGAATGATAAATTTTCTTTATAGCTATTATAGTACTGGAATGCAATAAAAAAATACGAGGATGCTTACCGTTCAGCAGAATTTTGTGGGCAGACCAAGTTTTGCCGACAACGTTTTGTGACACTTTTGGAGCGCACTTTCAAGATGCTGTCACTCAGTCACAGCCTTCTTGATTGTGAGCACTGACATTTAGTCAACTGCGTCAAGCTAGCTTCTAAGTGTGGCGCGAATTTCAAATGTTTTGTTCAGAAAATGTAAAAGATATTGGAAATTGAATTATTTTCCCGAAATTTTTTCTTGTCACCCCACGATTCCTTGTCACCCCATTTTACGGTACATTTTAATAGTCTTTATTTGTGCTAGACGTCGTGAAAAGATGTCAACGACCATACCATGTTGAAAACACCGGTTCTCGTCCGATCACCGAAGTTAAGCAACATCGGGCGCGGTCAGTACTTGGATGGGTGACCGCTTGGGAACACCGCGTGCCGTTGGCAAAACTTTTTTATAATTGGGTTTTCTTCTTTTCATCAACACATTATTATTGATATAAAATTTGCATACACTATTTAAAATATTTTCGCCCATTGTTTATTTTATACAATATAAAATTGTAAGTTAATTGTTTGAAGAATATATAATAGGAAAACACCTAACGTATTTTGCCCTTGGCAAAAACTTTAGTTACTTTGGTTTTCTTCTTTTCTTCAACATTTTCTTGATATAAAATTTTCATATATTATTTTAAAAAATAAGCCCATTATTGTTTTTTTTAAACAATTTAAAATTGTATGAGAATTGTTAGAAAAATGATATCATAAACAGCTGACATTGTTGTGTTTCAATCATAATATGTCGGTTTCACGGGATCTACTTTTCCCTATTTTTATTTTTTAATATAGAATTCAAAAATTCTTTTTGTATGACATAATGATATATTTTATTTTAATTGCTTATATTTGATCTAGACGGCGAGAACTGATGTCAACGACCATACCATGTTGAAAACACCGGTTCTCGTCCGATCACCGAAGTTAAGCAACATCGGGCGCGGTCAGTACTTGGATGGGTGACCGCTTGGGAACACCGCGTGCCGTTGGCTAAATTTTTTTGTAATTAGGTTTTCTTCTTTTCAACATTTTCTTGATATGAAATTTGCATACATTATTTAAAACTTAAAATATTTTCGCCCATTGATTAATTTATGCAATATAAAATTGTAAGAGAATAATTGTATGAAGAATATATTATAGGATTAACACCTGACGTAGTTTGCCTTGGGCAAAAACTTTCGGTAATTTGGTTTTCTTCTTTTCTTCAACATTTTCTTGATATAAAATTTTCATAATATATTATTTAAAATATTTTCGCCCATTATTGGTAATTTTTTTAACAATTAAAGAATACAACAAACATTTTATTTTAATTGCTTATATTTGATCTAGACGGCGAGAACTGATGTCAACGACCATACCATGTTGAAAACACCGGTTCTCGTCCGATCACCGAAGTTAAACAACATCGGGCGCGGTCAGTACTTGGATGGGTGACCGCTTGGGAACACCGCGTGCCGTTGGCAAAACCTTTTTGTAATTAGGTGTTCTTCTTTTCAAAATTTTCTTGATATGAAATTTGCATACATTATATAAAACTTAAAATATTTTCGCCCCTTGATTATTTTATGCAATATAAAATTGTAAGAGAATAATTGTATAAGAAAATATATTATAGGATAAACACCTGACGTAGTTTGCCTTTGGCAAAAACTTTTGGTAATTTGGTTTTCTTCTTTTCTTCAACATTTTCTTGATATAAAATTTTCATAATATATTATTTAAAATATTTTCGCCCATTATTGGTAATTTTTTTAACAATTAAAAAATACAACAAACATTTTATTTTAATTGCTTATATTTGATCTAGACGGCGAGAACTAATGTCAACGACCATACCATGTTGAAAACACCGGTTCTCGTCCGATCACCGAAGTTAAGCAACATCGGGCGCGGTCAGTACTTGGATGGGTGACCGCTTGGGAACACCGCGTGCCGTTGGCAAAACCTTTTTGTAATTAGGTGTTCTTCTTTTCAAAATTTTCTTGATATGAAATTTGCATACATTATTTAAAACTTAAAATATTTTCGCCCATTGATTATTTTATGCAATATAAAATTGTAAGAGAATAATTGTATAAGAAAATATATTATAGGATAAACACCTGACGTAGTTTGCCTTTGGCAAAAACTTTTGGTAATTTGGTTTTCTTCTTTTCTTCAACATTTTCTTGATATAAAATTTTCATAATATATTATTTAAAATATTTTCGCCCATTATTGGAATTTTTTTTAACAATTAAAGAATACAACAAACATTTTATTTTAATTGCTTAGATTTGATCTAGACGTCGTGAACTGATGTCAACGACCATACCATGTTGAAAACACCGGTTCTCGTCCGATCACCGAAGTTAAGCAACATCGGGCGCGGTCAGTACTTGGATGGGTGACCGCTTGGGAACACCGCGTGCCGTTGGCAAAACCTTTTTGTAATTAGGTGTTCTTCTTTTCAAAATTTTCTTGATATGAAATTTGCATACATTATTTAAAACTTAAAATATTTTCGCCCCTTGATTATTTTATGCAATATAAAATTGTAAGAGAATAATTGTATAAGAAAATATATTATAGGATAAACACCTGACGTAGTTTGCCTTTGGCAAAAACTTTTGGTAATTTGGTTTTCTTCTTTTCTTCAACATTTTCTTGATATAAAATTTTCATAATATATTATTTAAAATATTTTCGCCCATTATTGGTAATTTTTTTAACAATTAAAAAATACAACAAACATTTTATTTTAATTGCTTATATTTGATCTAGACGGCGAGAACTAATGTCAACGACCATACCATGTTGAAAACACCGGTTCTCGTCCGATCACCGAAGTTAAGCAACATCGGGCGCGGTCAGTACTTGGATGGGTGACCGCTTGGGAACACCGCGTGCCGTTGGCAAAACTTTTTTATAATTAGGTTTTCTTCTTTTCATCAACACATTTTTCTTTATATAAAATTTGCATACACTATTTAAAATATTTTCGCCCATTGTTTATTTTATACAATATAAAATTGTAAGATAATTGTTTGAAGAATATATAATAGGAAAGCACCTAACGTATTTTGCTCTTGGCAAAAACTTTAGTTACTTTGGTTTTCTTCTTTTCTTCAACATTTTCTTGATATAAAATTTTCATATATTATTATTTGTATGAGAATTGTTAGAAAAATGATATCATAAACAGCTGACATTGTTGTGTTTCAATCATAATATGTCGGTTTCACGTGATCTACTTTCCCTATTTTTATTTTTTAATAATGAATTCAAAAATTATTTTTGTATGACATAATGATATATTTTATTTTAATTGCTTATATTTGATCTAGACGGCGAGAACTGATGTCAACGACCATACCATGTTGAAAACACCGGTTCTCGTCCGATCACCGAAGTTAAGCAACATCGGGCGCGGTCAGTACTTGGATGGGTGACCGCTTGGGAACACCGCGTGCCGTTGGCTAAATCTTTTTGTAATTAGGTTTTCTTCTTTTCATCAACATTTTCTTGAGGTCAAATTTTTACGAGCGTTTGTTACGCATCTATAAATCTCGTAGATTTACAACTCAAGTTTGCAGGTTTGCTTTCTTGATTGGCTATTTTGAGGGCTAATCGCTAATTCTACCTATCTTGGGCTAATCGTATCTAACGCTTCACCCATTGCCCATTGCGTATTTTATGCAATAAATAATTGTAAGAGAATTGTTAGAGAAAATAGAGAGATGATATTGCTTGATATTGCTGCATAACCGACGCCGGTTTCAAATGATTTTATCACCTTTTTTGATAAATAATTGTCAAAGAATATTTTTCATAACCCAATGGATTTAAACTTTTAAAGTAATGCCATGGAACAAATTGCTTATATTTGTGCTAGACGTCGTGAAAAGTAATTCTTGGACTCTAAACTTAATTTTGTATTATGAATGGGGGGGGGGGGGTCAGCTTGCTCGAGTAGGGGGGGGGGGGGCCTTACTACACTCCTGCAACGATACACATTATATTTTGACAGGTATGTTGCCTAAGCTTTTTACTTTTCAATGTCTTCTTATAAGAAGTTAATTGAGACTGAACTGCATTTAACAGTACTTGATAGTGAATGATTTAACTAGATAGTTTAATGCAATGCAATTATTAATAGCAATTTGTAGATTGTAAAACTGTTATATTCTGTAAGAATTCAACAATTCTAATAATGTCATGTGTACATTTTGTCGGCCATATTTGTGATGGCGTCCTAGGGGGAGGAGATCTACATTGGTCAAATGGAACAAACAAATATTCATTATTCATTTGTATGATAATGACGTGAACGATTCCATTGGATGGGTGACCGCTTGGGAACTTAGAGCGGTGTGGGCTAAACTTTTAATTATATTCATCAGTCTAATATTAGGTAAATCATCGATAAAAACTGCCGGACATTATCATATTCGAGTAAAGACAGCTGTTGTGTACTCCAACCTGTCAAGTCGACGATATACACTTGATTCGGTCTGCGGATCCCAGAGCCCTCTTGATGCACGCCGATTAATGAGGCGTTCCGCAACTCACTCTAGATCGCGCACCGTGTCGCACTCTCAACGACTTGTGGAACACGCCATAAATCTTCGTTGACAGATCTCGGGCGAACTTATCGTACTTCGTGGCTTAGAGTTGGTTGGGAGTTGTGATGTGACGTTGATGACATTTCATAATGTTTAGATGGTTTATATGGGAATACAGTGGGTGGGAACGCAATATCGTTTTTTTTAATCAAGTTTAAAAGTACACTTTTTGACGATATTTAAATAAATCATAAATAGCATATTTATTTATTTATTTTGTATACTATTTTATTTACTTTATTTTTAATTTACTTATAGTTAATCCGCCAGAAGATCATAGAGAAGAGTGAATCATCATCACTCGCATTTTAAATATATTTTTTACTTTTATTTTATTTTAATTACGCTATTGTTTTACTCCCAAAGATAATTCCGTGAGTTCTGTTTCAAAAAGCTCTCCATCATCATTTGTCGAGATGTTAAATTGTCTATGTTATTATGTAAAAATGAGGGTAGGAAGAGGTTCAATTATTTGTGGCAAATATTCAAACTCTCTTGAGGGAGAAAATCCTCTCTTATTCGATTCTTTTCCATGGAATGTCGGTTCAATCGCGGTTTTGAATAAATATCAGTAACTTGAGTAATATCAAGAAGGGCGACGGAGGAAGAAGAGATGCTTAATACCTCGAGCGAGGTCTGAGACGGTAAACGGCCTCTTGGAGAGGTCTGGCAAATGGAGCAGTTGGCGATATCATATGGCAAGTAATCTCTCCGGCAAACCGCAGACAAGTCCTCGGCAAACAACGCCTAAAGAAGACGCCCCAGACTCGGCCAATAGAAAGGTTTAGCATTCATCACGTTTATGCTGGTTTCAAAGACATTTCACGTTATACGTGAAAATGCATGCGTTTAAATTACTAAGGAAATTTAGAAGTGTCATTCAAGTTATTATGCACTTTAATAAATCACTTTGGTTTTCCCCGAACACATATCCCAAAATTATATGAGTTTTTCTTCGAATTTTATATTTGATGTGGTCTGGTATGATTGATGAGATTATTCGATCTACAGTGGCGATTTGACTCAAGAATTCTGGATTAAGGTGTCAATAATGCGCCCAAATTGTTATTTGATGACGTCAGACAACTTGAGCAATAGGCAACACTAGAGATCAGCCAATCAGAGCATGATCAAAGAATCTCATAAAAATGTTATGTCAACCAGATAGGAAATATTAACGAATTGTAAAAATTTGAGCTTCAAAGACATCAAAGCAGCTATATTAATTTCAAAAGTATCAATAAACTCTCGGTTTGCTCGCTTTAGGCATTAAATTGATATTCATTGGAGCTCGATATTTATTGGAATAAGTAAGCAATTTGGGTCGATATATGACTTCATAAACAATACCTCAGAACATACAATATCTTTATTTTGTTCGTTACATTGAACTGGTGAAAATTATTCATTTTTTTATGAACAACTCAATTACAGCAGGCAATGTACTTATTATCCAACGATAAGGTACATACATTAACTGACATTAGACATAACCCTAATCGACGACGATAAAAACTTCATGGAAAAGCTTTTACACAAACGATGTGTTACAGTAAGCGCACTAATTGAAAGATCAATGATTTATTTTCTGAACACCTTCAGCTGCAGCATTGCAACAGTTTTATCTCATCCCTTGAAACAAAATTCAATTCCATTCAATTCTGTTCTTTAAGATATGTAAGTATTTTAATAGGTACATTTCTTTCTGATGGGAAAGAGAAAATAGTTTTTTTTAGAAGAAAGCTCGATAAATGACACTTGGGAAGATGTTTGATTAGATAGTTTTAACGACTTTCAGTTCAATTATAGGATTTGCATTGAATCCATTTGTTTTATAAAAAGTTAGAAAAAGTCACTGATTGGAAATATCTGATATCGAATTGTCATTCAAATTGCATTTTCCAATACCAATTTCATTTCTTTGTTATAAATGTTTCTTTTAAATAATCCATTACGAAACTATATCTCCAATATTGTGATAGTGTTTCAAAAATACCATCAATTTCACCGATCAAGTCTGAAATTAATTCATTTTTAGTGAGAAAGTATGCTTAGTTATTATGTATTCGATTCCATAACCAGTTATGTCGATAAAATAGATGACTTGAAAATTCTCAGGGATTTGTTGATACACCAGTTTACTAAAGGATGAAATTCACATAGATTCTCGTTTCGTGTCCTTCAGTGTAGAATGCTGGATATTTCTTCTCGTTGCTTGGACAAATCATCTTCACACCTCGTCATTAAAAACCAATATCTACATTTAACACGAATCAAATTAACGAAAGAACAGCTTTCATAGCACAGAATTTCTCATCACATTCCGCCAGATAATTCTGTTTACTTTCCAAACGAATGAGAGATAAATTGCGTGAAAACGCGTTTTGTAGCACCTGACACAGAGGCGGTGAGTCTAGATATTTTATAGACTATCTCTTACAATAGGAATGGGACATCAGATCCCTTTTAGTAGGTCAAAATCAAAATTAATCTGGAAGTGTGGGACAAGGTATAAAAGTTTATAGCATCGTAGTTCCCACTCTTTATCACTCTTTGCTAGAGTCGGATTTGCCAAGAGGGGTGGAAACTTCGATTGTTATCTTCGGTGCAGCAGAAAATAACTTTTAGAACTTCAGAGATGCACATTTTTTTTAGCTTCAACAAAGTTTGATTAAACAGAGGAAAAACTATGCTCTTTTAGAAGATTACGTTGAAATGTCTTAATAATTTTGACAGTTTCTATTTGAAGATTTCATGATAATATGATGCTATAATAATGTGTTTCTTTTTCAGTGTTAGATTTAACGTCAGCCTGTTTATTGTGGTGACATTTTCTATCCTTACGCGCGAATATTAAAAATGAGAACACGATTGTGTCGTTCCTCTCACTTTAATGTTCAGAATCAGAGTAGACGTTCGTTGAATGCTTGAGTTGAACCAATCTATGGCTGAACCAGAGGTTTGACTAAACTATGGCTTTGACAGCAACTTCAAACAACCTTTCAACCTCAGCCACATTCTCTCCATTTCCTCAATATGCCAATAATCATGCACTCTGCTTCTCAAGGTGCTGCCCAAGTGTATCTGGCAAGTTGATGCACTTACCTGTTCGTATGTCAGACACTCAAATACTTCACATAGCAGCGGAGTGCAGAACAGTGATTGCAATCTATATGTTGTGACACACAGTGCATTGTTCCTCATGAAATGGCACCTCAGTGATTGAAGATCGTAACAATTGGAGCAAGACTGCTTTTACCAAGTCCAACTTAAAAAAATAACTTTGGAACTCAAAGTTTTCTTCTTATTAAAATGCTAATTTATATCAACGGAAATTTATATTCGATTACGATTTTATATTTCTTATAAGATCACCTTATGACACTCATTTTGTCCAAAACTTGAAAACAAACTGTACATTACTGCACGTATAGTATATGCACTTTATTATAGGTATATCAAGTGGCAAGACTGTAGGCTAAAGAATATGATTGCACAGAATATCAGACGTTTAATATATTATGAAAAAGCTCAGTATAACGCGTTGATGAGCCACACCGATACGCGCAACTAAACACGATCGACTCAATCAGAGATAACTACATCATTACTGATTTTTATTGCAACTTTCCAATTACTCATATTGTAAAACTAAACTATGACATAAAGTTGGTATGTATATATAAGCACGGTCAAGATTAAGAATTTGTACATTAATTATTTTATCTTTCTTACTTTTGCGGACAAGAATACAAATTTGTACATTGATTATTTTATCTTTCTTACCTTTGAGAGCTGGACAAATTCTCCGCCATATTGTAAGACATCCGCAGCGATGAAACTGCCCCAACGCAAGCTCCATGTAGAAGAGCGGCAACCCGCCGAACACCAGCATCAGGCAGTAGGGGATGAGAAACGCTCCTGCAACAAGTTCATTCATGTTCTTCAGCTCATAGATTCTCATTATCGAGGTAAATTAATTAAACTGTCTTCCACTATAAATCAATGTCTTCATAAATTTTTTCTCCTTTTTATGTAAAAATAGTTGGAAAAGAACATTTGAAGTTCAGCGAAATGATTCTAAATCTAAGGAGACAGCAATTTGTGCCAACTAGTCTCTCATCCCGACCACCTAACACGACATAACTCAATCCGTAAGCAGTTTGTTACAATTTATTTGACTATGCTACATAATTTATTTGCTGAGAAATCGGTCAAGCCTTGTTCAAGCCAAAGTAGCAATTATTTTTAATCAAATTGGACCTAAACTCCACTGAAAATATGACAAATATTCCGTGAACTTCGTTGAATTGGTTGATAATTGCGATGGGAATAAATCTATTTTAAAATTGTATAAAAAATGAATCTGAAAAGGAGCGATCAATTTTGTGAGGCACGTCTTGTCTGTCGCTAGCAAACATTTGGCTGTGTGTCATAATGGAATTTTATGAAAAGAGCTTTAAAAACAATCGCGCGATGATGCCTATTATTAAGCCGCCTTCAAACATTAACAAAAGCACCTTTGCGTCAGCGTAGTGAAGTGAATTGATGTCTCTTTTCAACTCACTGTTTGTGCAAACAAACGTCCATCAAACATTCTGCCCAAGAGCCCGAGGAGTTTGGATTCGTATCACTATCAGAATTTCATACATGCACATCAAGTAAATGAGTTATAGGTATATTGAGCAGATTATGAATCATTTTAGATACTAAGATATTTATATAAGTTTTTACGTGAAAACTGGGAGAAGGTCGAATTTTAAAAGATGTTAATAAAAGTACAAGAACTGTTGCGTGATCAACCAAGTAAATGAGAATTTAATTAATTTTAAGCGCCTGGTCAAAAGTAAATTATAAAAGTTGATGAAGTATGTTGCAGGTTGAATTTAATCTCTCTACCTCTCCATCTCTCCGTACTAAACTTATTTTAATTAAATATGAAGCTGTAAGTATAGAGAGAAATGTATATTATTTGAACTCGAAACTTTAAACAGTGCTAGTTTCGTGATTTCAGAAGTTGCAAGTTGTTGGCTGGCGGCGGGATAATATTTTAGCATCATCCACATATTGTTTTCCTTCATGCAACAGGTCGTCAACAGAGTTTTCCAACTAACCGAGCGTCTATCGATTCAGGCTCGCTTGGAGAATCATTGTGAGAGTCCGACCATCCATAGCGGAATTTGACAAAAGATTGTTTCAACTCTTTTGTAATTAGTGAGGATGATAAATTATATTTTCAATTCTGGGAAAGTTCTAGCAAGCTGCGTATAGGTATTTTGTGATCGTAATTCATAACCGTTGGGTGATAATTCTCGGAAAGCGCGCAGCAATTTCCCGATTGGAGGAAACTTTATCTCAACGCAGGAAACTATAGTGGAGTTTCTACCATTCTTCTCTGGTCTCCCGCAATCAAATGTGTCTCTACAACATCCGCTGTTTCTCAATCGTGTAGCGAAATCAAATCAATAGTGTGCTCTATATTCACAGGTGATGTGGGAAACCGATTTCAGTGACAAGCGCATTATTTGCAGCAGGGAAATAGAGGCACTGGTGTTACTTGTAATGAGAAACAAATAAGAATATGTTTTATATCATGACTAAGGTGTTATGTCTTGGACATATCTTTACAAATAGTAGTATATACTCTATCTATATATTATGTCTAGGGTCAGGCGCATAGGAACTTTATTTTGACAGGGGGGGTCACACATATAGGGGATCGATGGATGTCAGGAAAAGTTAGTTCACTGCTACAAGGGCTCTAGGGAACTCACCACCAGTTAGCGCCGCAGGGCCTTTTTTTAATTTTTGATACAAAATAATCGAATTTTAAGCTATTTTTCTCAAAGAAATGTGAAGTGTGTGATATGCAATATTCTGTGGGAACTTAAGAAAACTTGTTTTTATAGAATTCCCAATGGCCCCGCAGGGCATTTTTTACATCTTGTTAAAAAAAACGAATTCGACGCTTTTTTGGCATCTTTTTTAAATAAATTTAAAATGTGTGTCCTATGCAATATTCTTGGGGATACAAGAGACAAAATAAAATTTTGTTATTTGACAAAATCCTTAATGGCCCCGCAGGAGAATTCTTGAATTCTAGTGAAAGAGAATCGATTATGAATTGATTTTGGAATCGACCTCTGAAAAAGGTTGCAAGAGCAACAGCAATAGCAGTCAATAAGAAAAATATTATGTATGTGTTTTGGAATCTATTAGTTTAACGTGTAATTATTTAATTTGATTCATGAGGATGATCATGTTGGACAAATGAGTAAATGAGTTGTCTCATTGGATAATACCTCTGTTCAATTAGTTTTGCAAAACTTGAGAAAATTTTGAGAATTCAGCGTCATAATGGAGCAAATCTGTGCATTCTGTGCACATTTGTGAATATCTAGCAGGGGGGGGTCAGAGTCTCTAGCAGGGGGGGTCAGGATCTCTGGCAGGGGGGGGGGGGGGTCAGGCTCCAGACAGGGGGGGTCCGTTCCCCCCTTTCCCCCCCCTATTCCTACGCGCCTGTCTAGGGTCTTATACAAGATTGATTTTACAAATCCAAAAATAGCTTTTTAGTAAAATTATCAAAAGCAAGGTTTGCGATTTGACTTGATATATCTACCACAATAGGAAGTCTTGTAACTTTCGTATTGTTTAGAAGCGAATAGAACTCTTTCACAAACAATTAAATTTGTATTTAAAATTAGAACAGAACTATTGAGGTTTCTGATAGATGAACTATAAACCTAGATCGGAGGTATTCATTTTGAAACCAGGTATTCTACAACTTTAAAATTCTCGATTCTGCTGGAATTCGATTCACGGCCATATGGATTAACATTGCACCAAATCGAATAGGGAATTTCAGAGTTATAGAATAGGGCCACTGACGCGATGGAATAGGATAATATGTCATACGTCATACGTCATGTCGCACGCATGTCATACGTCATGCGTCATGTCGCACGCATATCATACGTCATGTCGCACGCATGTCATACATCATGCGTCATGTCGCACGCATGACGCCATCTCTCTCATTTGCGTCACTCATTTAGCGATAAAAGAGCATAGAAGCATTTCATTAACAATTAACTTTCATTGGTCTATAAAAGCTGAAATCTTGAGTCTATTCAATTATGTTGAGGAGTAGAATTCTGAGAGAAACCAGCTGGAAGTCAAGCCGCCTCATAAACTCAATATTATCGCAGTAAAAGCGTTATTACTGGTCGTTTAATACGCATTTTGAGTGGCCTTAAACATTGATAGGTGTTAAGAGAATCTATAAATGTAATAGTCTGTGATCAAGCTGGAATCCAAGGAAGCAATTTGGGTCCGTACTTAAATTACCCCGTGCCGGTTGGGGGGGGGGGGGGGGGGGGCGACGTGTTTCACTTATGACGAGGTATGGTACGAGAGTGTGCCTTAATTTGTTTTGATCGAAATTAATTTCGGTAACTCGGGTTCAGTAACTTAGAGGTAGAATGCTCCTTGAGGTGAGTCCAAAAATCAGTAATTCTGTGTGTATCCTTGGACCGTGGTATATTTGCAGTGGTAATTGTTAACTTCAATCAAATTACAATTGATTATGATTTGCTAAACTATTTTCAGGTACACCCGCGGTCACATAAATTGCTTGAAAAAATCTAAGTCCTTTTAAAAGCTAACTTGACTATCCAGACGAAAACACAAAGGCAAACGTGGATGGTGACCTGTGACCATATGGGATTGAAGAGTTTTATTATAAGAACCTTAACCAACCACCTTATAATACATAAAAATTATGTTTCTATACAATTAATATTAACGATAGTTCTCCAATTTAGCAGTTAACCGTAAATTATTCTGAGCGTGGGTGTATGGCTTTGGAATTGTGTGTCGATCATCCCTACGCTTATACCATCCCGCCATACAGCGGAGATAGTACAGTGGTATACCAGCGCTCCGTTGTATGGCGGGATGGTATAAGCGTAGGGATGATCGACATACAATTCCAAAGCTGTACCTATGCAACTCAAAATAGAGAAAATGGAGTTTACCTTCTACATCTGACTGAGCTACATATTTGCAATGCTAAAGTACTTTGTATAAGAAACTTTATTTAACTACATTATTTCTTTAGATAATTTTTTAATTATCCCTTTTTCCATTCTCTATTAGTATTGGAAAATTAATTGGAGGTACGTGATTTGTAGCTTTAGTTTTTGGAACGGGATAAAGAATTTGTAGAAAAATGTGAAAACATACAGGTCAAAAGTGTCTTATAAAATAAAAAGTAATTTAAGTTCAGCCGCTTTATCTGAGAGTTGTGGATCAGTGATTTTGTCAGAGTTGCTGACTGCGATTCAGAGAATGCGCTGGTGCGAATCCAAGAGGCGGCAGATTGATTTATATCGCAGGATTTATTTCTTCTTCATAATTAGTATCATCATTCAGTCATGGATTTAGATAGGATTCGTAATCACTTTTTATACGAGAGTTGTCTACTCAGTCATTCTTAGTATTATTGCATGTAGGTACTTTAAAATTATCGCATTATCTATAGGTACAAATTATTGTTATAATACCTTCTTAAAAATGTGCATTTAGTATAATTAAGTATAATTTCTTAATGTATATACATAATACTTTATACTTTGTACTTCATACTCAATAGGAGATGGTTTTCAACGCAAAGAAAAACGCCTGCATAATTATGTTTCAACTCTCGGAAAATCTACATTTTCTTAATGTTTTCTTATTTTTCTCAATCTTAAAATCTACATTTACTTCTTTCTGAAGTGAGGGTATAAGATTTGAATTTTGGGACTAATTTTGTAAGGAGAGACCAATATATTTAGCGAAATCAACTCATTTTGGAAAATCAAAACAATATCCGGGACGATCCAAACTGGTTAAGGATGATCTAGACCACGTGACCACCTACGTCATGCCCTGCAATCTTCAAAACGAATCAGACCGCCATTACATTTTTAAGAAGAAAAGATGGGTTCACTTTCGTTCGAATAACTTCATAATTACCCTAGCTACAATAATTCGGTCAAGGACTGGGGTGTTAATAAAAGATCGCTCTCAATGTTTCATATGAGACTTTAATAATGAAAATGCTTTACTGAACTAAAAAGTGGGTTTTCACTACGTCAAAACGTCGGCAAAACGTCGACCACGACACGCAAATCAAGTCTCATTAATCTGGACAATACGAAAATATTAAACACATACCTGCAGTTATGATCTATACGATATTCCTTATTTTTCACGACGATATTTTTATATCTTTTACAAGCACAACACATCTCCAAATTACTTCAACGAGCCTACATATTACACCGTCTTGCTCCTCGTATTTAAGTTTTGTTTTACTGTCACGCCAAAGAAACAACCTTGGAAACTCCTGACCTTGCTTCGAAAAGTCATAATAAAGAAGGCAGTGGTTCTAACCTGACAGTAGACAAAACTTAAATACGAGGAGCAAGACGGTGTAATATATAGGCTCGTTGAAGTAATTTGGAGATGTGTTGTGCTTGTAAAAGATATGAAAATATCGTCGTGAAAAATAAGGAATATCGTATAGATCATAACTGCAGGTATGTGTTTAATATTTTCGTATTGTCCAGATTAATGAGACTTGATTTGCGTGTCGTGGTCGACGTTTTGCCGACGTTTTGACGTAGTGAAAACCCACTTTTTAGTTCAGTAAAGCATTTTCATTATTAAAGTCTCATATGAAACATTGAGAGCGATCTTTTATTAACACCCCAGTCCTTGACCGAATTATTGTAGCTAGGGTAATTATGAAGTTATTCGAACGAAAGTGAACCCATCTTTTCTTCTTAAAAATGTAATGGCGGCCTGATTCGTTTTGAAGATTGCAGGGCATGACGTAGGTGGTCACGTGGTCTAGATCATCCTTAAGGATGATTCACAGGAACGCCCTACACTGAATAACCGTTGAACATAGGTAGAAGCTGCAACTTGGCATGAATCATCATAATACATATACCAAGAGATTCTCAAAGTATCTTTTTTCGTTATCTTTATTGGAATATTTGTAAAATTAAATCGATGTACCAGATTTGTCATCCGAAAAACTCAAAATTTGCCATGACTCTGGCCAGAACAGAAGTAAAGCCCACTTGCATATCTGTAGAGTTATAATTGCGGTCGCTTAGCAATGCAGCTTCAATATCTCGTCAAAAAAATCCGGGACGAAAATATTTAGGTGAAAAAGGTTGAGTGAGTTGTAGAATCACTTACAGAAGGAGGAAAATACTCTATAATCCAGTTTTTACTTACCGCCTCCGTTCTGGTAGCAAATGTACGGGAACCTCCAGACATTGCCCAGGTCCACGGCGAACCCGATGACCGCCAAGAGGAACTCTACCTTCTTGCCCC
Organism: Leuctra nigra; assembly: GCA_934045905.1. Taxonomy (NCBI): domain Eukaryota; kingdom Metazoa; phylum Arthropoda; class Insecta; order Plecoptera; family Leuctridae; genus Leuctra; species Leuctra nigra. The sequence goes on along the minus strand of OW203761.1, from coordinate 20,227,597 downwards.
ATGTCTCACGAGGATGGTCGGGAGTGAGGGTGACGGTGACCACCTTGACGAGCGCCTTGTTGAGATCGCGGTCCGTCGGGTTGGTGCAGTCCTCCGACGGCGGCGGACCCTGCGAGTCGTCGTCGGCGGTCTCGCTGGCCACCATGGCCACTCCCAGCGCGCCCAATAACTGAGCCACCTGGAACAATTCAAGTGCAGCCGATTCTATAGTCACCTGGAACAATTCAAGTGCAGCCGATTCTATAGTCACCTGGAACAATTCAAGTGCAGCCGATTCTATAGTCACCTGGAACAATTCAAGTGCAGCCGATTCTAGAGTCACTTGGAACAATTCAAGTGCAGCCGATTCTATAGCCACCTGGAACAATTCAAGTGCAGCCGATTCTATAGTCACTTGGAACAATTCAAGTGCAGCCGATTCTAGAGTCACTTGGAACAATTCAAGTGCAGCCGATTCTAGAGTCACTTGGAACAATTCAAGTGCAGCCGATTCTATAGTCACTTGGATCAATTCAAGTGCAACCGATTCTATAGTCACAGTGTTCAATTCAGGCATAGGTACCTGAGGGGAGCGAGTGCCCCCCGGAAAAAATATTTTATGAATTTCTATATATCATGTGACAGACCTAAAACATGCTCTAAAATGATCTTAAACTAAGTAATCTAAGATAGTCAGTTTTCAAAAATTTCGCTACGCGACAGTTTTCTGAGGGGCAAACCCTCCAGACACCCTCTTGAGTCCACCTATAACAATAATAATTTGGCCCCCCGGATTGAAATGTCTGAATTCAACACTGTATAGTCAATTTCATATGCAGTATTCAAATGTGTGAAACTTCGTATTAGTGTGACGGTTTGAGATACGAGCGGATGAATTCGTTTTGGAAGAGATAAATATATACCTTCCTTCTTTTGTCGTATGATCTGTTGCGGTTCTCGAAACAAATAATGTATAATAATTATAATTATTGCTACTTAAGAATTAAACAAAAAATATAAATAATTTCTTTCCTTCTTTCCTTCTTTCCTTCATGTCAAGTTCCTGAATCAGAGAGTTTGAGGCGTTCCCACCAGGCATGGCATCTCGGCACCTCCACCTTTCATTCTGCATACATTTCCCAATGTCAACTTCAACAAAGCCAAGAAAGAAATTACTTTTATGGACTGAAAAAGAAACAAAACTCATTTTGTAGATTCGCCGTCTCAAGAACCCGGATTCCTCATTCCTTTGATCCTCATTACATGAGTTCGTACCTCGCCTTTGAGTGTATAATATCCGGTTCATTTGCCAGGCAAGTTGCGTAACTCCACAGATAATACCGAGATTGAAACATTGTGAATAGAATGTAGATTTGTTTGGGGCAACGCCGCATATCGGCTATCGCAGTTTGAACAAAGGCAAAGTGCTCCAATGAACATCATTGTAAATTGTTAAAAAACATTGTATTTTAACGTAACATTCTTTCCGCGTCGATGAAAAGCGAGATGATCCTTTGTAGCGACTCTTATATTTTTCACCACACTTTTGACAAAATATTTTTACGGCTATCAGAGTAAATACGGTACGCGGAAGTAGTTGCGGTATTTTAATTGGTGCGTGCGGATATTGTTATTGAGGAGCTGGAGTTATAGTTGGGTTAGTGGGAATAAGGTGAGTTTTAAATAGAATGACAAGTGTCACATTTGTTATAAATATATGCCTAGCGTGGTTCGCGTGAATGGCTCTTCGCTCTCATTCAGAAAATGTTAAAGAGTTGAAAATGCCATTGTTTTTGGTACAATTAACTGTGTATTTTAGGCACAAGTATTGTTAATTACTCGTTTGATATAAACCAACTTGATTTATATAAATATGTATATCCACCTGTACTTGATGCAGATAAAGGACATCCAGTTCCAATTTTATGGTTTAGTTCTTACCATTAATTAGTTTTGTGCTTTTGCCATCTTGTATTTTGATTTCGACACTCATTCACAAGATCGATGATGAATCATCATCATGTTTGCGGATGTATTTGATTTGTAGAGGGCGAAAGGTGTAAATGGACCTAAGTATCGGTAAAGAGTAAGAAAATGACTTATATAGCACTCAATACTATATCAAGAAGTAGTAATAAAAATAAGTAGTGTAAAGTTGTAAACCCCAATCAGGCCAGTCAACCACAAGACTCGAACTCAACATCTTTAAACGACAGTTGAGAACTTGAGAGCGTTAGATTCGAACCAAATGTTTCTGTATTAATGACTGAACGTCAATACGTTCTCAGAGTATCCTTGTGATTTCGTACGAACGTGAATCAGCTGATGAAAACATTAATCACACGAAAGACGGCTGTCGATTCTACAAAATGTGGGCCAATAACACAAGACAAATAGTCAAGTCGTATGCCCGATCTTCGACTACTTTGCAAACACGAGCCATTATCACACTTTCGGCAACAGTTTGTAAACAAGAAAAGTGAGATTTACGTCTGTGGGTAAAAGTTTCCGATTTCGTTTGCATTTCAGTAAGTATTCAAGCTTCTTTAATGACGCTTTAGAATTATTCATCTCAGTAAAATGTTGCGTCATTTAAAGTATGATATTAAAATGCATATGCTTTTACAGCTGTTTATTTTCTTGCGAATATGCTAATTGTCCGTAATTTTCCTAATGCATATTCCTTTGCACGAACATCTTTTGTTCAACAACACAAAAATAAAAATGGCCACTCAGTAATGAAAAATATAACATGGTATTGGCTTTGATTGAAACTTCGTTTTCAATTAAATTGTTGAGTGGCCATCTTTGTTTTCTGAATGAAGAACAAAAGAAGGATATGAATGAATAGCAACTATGATTGTAATTTAAGTACTTACAACAGTACCGGTTATGATCAATTACTTTGCAAATATAAAATGATTTGACAGCATTCTTTGAAAACATTTATTTGATGCAAATGACTGTCATAAAAGTAGAATTTGCGTTTGCTTAGGTAAATTCCTTACACTATGTCTGGTAACACTAGCTAATATCTTGCTCAGTACCTATTATTCCTCGCGCAAAACTATTTAATGAAACATCGAATGCTTGTACGAAACTCAACCTATCTGCATTTAGCATAGAAATCACACGGGAAACGTTTGAAGCTCTCTTTTACATCCGAAACGTCTTCACTGAATCCAGACATTTCGCTTCTCCGAGATTTTATACGAGACGAGAAATGTTTCAAGTGAAATCGAGTAATTCGTTATAAGTCCAATAAGACTACAGGATTTGAGTTGCGTTGGACTCCAGCAGAGATGATCAAACACAAGTTATCTCTCTGATAAGAAGCCACTTTGACTCAAAGAGTTATCATCTGCAGAAGTATGTTCTCTTGACAGTTTTCTGCGAGGTTGGTTTGTACTCTGACGAATACAAAGACTCATCAAATGAATTGTTTCAAGTATGAGTATGGGTAGCCGTCTATTATACTCCACTTTGCTTATTTCAACATTGCGGACACTGTCGTTTCAAAAAAGAGATGTAATTGTTAGTACCTACGAAAGTAGTAATTTGCGTAAAGGATGTATTTTAAGTTATTAGATAAAAAAGAACAGTTAATTTGGAATGGAATTGCCAATTTATGTGTAGGTATCACATAATAAAAAATAGTTGATGAAAAAGTTAATAAGTTGTCAACATTTCTAAAAGCCCCTATAAATATTATGGGAAGTATTTTTACGGTGGAGGTAAAACTCAATTTTACACGACGTTTTAAGTAAATTAAATTTTGTGACTCAATATCCTGGAATTTGATAAGTCTTGATTGAATCTATAGTTTGACATGTTTTGTAAAGTGTGATCACGTCATTGAGAGCGCGTAGGCCTGTCAGTGGCACCTGACGCAAGTAGCCAGTAGCCACACTCCGCAATATTGGTTCGCATTCAGGATCTTGATAACGGTTTGCGGTGTTCATCGACTCCATTCCTTGCACCGCCAGTCGCCGTGGACTATTATTAGATGCTTCATTAGTTTCATTCCAAAGTGGGATTATGATATTAATGTGTTTATTGGATTATTGATGAAATTCAAGAAGATAATAATTACATTTTCTTTCAACAAGTATTATTTATAGCATAATGCTCGGGTCAAGTTGTTTAGTTATTCGTATGTCTATTGTCTTTACTTTTTGATTATTTAAACCAGGCATAGAACAACCAAAATTGTAAGTGTTTTATATTGTCTACTTCCTTATCCAAAATATTTGGATCCATGGGCTGTTCAAATAAAAATTTGATTCATCTATACTTACCCACTAGTTAAAAATAGTTTACAATTTAATATGTATTATTAAACATTGACTTTAATATAATTTTAACAATAAATAATAAATCAATCGTCAATCAAATAAACAAATAACCAACAAAAAAACTATCGATCATCTTGAATGGGTATAAATGATAATGCTCTTATGTTTAGTAGAATACCACCTTTTTATCTTTATTAACTAATTTATGACCTAATTATGTGTTTGCCCATGTTAGATGCCAAATGATTAATCATATTATTGCTTGAAATGGAATGGTACAATGTCCGAAGATTATTTGAAAAATCTAAATATTTGAAGTCAAGTAAATGAAAATGCGTACTCTCGATGGTGCCGGGTTTAATATCTGGAGACAGGAAGCTTTGATCCAAACTTTGATATCTATAAAGATGCATATAATAGATGACCTTAATTCATTTATCCCCAAAAAACTGGAACTAATTATAAACTTATTTCTGCAAAAACACAATACTCATGCATTATTCGCAGGATTTACATTTACGATCATCTCGATAGATCTTGACCAAATTGTATTAATTTTTTGTAAATTATTAAAAAAATTATTAAATTTCAATGCCTATTTAATTTTAATCATAAATACGAATAAGCACACCCGAAACTTTATTCACAAAAACAAACTTACTGCTACGCAGGTTAGTAGAAAGTAACACCGAATAAAAATTAATGGGTGTTAAACAAAACAATAAATAATTTTAGTGCCAGCTTTTCAATGCTCTGTTAAATTTTAAACAGTTGATTAGGACTTTGCCATAGTAACAAATGACCACTTAAACATAACTACTGTTTCACAGAGCAATAAAAAACTGACCCTTAGAAAACTTTACCTTCAAAAGCAGCCAATTTTTAAAACTTCGTCCGAAAATAAAAATATTTACATGCTTATTTTTACAAAGTGTGAGATTGTTTACTACCTCGATTGCGCTACTTGACACTGCTGGTTGTGATTGTTGTAATACGTACCTTATATGCGCGGCGCGAGCGTCGAGTGGTGGCTGAGTAGCGCGTGTGCTGCTGAACTCATCCCGATGTAGAGAGACAACGGCGCCTTCCTCACGCCGTGACGCCTCGTGGCTGCGGCGTCGAGTGATGTCGGCGCGGTCTGCAAGCGACGTCGAAACATCGGACATCATCGGCACACTTCGTCGCCCTTCATTCGGCATACATTTACAATTGTGGATCACATTTTATATCATTCGGAAATAATTGATATGTGAAAGTGAAAGTCCTATAATAAAACATTGGAATGGTAGAATAATCATTTTTGCTGCAGGTTTGGTTCGTATTCTGATTGACCAATTCAATTACTATACTAGAATTTACCACTTCTAGTTTATTAATCTGATTAGTATCTCTGTGTTTAGCCGTCGCTTGATATAATGATAATTATTAATTAAATACATGACTCATGAGATTACTAGCGCCAACATATGATGTTCTATTACTAAGGCCCGGGTTTTTAATCCTCTGCTAAATTTAAACAGTTGATTTTTTACTCAATGGACAACCAGGCAACAAAACAACCAATGCCATTCTTAGAATTACCAATAAGTAACTGTTAAACTTAACTGATTTCGAAGAGCATTGAAAAACTGGGCCTAAAACGAATTTTCTCCGTGAGTGTTGTTTCTAAAAAAAAATCTCAGGACCTTTACCTAATATCGTGTTTTTCACACTAAGATCACGGTGAGACCTTTTTATTAAATCGGGATAAGGAATTGTCTTATGATCTTATCTCGGTCTTACACTAAGACGGTCTTACTCTAAGACCGTCTTAGTGAAACAGATTTTGTTTGGTAAGGGTCCAGATAACGTTTGCATCGTTGTGCAGTTATCTGCACAACTAAACTGAATGTAAAAATTATATTTGTTATATTATAGAAGAGACAATAAGACAACAAAATAATTTTAGAATTGGTATATTTACCAATTTTGTATTAGTTGATATGAACGTGCCCCAAGGACAGGACAAATCAACTCTTTAAATTTAACAGAGCATTGAAAAATCTGTCATTCTTTTTTCTTTATTATTATTATATTTCAGTTTGTTTTCATCTGCATAACTCGTACATGAGCAGTCGTATTCTGAAGAATAACACACCAGCATTGAATTATCTTGTCCATGAATCAGAGCAATAATTTAGTTCAGTGAATTTAGTGAGTTACCTAATATCGTGTTTTTTCACACTAAGATCACGGAAAAAGATTGTGAAAGATGCCTTTCACCTTCTTCTCGTAGTCTCGACCAGTGTCACAACAAACCAAATTTAAAATTAGGGGCGCCTTTGATGGTTATTTTCATATTGATTCTTGTGATAATAGAAACTCATACACAATTCTAACTATGACGTCAAATCAAGAAGGAGGGTTATTACTGTACAAATTACATTTCATATTCCTTTTTTATGATCCTGCCCTATGGTTCTATTTTGACAAAAACTGTGTGAGTGAGAGATAATGTCCACGATGATTGCATGACGTTTACGTGATGTCGGCGTTCCATTAGTTGTTATGATTGTTGGCCGGAAAATTGTGATCAGTGCGTGTCACAGCCGATACACGTCATCACTGTTTGTGTTGGGGGGGGGGGGGGGGGGCGTCACAAGGAAGACGCGGAAGTGTCCAGGATTATTATCCCCCCCCACGCTTATGTGTAACTACATAATATATAATAACAATAAGCACACGCGGAGAAATGAAATTCAAAGTGTCAATAAGTTCGACTGATTCACTGGGCTAGACAATATTTTCATTATAAAAGTAGGTACTTAGTATTTCATATATTATCGTAGAATACGAATGTTTATTACAGTGTTTCTAAATTAAACTCCGTCGTAACTGCAGGTGCAAGCTAAGACTTACAATTCAGTTTGACATCGAAACTAATTCAGAAATGAAAAGTGATGGCGTCAATACGCCAAGTTAACAACATTATTCAAAGGGATATATTGAAAAGAAAATAACCCATAGTATGAGTCATTGTCATCGTCATTGAAGTGCTCATTGTACGTAAAAGAAGTTTATTTGTTGTCTTGACATCAAAACTGTACGTACGTGAATGAACTAAAACCAGATGCTCTACGTATTTTTGGGGTTTCAGATATTATTTTTTGACTTATTTGATATTATTACTATTTAGTGCAGCATGCCGTATACTTTTGGATGTATGTTCTTTTTAGGAGTTCTGCTTTTATACCGAGTATATAAAAAGTAGTGAAAATGTTTTCTAGTGTCCCCTATAGATTATTAAATATTATGTAATAGTATACTATTATAACTATTTTCCAATAATAAATGTTTGCTTAAGGCAACGATTAGAGCTAAAAGGTTGATCTCGCCCTGCAGAAGTAGACAGCTCGTGGACTTCATTTTGTATATACTCCTCACGAAATACAACGTTTCTTTCAGATACAAAATGTAGGCTAATTAATTTTCATTTCACATCGCTTATTTAATTAAATCTGAAAGAGACGGAACGTAACGGCCAATAAGTAAACATCTTCCATTCATTTGTGTCCCTTCCACTTCCAGCTCAGTCCTTTCATAGATGTCGTCAACATAATATCCCGTAAAATATTGCTGCAATTTGTATTGCATTGACACAAAATTGAATGGGTACGATATATTCTCTCAATGAGAACATTCTATTTTTAAATTGATTTACGCAGATTTGAGTTGAATATAAAAAGTCATAACACGCAGCGAGCAACGGGGCAAAGTAATGTATTCACCAGTGTTCATGTTCATTTTCAATGTAATCATACCCGGTATTTGTCTATGATGCAGACTGGATTATGACATTAAATTTGACCCTCTATGAAGAAATACACAGTATTCTGGTCGTTTCTTGTCAACTTGCCTTCGGGAATGTTTCATCTAATTTTAAAAGCTATTTAATATGTTCTTTTACAACTTGCGGATCAAACAATTGTTTTATTAGGTATGCATTTAATTTGTAAAATGAACGAAATTCTGGAGAAACAATGGCAAGTGTTTGCTGATGGGATGATCAAGAAATCTTTTGTGAATAAATTGAATAAGCGTTTACGATTGACGATTTAAACCATTGTTTAAACAGTGTTCCTTATAAGAGATTCATGGGATTTCGATTATAATCTGAATATTTATGATATAATTTAAGAAAAATCTATAAAAGAGGCTGAGTAAAAGAGGGTGACATTATTACTCTTTTCGAAGTTTAAAGATTTTACAATCAAGGTAACCCAAGCAATGTTGGACGATTTTGTAATATGCTATGCCATCTGATGAGTAGTTTCTTGATGTCATATTTATTATAATTAATTCCAGTTACACTGTGCCTCGTGCTTACTTTATGCTCGTACCAACCATTTTTGAATGTCAGTGTTTTCACAATTATCTTCGCCAGTGTCTCTCGTCTCTCTGTCTCTCGTAATTCTCAAGAAAATTGCATTTCAAAATAATTATATATGAAGAAAAGTTAATTTATAGGTGAAAATTGTTAAACATTTTCGCTTCAGGCTGAGAATAAATCAATTAGAGACATTTTAATTTTTAGAATCTGCCTCAGAACGTGTCGGGAAACTGCAAGATGAAAAAGTTTGATAATAACAAGATAACTCGTAATTTGTATAGTTTTGAGATATTTTGTAATATAATGTAGTATAATATAGTGTTGTATAAAAGAATGTCTATGTATTCCATAAAACTCAATGTTTTTAAAAAATCCCACATATGCCACCAAATGTAATTTTTACAAAAAATAATTTCGCTATATTATTCATTTCACATTACAAAGTCACATTGTTACAAAGAAGATTTGTTACTAAATATATATGTATATGAATATAACTTAAGATTTAAGTATACAATCGCTACTACTATTTGTGTTGTGCAAATCAAACGAACCAACCAGCAATCTTTTCTATAAATCGAGACCATAATTTACCACTCATATTAAAACATAAACGATTATCAAAATATTGTTATCCCTTTTGACCAACAATGTCTCTTGAACACATTTAACAAAAACGGATTTGCCTGGGTTATAGGTAGACACATTATTTCAAACCTCCCCATGTTCTCGTAGCAAGATAAAACTGCCCACTAACTGTCCCACCGTTATTCTTGAAAAGAAAAGAATCGGATTGTGCATGGTCAGCATTTGCACTCTTCGAATTTACACCCTTATATATCTGGCATATATTCAGCGTAGTGAAGATTTTTTGACAGATAAAAGTCGTAATATAGCAATATGGAGATATCGTAGTTATGGGGTAAGGTATAGAGGGGTGGGTGAAGAAAGCTGCGGTTGGGGTGCACAGCTGTTCGAGACAAAGCAGTAATGGACAATCATGAAGTATAATACAGTTAAATTATGGGCCTTCATTTACTTTTTCAAATGCAGATATGGAACTGTGAGTGTGGTTGAGACATATCGGACCCAAAAGAGAAGCTTTCGTGCAACAGCTTTCAAAAACAAGGCGCCTGCCCGTTCTAAACCGATACAGCAAAGTTTTATACAAACTTGTGAAACAAAGCGGGAGAATTAATTTAAAAATAACGGATAACAAAAGGCAGAAGAAAAATCACGCATAATCCTAACCTACTTCGATGTATTCTTGAAAAATTCTACTTACTGACTTTATAAAATGTCTGTAGTATCACACCGATACGGTTATACGTTATTGTTAAGTTATTGGTAAATAAATTGAACAAAGTTCTATATACAGCAATAGTACCGCATTTGGTAAGAAAAGTTTTACACAAAACAAACATCTGAAATTAATCATAATCAAACTAAGATATAGGACCAAGTTTAAAAGCGGGTTGCTTTTTTCCCGCAGCAGTTTCCCCTCGTTCTCTGCTGAGGCGAGATAAAAATACAATACCAACTCTTGCGATGTTCATAATACAGTCCAAGTCTACCCGTAAATACAACACCTGATTGGCAAACCATTGATCACGTAACAAATAAGTTACCTTAATACCATCCTATCAAACACTTCCACGTATCTCCTTTAGTCACGCAGTTTGTCGAGCCGATGGAGGATTTTATTGAATTCAATCAAGAAAGATAAATAGCGCAAATCGATTAAGAAGTGATCTGAGACTCTGATTTCGTCAATCGGAGCATGTTTCGTGGAGGGTGAATTCGCGGTCGAGAGAAAAGAGTTCTTGGGACGAGAATTCTGTCCAGCGACTCCGTTGCGCTCGGTGACATGATGCGCCCGGTGGAGTGTCGGACGGCGACGGCGGCGACGGGGGGCGGGGGCGGCGTCGCGGGGACGAGGGGCGGCGTGCGATGGACGAAGTAACTCGCAATGCCCAGCTCCGAGCGGTCTCTGTGATGCCCGTTCAGCCTGGAGGGAGGATTCGAGGCGAGTCAGCAGAATTGTTTTCAAGTTTTGATTAGGTGTCGCCATCTGTCCACGATCGTTGACTACAATGGTGGAGTTGTGATTGTGATAATGTTCTAGTAGATGGAAACTTTTATATTATGATCTGTTTTCCACTAATAATAAGCCGATTTTTTTTTTACTCTGAGTAGTATTACCATTGCCTTCTGCTCTATATATGGGATTTGCTAGACTGTCGTCGATGTCTAGTGACAAAGAATGCCGTCCCGTTCTTACGCACAGACCAAGGTCAAATTCTTCACGCGTCCGGCTGAGATCGTCTTACATTTGAACAGATTGCTGGGAAACCTGACACAGTGCAACAAATTGCTTATTACGAATATCTGTTATAAATATGAAGACAGGACATGGTATTAAACAAAATTAAAAATATGTCTTTATATTGCCAGAATCTGGTCTTGCAGTGCGGCCTTCGACATCGGCGAAAGCATTCAGTGCTGCAGCTACAGCAGTCACGAATCCCATAGAGCTGAAGTCATGGTATAACGTGAGTGTAGAAGCATGTACTATGATTTCTAACTTTATCTCCCGTGCTTGCCTGGCCGATAGCTATTATCAACGTACAATGCCCACGGCACACACCACTGAACGAAATCCTCGATGAACCGGTTGCGTTGTCGGTTCAACGCTGATCTGATCATCAACGGCAGTATCGCTGCAACGGAGCACAGCAGCATCTTCAACGTGGTCGGCTGCAACGCCACCTGGATGACATAAGGAAGGGACTCGACGTTGTTTTCGCTACAAGCAGGATAGCGATCTGTAAGCTGAAACAAGTGGACGGATTGTTGTAGAAGGTTCAAGAATATGATACTGTCGACAGCCAACTCGGTTTCCTGAATTAGTACACGATTTTGAATCGAGAATTAAAACAAAGCAACGAAAAAAAATAACGTAATTAAAGAATAACGTATAAGGAGTAAAACCAACATTAAATTTGGATCAATTCTATTCAAACACATTAGTGACTTATCGAGTCTTGATGCAACTAATTGGCCCGTGGAATTCGGCCTTTAATGCGAAATAATTTTGTTCCGTACAAATTCCTGATTATTAGCGAGAAAGGTATCCCTTAAAGAATTCCCATATATAAAAATTCCATTGCTAGGCGTTCTAAACCACACACGTGTAGGTTCAATACTCCAATATATTTTGGAGTTATGGAATTGCATTGATTTCTGATAAATCTGAAATAATTTTGCTTTGCGGCGTCCGTTCCATCGGTTCTAACTTTTTCGTAGCTACCTCGGAGTGTCCAGAGTTAAAAAGAAATATTTAATACTTTAATAGGTACTTTTGAACAGTTCATTAGAACTACATTGCCCTTGCAAAACCAATGTCATTCCTTGAATGACCGTTTATTTTAACAGGGTATTGAAAAACCGACTCTAAATTATATGCATTCTGAAAGATTACATATTTTCACTAAAATGCAAATTTAAACGAATTATGATTGGTATACAGAATGCTATGAAATAATTCTTATTTATGCAAAGCCACTGTGTCTGCGGAAATTAAGTCATTAGGTATTTGAAATACTTCCTAGATCGATATTCTTCGAGACTAAACATAACCTCCTCATTCTGTATCTGTACTTCGCAGACGAAATAAACCAATACGTTCCATCGGTGAAGCCCAAGTATTTCGTCTTGTCGATGTTTGGGGTGGAACACCTTGGTCGACATTAATATCTGAAGCCAGCAGATATCTGCCAGTTGTGTCGATGCTCGCTCCGCATTCCGCGGCCATATTGCCGCATTCCGATCCTGAAGGATTACTTTACAAGAGAAGTTTCAGGAAGAAGGATGAGACATGATCGAAAATGTATTGCTTTATATAATAATGTTTTCTTCCCGTATTTCGGGAATTTTGGGAGCATTTTCTTAGCGTGACGGTGCTGATGAAAGATAAGTAGATTTATTAAGGAGATCGCAAATAATAGGGTTTATTTACAAAATAGGTACGTCGATTTCATCCATAAGCTAATTAATGAACATGACAATTTCGAACTTACTTTATTATTTCGTAAGCTACTCTTAAACTTTTAACTAAGAGCGTGTAGCGAGCGTCATCACGGTACTCATAAATATCACTTTATCTGTGTGTTTTGTTTGCCTGCACTGCCCAGGTCAAACCGTTCAACCAATCGATCTGAAATGTTGCACACGCACTAATGTTATAAGAGCGGCCACGCGTATAGTTTCTTAACAAGATCCTGTGAGCTGTTGAAATTTAGAATGGAACCGATTGGCCCGATCAACTTTCAATTTTGCATGATCATTGAGAACAACATTTTAATGAGCTTTTAACAATTCTTTTAAGAACTTCAATAGTTATTGACATTTTCCGGACATTTTATGCTTGTTTTGAAATTTTTTTCAAATTTATAAATATCACTGCTCCTTTGACGTATGTTGTCTTCATACTTTCCAAGGAATCACACGCATATTAATTCGCATGTAATACGAAGGCTCGCTTATTAACGCGTTATACACACAGCAATGTTCAAGTCAAGCTAATTGTCAACCTGGAGGTATTATTGAGCATGTGATAAGAATGATTGTTTTAATGGCAGAGTGCAAAGGTGATATTGCGTCTTGAGTTGAACAGAACCTCGAGGTGCCATCATAGATGTAAAAATACAATCTACCTACCTGTTGGGGTGGGGGGAGGGAGAGGAGCAGCTGAATTAAATCAGGTTTCCACCCAGTTCGAAATTGGCGCCACTCACCTCGCTCCAAAAGTTGTTGAGGACGGCGTCAAGAGTCTGCAGGAAGAGGATCCACGACTTCATCGCGATGTTGATGAGCCACGTGAACACGACCTCCCTGACGACGAAGTCGCGTGACAGGAGGCGATACACCGGCGGCCGTCCGCCCATGAGGATGCGGTGGAAGAGCATCGCGACGCCGACGGCGAACACGAGGGACGGCGTCAGCGTCCAGAGGCCGTCACTGCATTGCAGCGGCTTGAGGAAGGCGACGAGTCTGTGCAGGTACGCGATCCCCGTCATGGATCAACATTGGTTATGTTGGGGGGCGGCGCAGTTGCTCGGCAATGTCATTGCATTTCACGTACAACAATGACGATAATAATTAATCATCTTATATGATAATGAATATCATAATTTTAATTAGATTAAATTTACGTTTCAATAGATTCAATTTATATAACAATAAATATATATTGTTACAATAATGAATAGCCAATGTAAATAATACTTAATAGGGAAGTCTCGTGAAATTTTATTCCAGTTAATTTGTAAATATCAACATAAATAAAAATAATAAACACACTTATCATCAGCGAAATTTAAAATTTTCATTCATAAAAATCAAATTCAAATGTAATTGGATATCTTGGCGAGAAAAACGGCAGGCAACGAGAATCAGGATTGTGATGTCATTTCCAAGCCTCCAATAATGTGTTACCTTGATGATTCCTTTTTGCTTGTGATGTCATTGTCAATTTTTCTGTTTTAAAATTGTAAGAAATATATCAATCTTTTAAAATTAATTTCTTAAAAACTATTCATCTCACAACAAAAAAATTACCAAATCTGTGTTTAGCAACATTCAACTTTCATAAAATAACTATTATTCTGAAATCTAATTTTAAGTAGACTTTCCTATTGTCATAGGTATAACGACAAAATGTCGCTGGGTATTCTCTTATGAATTTGTTTCTCGATTCGTAAACATTGCTTCTCAACATGGTAAGATGTAATGAATAAATTTCAATAATTAGAATGTAATTAACTATGTACAAAGAAATTTCGTCTTGTCAGTTTGATTGATACTATAATTTTCGAGTTGCCAGTACGAACAATAAATAGTCTTTAAAAATAAAATTGGTTTGGTTCCTTTGTTGTACCGACCAGGATGTGAATAAAATTTCTATTTATGTATTTTCTCATAGAATTACACATGGGGTTTCAGTCAACGTTCTCTCATGTTCAATGTATTGTCTCCACCTTGTTTGGTTTCTTCATTATCGTCTACAAGTTGGTATTCAATGAACGTGTTTATCTGAACTCCTGGTAACCTAGTTACGTTCCCTCGAGCAACACCACAAGACGTCGCGACGTCAGCGAGCGTCGGAGGCGTCGGAGTTGTGCGGTTGCCACGACGTCGCTCTCGAGTCAACCGCAGGCGCGAGTGGATTGACACCGAGGAGCTCAACTTCCTGTTTACGTACATCGTCATCTCTAACGTGCAGTTCGTATAACTAGAGGCTTGGTATTTCAGAACTATTAGTGATTTTATTTGTGATTTGCTTCACTTCCCATGCAGCTAAGATTATTTACTTGTACTTATGGTATTTCGCTAACTTGACATAAATTATTTTTAATAAAATAAATAAAAATAAAAATAAAAAATGCGGCTCTATTTCTAAGAATTTGACATTCTATTCTAGTATGTATGTATTGAAAATAATGTCGTATCAAATAATTATTTAAAATATGGATTGGAGAAACGTGGATCGTAAATCTGTACGATCGTGTGTGGATCGTGGATCTGTGTGTGCGCTGTCGAGGACGGAAATCAGAAATACTCCTCGAAAATCTAGGATATGAAAAAATATTAATCTGTCATCTGGGCTAAAATTGTTTTAAAACTATTTTTAGTTTCTTCAGTTTTCAGTTTCCATGTCATTATTGTGTTTATTACAAACATGTGTCATTAAATGTTTGGGAAGTCTTCTCTTAAGCCCCATTTACACGGTAAAATTTCCTGTAAAATCTTGTATAAAATCTTTTCGTAAAATCTTTTCGTAAAATCTTTTACAGAAATAGAACATGTTTTAAATCATAAAAGGTTTTACACAACCCTTTAACAAACATTTTACGACGGTAAAATTTCTTTTACGAAAAGATTTTATAAAAGATTTTACAGGAAATTTTACCGTGTAAATGGGGCTTAAGGAAAGTAATAATTTTAAATTGTTAAAGTTTGCAAGAGCTAATAATTTAAAAGTTTGCTACAAATCACTACTTTTCATTTTCAATGCTAGTCACGGTGAACGCGTCTGCAACTCGTACCTACGCTTGCAGCAGCACATCATTAGCATCAAGTTCCCATGACTTCGAGAAAAGGTACCTCCAGTTTTTCGTTCCAACCGAGGCGACATTTTACATCCCCGATAACGTCGCTACGTGCGGAATGATTTCATTAAGCTTCTTTTCGGCGTCGTTCTGAATAAGACGACGACGCGTTTGTTGTTTCAGCGTCGCGGCGCTAGTAGATAACGACGAACGAAAGAGCGCCCGTTTTGTTTAAAGATTACCTATCTTTCGATTTCCCCCGCGGCTTTCAGCGCTGCTATGTGGTTCTTGCGAGCTAAATCACAATGGGATGTGAGTGCCGGCTTTGTGCTGGTCACCGCACTCTTGCAAATGCAACCGTGATCCCTCGAGACTTGGTAAACAATTCATCCATCTAACAAGTCTAGGAAGTGAAGTTGTACTTAGCTTTTGTTCCGTATTTTTATTTTTAATTTGTGTCAATCGGCGATTGGAGAGTTTCAATCAGAGACTAGAGTTACGTAGGATAAAGAATTATTGCAATATTGAACGTGGTATCCGAGTTTAAAAAGTTTTGATAAAATAAAATAATTTTGAAATATGATTTTTACTGAATCCCTCAGTTAGGTGAATGTTAATAAATACCAACTGCAATGTGAAAAGATTTTCCTCGAGTTCGAGGAAAATCTTTTCACATTGCAGTTGGTATTTATTAAAATAATTTTGTTGCACGGAATTATTGCTCCATTGGATTTAATTTCTGAATCAATACTTAGGTATCTTTATTTTATACTTATTTGAAAATATTATGTAGGTACTACTGGTACTACATAGAAATTGGCAATTTTGTTATAATGTTAGAACTTTTTCATGTCCAATGTACTAAAGCTAATTTAGTCTTATCACGAAATCATAATGGGAGGCATTAATTGCTGAAAATAAAACGCACCAGTGTGGAGTAGTATATCTACCTCGTTACGCGCTGAGACAAGGAACGCCTGAGATATAAGCACGAAGGTATAGTAGGGATGTAGAAGGACGTACGTAATGAACTTTGCCTTGAAGAGAAGTGGGATCATTTTCTAGCTGCAGACAGTGCAAATGAAATGAAATGCCTCCAGCTATCTACGCTTTAAGGGTGAAGATGAATGGATCTTTTATACGGCTTGTTAGAGGGAATAGCGGAGTCCGAGAAAACTTTTGAATAACGCATGGATTTGAACCAGAGAAGAACCTATCGTTCATCTCACTAAATAACAAACTTAGCTTCTGATACGTGCGTTTGTTTCGTTCCAATGCCGTGGAGAGTATTAAATGCATTTACAAGTGAGGAGAGATGAGGAATGATATTGGCAGTCATGACGCAACACACACGTTGAAGCAGATGATTTCGTATCTAGGCTTATTTACTGAAGAAAGTCTCTAACTCACATTGTGTAGATCTGAGATAATTGAGATTCAATATCTAATTCATGCTCACATAGTTGGCAGCTCACAGAAGAATAGAAATCGCGGGCAAACAGGCACAAGTGAGCAACAATCTAGAGTTTCAATTCAATGGTGGAATTAATTTCAATTATTTTCTTTGTTTGTAGGTTTCCTATGTTCCTATTGTACCCAGGGACCCGAACCTTTATGAATAAAGGTTCGGGTTCCGGTTCCGGTTCTGAAACAAATATTCTTAAAGGTTCGGTTCCGGTTCCGGTTCCTGCATAAAGGTTCCGGGTTCCGGTTCCGGTTCTAAAAATTTAAATCAAACTATATTATAAAACATCAGTATTACCTTAGACTAAATAACTGTGTATTACCAATGTCAAATTTAATGGAATTATTGGATTTGGATTTTCCTATGAATGCAAGCACAGGACGTGTAGGCAGTGTCTGTATAAAATTCACAGGATGGTGCGCAGAGTAAATATCAGAGGAGACAGTATATTGGCTGCAATTTTCTCCATAAGACAACGTAAACATTGATTTTTCCTGAGCTATCATATTCAAATTGTCGGCAATGCAATTCTCATCGCAGTAGTCAGATTCAAAAATTGAAAACTCAAGCAGCGTTTGCATAAATATGAAGAATTATTATTTCTTATCAAGAATTAAAAATTTATACAAAAAATACATTTTGGAAATTTTATCAAAAAATAAACTTTATACAACTTTGTGAATAATAATATATCCCAGTGACAAACATGATTTTTATTAAAAGAAGGAACCTTAAAGAACCTTTAAGAACCTTTAAGAACCTAATTGATTATAAAGGTTCGGGTTCCGGTTCCGGTTCTTTGGGAAAAAAGTATAACGGTTCCGGTTCCGGTTCTGGTTCCGAAATTATAAAGGTTCATACCGGTTCTAGGTTCCGGTTCCGGTTCCGGTTCGGGTCCCTGATTGTACCTTTGGAAGTTTTGGTTCAATGAAAATACAAATTATATCTTAATTCCGAAACAAGACTGATTTCCTTGCCCACTGTACCGGAACCCTAATATAGCTTAGTTTTGGATAAAAATATGGTTTTTGGTTTTTATGGAGAAAGTGAAAACTTCAAATTGAATTTCGTCAGTTTTTAATACTGTTAGGAGTTAGCGCTTTTGACAGATTGTACAATCGACTATTGCTGATTAATGCAAACTCAATTTTCCCAAAATGTGAATTAGTGAGTTCCTTCAGTAAGCCGACGAAATGAAAATTTACTCAAAAA
Organism: Leuctra nigra; assembly: GCA_934045905.1. NCBI lineage: Eukaryota > Metazoa > Arthropoda > Insecta > Plecoptera > Leuctridae > Leuctra > Leuctra nigra. The sequence continues at coordinate 20,209,168 of OW203761.1, read as the reverse complement.
TACGATAATCATTTTGATCACAAAACGCATTGGTCAGTGAGGAGACTTTGTAAATAGATAGTAATAAAGTAAGTAATTAGGAGAAAGAGTTACGATCTATAGACCATCGTTTTAGTTCTAAAATAGGTAAATCAAGGGAATAAACTTGTCAGAAACTCTTAGAAGTAAGAGATTGAGCATTTACATTTTTCGACAGATGGTCGATAAGACAAAAACTAAATAATTAGGTAAGTTGAAACCCTCATTCATATCGTTGGCTCCGGTTACTTGCGTATGCAGTTTGATTTCAATTATGTCAGTGCTCAGTGGTCGAATTGGAAGTCGGCCAAATAGGAGAATGGTGTATTTTTACGAAAAAACGAAAACATGTACACCAGGTCTGGGGGAGGCCCCCCAGTACCATGTGGGTCCCGGGGCGCATAACCCCGATTGCTTTCTTTTTAAGTTCATGATTGAATTCGGTACGTTTTTCTACACAATTTTTACGCTATTAAGCTGCGTTCCCATACTTCGCTTTCGTTTCGCATTCGGTTCGCTTTCGCAAAATGGCTACCTTTTAACACAGAAAATCGTCCATGTTTAATTTCGTCTCCGAAATGCAAAAATGTTGGACCAACTTCAACTTCGACGAAACCGAAACGCGCGAAATCCGGAAGTGATGCGATATATCGAATCTCCATTTCCGGTCGACCTCGAGCTTATATTCGATATTCGATTAATAAACATATGTTTTGACTTTTTGACGTTTCAACTTTCAAGTTTCACTTTTTCCGCATTTACTTGCCGTTCTTGCTTATTATCTGATTATTATCCGTCATTTTGTTTTTAACTATTGGCAGAATACTATTTATGTTTCGCGTATCCATGGATACGCGAAACGCGCGAAACAAAAATTATGGAAACGACTACAAACTGCGCGACACGAAAGCGAACCGAATGCGAAACGAAAGCGAAGTATGGGAACCCAGCTTTATTATTTTTCATCTCGACAAAGTGGTCTACAGAGGATATTATTTTTTTAAATTTTAGAAAATATATTATTTTCTAAGGGGCATAGTGCTGTGGTCCAATCTTACTGTGAGTCTACTTTACAGTAGTTCACAGCCTGTGAGCTACACAGTACGTTACTGTGAGTCTGTGAGTTACCTTTTCGCCTATCTATTTTGACATACTTGACATATTTTGACATTTTTTTTTTAGATGATAGATAGATAGATATTATGGGTATGGCGCTCAACAGCGAGGTTATCAGCGCCAAGAGTTATAGGTTTAGTTTATGTAGTTTATGTATAGTTTGTGTATTTTTTTGTTATTATGATAATGTTATTATTTACCAATTTATATTTTTGTGTATCATTCCACGGACAAGCACCTCTTAGGTGCTTAGTGGTCAAGTGACGGTGTGCCTGTGTTTATTGTATGTGTATTTCTAAAAATAAATAAACAAAAAACAAAAAAAGGTAAAATTATTAAAATTTATTTTATATTTTCCGGCCATGGGGAATGGAGAAGTGGACAAATTAGCCATGGGAGGATAGAAATTCGAACTATCAATAAATAATTATAAAAAATAAAAAAAATTATAAAAACTATGACAAATTAATATTTTGGTCATTCATTATAGTAATAAAATCACATTTTTATTTTTTATTTCACTATGGTATTGATACGTATTATTATTGTAGGAGTTTTTTTATCTTGGATTTTTCTTGTGTTATCAGTTATCACACCGCATTATTTGTATTGTTAATTTTTCTTTTTGGTATTCACCTGCAGATAAGCGTTGCATGGCTTTGCAGGAAATTGTTTGATGTTGTTTGTGTAATAATGTACTGTGTGTAACTGTGTGACTAATAAAAAAATATATTCCACTCAATTCGACCACTGATTGATGTGCGTTACCTATATTGACACAAACCTCGACGACACACTCGGCAAAATAGAAAATGCTCGGACAAGAAATTTGAATGACTGTTGGTCATTTTCCGTTACAATCAATGCTTGTTTGTGAAACATATTTTACATCCTTGGCTTGTTAGACCTGAGGTTACCTACTAGAGTGAGACAAGAAGGAGATCGCTGGGACTGACTTCTGAGGGTTCGATCATAGAATCCCGCGGGGTGGGGTGGGGTGGGGGTGAATCTGAACTGTCACCCTGTATTAGGTATGTACACTCAAACCAATTAAAAACGGTACTTTGCACAAAACGGATTGGCTGCTGGTCAGGTTCCTTGACAATCAATCCTTGTTATTATCATGAAGTCAGAGTTCACCTACTAGAGTTATATAATGCATTAGCACGGACTTCATGCGATGATTGATGCCATCAAACCTTTATCAGACCATCCATTTCGTCGTCGTGTGAACAATTATTGGGGAATCGTCAAAAAATATTAAATTGCATAAAATAATTTGAATAAATGGAGTTAAAATGAATAGGTACTGGTATTTAATCGAAATGTACACTTGGCAAAAGAAAAAAAATTACAGTCGAACAAATTTGAATAACTTTTTTAGTCCAGAAATTATAGCAAACTACCCACCACTAATTGCAACAGAAGGTTTAATAGATGAATCGATTCAGTAAATTGTCCTCTACAACATATCCAAAATCTACCAAAGTTCGTGGACCGGAAGGCTTTTTAATCGCTTTTTAAGTTTATTTCCCATGTTCCATCTTCAAAAAAAAAAAAAAAAAACATGTTACTCCGATTTTGACGAAACTGGGCAGAATTGTTCACCAAACTATATGAACACAAATAGCTCTTTGAGTGATTTTCTCTAAATCTTATCGTTTGGGAAACATGGCCCATTGAAAAGTAATATTTTAGTCAGTTTTCGACGATTTAGGTCACTTTGAGTGTAATTTGACGTTTTGCGAGGTCCATATTTCCCAAACGATGAGATTTAGAGGAAAACGCTCAGAGAGCTATTTGTGTTCATTTAGGATGGTGAACAATACTGCCAAGTTTCGTCAAAATCGGAGTTACATAAAAAAAGTTTTTTTGCAAGATGGAATTAACATGGGAAATTAACTTAAAAAGTGATTAAAAAGTACTTCCGGTGCACGGATTTTGGGCGATTTTGGATAATGTTGTAGAGGGCATTTTTCTGAATCGATTCATCTATTAAAACCTTCTGATGCAATGAGTGGTGGGTTCAGCTCTTTTTTGCAGGTTCCATAACAATCGATATTATTATCTTGTTAATATTATTGAAATGAGAGCTCATCTACAATGAGTGAGACTAGGAGATCGCATAAACTGACTTCTGATGGTGCGATCTAACATTTTTCAATCAATCAGATTATTTGAGCGATCATGTGCCGAGTGTTCCTATCAAATAAAAATTAAAATAATACATGACAATTAAATATGTGTTTAACATTCATTTATTGTAAAACTCATTAAGTCATTTATTTTCAAAGCGCAGTAATGTAATACATTCCAATTAGTTATTTACAATAACCTAATGTGGTTGGTGTAAGTGTACCTAATTAACTTTTACTTATTTAGACATGTTTAGACAACATTGTTCTGCTCACCAGCCACTTTTCCACCTAGTTGGTAAAAGAAGTTTAAACAGAAAATTCTTTTAGGTACCTTTTTATAATTGCTGAAAAATGAGACAAACAGACATACTACAACCCTACAACTGTTGAGTCTTTTAGTAGGCTATGCTAGGTATGTTTGGCAGCAAACTGATTTTCGATACCTACGTGGAATGAGTCAAGGTAGTATTTTTATACAGCGTTTTGAAAATAACCTCCACATTTCTTCTAAATCTAAATAAAAAAACTATTGAATATTATTAAGTATTGTGAAAGTGCCTTTTGCCGCATAATAATTAGGTACATTTGGTTTGCACAATTGCACTGGACAAAATATAATGACAAACATTGCACACTACTTTGCAATGTTCATTTGCAAACTATTTTACGGCAATATGAGAAAGCTTGAAAATAGACTTGTAACAGATAATTAGGTGTACCGATGTGTTAAAAACAGTCCTTAACTAAACATATTACACATGCTAGTAATAATAATAAAAATATATCAACATAATAAATTATAAATATTAACTCTTAAACTAAATATATTGTAGATACCTATCTTAAATGTAATGAATTAACTAATACTAAATAACAGTGGACAGAGTTTAGAATACTGAATGAAACAATCGAGAAATAATTTCCGTACGAGTATTACGTGCCTATTAGGCCTGAAGAATTGGAAGTACGGTGTCTACGAAATGCAGCCACACGTTGGCACATGGGGCATGATAGGTGTGTCCTTCAAACTCAAGCTTTGCACCAGCTAACAAACATATACAACATGTTTCTGGACCGTCAAGCACCGATGTTGACTCAACCTGAAACACAACAGAATTATTAGGTAGATATACCTACCTACCTAATAGATTTTTTGGTAACAATGAGGTACCACAATTGATATGAGATGTAACTTTTTCTAAAATTATAAAATTGTGTGTAGATAAATACAAATATTGGCAAATATTGGGGGCAGACGAAGGTGGAGGCGTCGCCTCACTCTTTTTTCAGAGTGGATGCCGTCAACCTACCTAATTATTTTTCATGGTTCATGATTTTCAATGCTTCCAAGTAAAAATCAGCTTTAAAATTGTGTACAAATCGCGTTGAAAAGCACTAAATTTGTACCTAAAATTCATAATTTTCCCTCCCTCATAATGCGCCCTTCCCAAACACCCCCTTTTGTTTTCGTAACCAAATATGTTTCCCGACAATCGCTGAGCATCCGCCCACTTATTATTTTACAATTAACCACTGAGACAAACATGATCAGACATCTTCACGAAAGCAATATATTTACCGGCACTTGAGCTCGACTGTAATGCACCTTCAAAGACTCCCAGGCTGACTCAACGTTGAGAAGTAAAGAGTCCAACTTGTGGTCCATTCCCATCTGCCGATAGGATGTCGCAATACGTTCACAAACTGACCAAACTTCTTTTAAATCTGAAAGAAAATAAATACCTGGTAAGAATGTGTAAACTCTGCAGGAGGTGTATAATGATGACATCCTTAAATTGATTCACAATTGATGGTTTAATTATTTTTCATAAAAGTTGAACATTTATGAAATAACGGCATGGCATTAGTACTCTTTCAACCAAATAATGACAAAAAACTGAAACAGTTTCGGAGTCTCATTTGTCACCCTCATAGGAAGAGAGGAGGGTATCTTCCTCTAAGGTCACACACCCAGACATTATTAAGATATTTACCTACAATTTGGTTTTCAACACACGGGTTGAACAGATGTTATTGTAATTTTAGATAGTACCTACTAATTTCATACATCACTATGTCAAAAATAGATGGAAAGAGTTTTACCTAAAATAATTCAATAGACACCATCACTTTTAAAAATGTTATGTAACATTCTTTACCTCTGAGATAGTCCTGCCCTCGACTAGACCCCATGACCTCTTGCAGGACATTTGGCTCATCAACCGCGTTGAACGTGGTGAGAGCGAACTGGAAGACCGGTACGCACGCCTGCAGACATTTCCTCCACTCTCCGACGGTGTCCCAAGCCTGCTCCAAGCCCGGAAGCTCCAGACTGCTCACAGATTGTGTGTCCAACGCTTTGCTCTCCTTCAACCATAAAGTACTCACGAGATGATTACTAAAAACTTCTTCTTTGGGAGTTTTGTTGCCGTCATCTTCGAGCCACTGTTCATCTATGACTTTGGTGTCGTCTAACCACAGATTACCCACTGATTGTGCATCGGCCTCCTTGACTTCTGTCCACAAACTTTCATTGCGCTGTTTATCTTCCTCTACCCAGGTATCAGTGCCCACAAAATCTCCAAAGTCATCTTCATCATTTATAGAATTATTTGAAACAATATTACTTGAAGAACTAACCACAGAAGGTTTTTGGCTATTAATAGGGGAAATATTAAATATCGCAACTTTTTCACTATTTTCTGTAGTAAGTTCAGTGGTACTCTGCAGCGGAGTTATTAAGTTATGAAGGCCAAGATTTGTGTCCGTCATGCAACCCGAAAGGTCATCCATTAATAAGCTGTTTTTTCCCCAAATATCTTTGCCTTGACTTTGAGATGGAGCAGAATTAAGACCAACAGACTGCTTGATGTCAGGAATGGAATTTGAAACAGACTCAAAGTCGCCCCAATCATCGACAGTAAACTCAGCGGTGTCAGTTGAATCAACTGCCGTTGTAGGCCAAGGCATTTCATTGGCCACAGCAAGTCCTTGAGAAGAAGGATGGGTTCTAGTACTTATGTCTGCAAATGAATCATCAGCCGATGATGCCGATGCAGAGAAGAAATCACTAAAGTTACTTGCCGAGCCTGTCTCTGCAGGTTCTTCACTTGCAAAGGACAAAGCTCGTAATGCTCCATAGCGATCTTCAACACCCATCAACTCACTTCCTTTTTCAACATTTGCTGGTTCCATTGCTGTGCTCTCCGTTTCTACTTTTATATCTGAGTAAATTTCAGTAGATATGTTTGCAACCTTAGACGAATTGTTTAGAATGTTTCCTACGCTTTTTAGATCTTCTGAACGAATTGCAGACTCTTTTAACAGATACGTATGAGTAGGTGGAGGCTTAATTGCACATTTTGGAAATACTTCTTCCGACGATGCTTGTTGAAAATCCGAGAAATCATCATCAGCAACAGCCAAAGGCATGGGCGGCACATTCCGATGATGATGATGATGATGATGCTTGTGATGTTTCGGCTTGTTTGTTTTCGGTGCTCCTAACGAGTGGTTCGCCAGCCTGCTACCAATACTGCGTCCACCGCCAACCACCGCGACTGTCGGAAACTTCTGCACAAACACTGGCTCTGGAGGGGTCATGATATCAAATGATGGCGTTGCTGGCTGACTCTGTACTGCCAAGTCCATATTCTGCTGCTGAGGCAAAGCAGCTATTTTAACAGGAATGTTGAGGTCTTTAGAGTTCAAAGAATTGGAAGTAACTAAGGTTGCACTCTGAAAGTCAGCAAAGTCGTCAAAGTCATCAAGGTCAGCTGTTGTGTCAGACCGGAACACTGAAGCTGCTGTCAGCTGAACAGGGTTTAGTTGTGGAACGGAAGGCTGCAGTTGTGGAATGGAGGGTTGTAGATGTGGTACAGAGTGCAACTGTGGTACACTTGGTTGACTGATCTGCGGATGCGCTTGAAGATTAAGATCCTCTCGTCGCATCTTGTTAGCTGGTTGAGGCTCAGTACCAAGATTCAAATTAGGCAGCGGCGGTTGCGGCACAAGACTTAACACATTTGCACTGTTGAATGAGTAGCCTCTCTGAAATATCAAACAGTTTGAATTAGAAAGCTGTTAACACAATTGAACAAGATCTATTCTATTATTTAGAGTAGGTGTCATTATTACCTGCGCAAGAGCAACAAGTGCCAAGAGTGAATAAAGCTCCTGTTCTGTAAGTCTTCCAGCAACTGTTTGATTGACTAAGCCCCAAATATAACCAAGTACTTCCGTTGGAAGCCCGCTTGTCAGAAGTAGAGGAAACACTTTGCCAGTGTCAACTAATCCGTCAGGCTGACCAACCATCGTCCATATTCGCCGGTATACAGCTGGGAAATTTGGAGATGTAGGAGATAACCATTCTATAGATACTTGCTGATTCACAGGTACTGCTGCTTTCACACCCTCTGGTGTTCGCTCCCTACTAGTAGATGGGAGATTTGATGGCTGAAAAAAAAATCATATTTTTTATTATAAGTCACAACTATTGTTTAAATATGAACAAGAATGAAGGATTACTTACAATTGAATCAGCAGGCCTGAAAGTGTCTTTCTTTTCTAGCAGATTATTGATTAGAGTGTCAGCAGAAACAGTCTTTTGAGTCGATGATGAAGCCATGAGCCGTAACTTTTGCTGCTGTTTCAAATATTCTCGTTGTTTCTGAACTTGCTCAGCAGAAAGCTGTTGGGATGATCTTTGTGGAATCATCGTGAAGATTTGATATTATTCTGAAAGAGAGCATTAGCTGTAATACCTACTAGTAGGACACAATTGGAGTTGGACTATTACTCAATTCCAGAGAGGAATCCTAACCTGACTTTGCTGGAAGGTAAGAATGATACACAATCCGTGTACAATCAATTACGGGAAAGTAAGTTTTTAAAACAATTGTATTATTATCTAGCTCACCTTGTATTTTATTTAAAAAATAAATAATAAGACACGTCTCAGAGTTCACTTTAATATTTGACAGCTGGTGAACTGCTGCTGACAGTTCGATCACATTCCTTTCAGTAGTTGGTGACATTGTTTGTCGCTAAATTTTACTTTGCAAAGTTGTTTGCATTGTTGGCGTTGCATACTTCATTCTCTTAAATAAGCCTAATATGGCAGCCTACAGTATCTTTTTGGCGATACTTTTGACATGATTTTGAAGTCGTTATGTGAACCAAAATGTATTTTAGATAGATTAGACTCTCCAATTAACCCTTATTCCCATCATATGTCCATTTAGTGTGCTTAGTTATGGTAAGTTATTTCATTAATTTGAAGGATTTATTACAGGTGCCTTGTAGTGGCCATTGCACTTATAATTTTGTGGATTGCAAACTTAATCTTATAGGTTGATCTACATAAATTTTTTTCATGTGGAGTAGTTAATTTAGAGTATCTTCCAACATTTGCGACTACTCTTAACTCCATAGTTATAAGAATCTATCATTTGGAGCTACTTTAAAAGCTCGTTCATTAGCTCTGAATTTGCCAAGTCCTAGGTTACCTACTACTACTACCTGTAGTAGTACCTTCTTCCAATCTACTAGGTAGGTAGGTACCTAGGTATTTTAATTTAGGGCAGGTAATTAATATTTTTATTTTATTTACTGCAGGCAGGCGACCCCTCCGAGTCTCTTGCTGCTCTGGAGGTGCTTATGAATGAATTCTTTGCACCAGAAACTGGTAACGAAAGAAAGCGTGAGATCGAACTGATGCTCGACAATTTTAGCAAACAAACAGACTCTTGGAAACACTGCCTTCACTTCATGTCACATTCCCCAAACCAGTATGTGTGCATGTACAGTTTGAGTACAATCGAGACATTGATAACAAAGCGTTGGGTCGGTCTTGGTTGGGAGGACCGAGCCCAGCTGAGAGCGACTCTGTACCAACTCACAGTTGAGCAGCATCGAACTGCACCTCCGTTCCTTCGGAACAAACTAGTGAAGCTAGTTGTTGACATAGCTCGACTTGACTGGCCTCATTTCTACCCGGACTTCTTTACAAATGTGTTGCATCTCATACGGAGCTCGGAGACAACTTCTCTAGGCTTAATATTCCTTCACACTGCCTCGGAAGAACTAATATGTCCATGGGAAGATCTTAGTATAGCACGGAAAGAAGAATTAAGACGCTTACTCTTGGCACACATACCTCAGATTTTCTCTCTACTAGCTGGTAATTAATCGCAAATCATTAATTAGCTTTTATTGTTAAATTATTAAGTACCTATTTGTTTACTAGGAAGGCAGCTCATGTAGGTACCTACAACAAAATTGTGAATTATTTTAGGTCTTCTAGAAGATATAGCTCAAAAACAAAGTCGGGGAGTAACGGCCACACCTCCGCCATCTCCTACTCATGGTACACCGGCACCATCATCTCCTGTTCACACAGGTAACATTGCAAGCTCATAGAAACTTTCACTAATGAACATGCAAGAAATATATTTTATTTCCCAACTCGTCGTCATCCAAACTGATTAAACAAATTGTTTATTGACAGGTACTCTGCTAACCTCCATGCTTAGCGGAGGTCGAGGAGACACGAATGACGCAGTTTTATGTCGTCACGCACTTCAGGCCCTCACTCACTTGTTCTCCTGGGTTCCGCTCTCACCGTATGTTACTCCAACACTGTTGTCCGCCGTGTTTCAGCTGGCAAACAGCACACAGGTAAGTCACTCGAGTACCTACCTTTAATTATCCCTAGTCTTCTTTGGGGTCTGTACTAACTGGACTGGAATTGATTTTAGATGGCCGGTGGAGAGAATCTCAGCACTCTTGCATTGGGCGCTGTCAACGAGCTTCTCTATCGCAACTGCATACCGGCATCATGTGAAGAGCTGCTTCTTTCAGTCGTGCAACAAGCCACATTATTACTACATTCAGACCACACAGAACTAGGGTCAGTAAACAAACAATCTTCTCTGTTCATTTTCACAAAGAAAAGTTATGAGTAAAATCTGCTTTTTTTAGATTTCCAATACTATAGGTAGGTAGGTAGGAAGTATTTTAAATGTTTTGAAGTATTTTAAATGTTTTGCAAATACACTTACGAGTTTCATAAGTTAACCAAAAACAGGTCACATTACTGAAACAACGTAGGTATTTAACTTTTAAAACTTTATAGTTTTTATAGAGAGAGTATTACATTTACCTATAAGGTTTCTTTGGTAGGTACCACCTGTTGTTGAAAAGTAATTATAATAATAATAATAATAATAATAATAATAATAATAATAATCTATTTAATAAAATTATAAAAGTATTCAAAAAATACCCCAATTGACTGCCAGTCATTAACAAATTCAAATTGCACTACCTAATATCTTTGCATAATAGTATTACTTCATTTGTAATGATAATTTGTGTTTTCTGTGTCCAGATGCCGTGAAAAGCTGATTGATCTTCTTCAACTGCTCGTTACGCAACACTGGCGACGCCTGGAGGCCAATCCCAAGTTCCTTGCCCTGGAGTTCCTGGCACTTCTCTTCAAGTTCACCTTCCAGCATGGCAGTTTGGAACACCTGCATTCTTGTCTGGAAGTCTGGAACATCTTCCTGGACCTACAGGATCCAGCCTCCAGGAGGTGATGTCTTTTCTACATCATTGTGGAGTTTTTTTAATAGATAATTTAATTGTTTTTAAATACAAACTTATACAATAGGTAGGTAGTCTACCTAAAGCAGCAGACTGGATTTTTGGCCTTGAAATTGAAACATTAAGAATATTCATAAATTATGATTTATATTATAGTATTGGAAATGAGGAGAAGTATGGTAGGTACTATACAGAGACACAAAACTAGGTAAATTAAGCGGCAAGGCAATATGATTGAAGTGTTGTTTGTAGCTAGATCCAGTGGTTAATTTATAAAATAATTATCGGCAGACGCTCGACAATTGTCTGGTGAAACATATTTTTCTCCGAAAAAAAAATAGGGGGTTTGGGAGGAGGGCCCCCCAACCCCAATACATTGCGGGTCCGGGACATATAGCCCTGGGAAAATTTTGAATTTCAGGAACAAATTTGGTGCCTTTCTATGCGATTTGTACACAATTTTAAGCCAAATTTTACTTCAATAAAAAATAACTTGGTGGAGAGAAAAAAGAGTGTGGTGACGCGTCTGCCTCCAAATTAAGCACTGGTTTGATCACATTCATCCAGTCATCTACATTCTTCAAAAACAGAAATAATTTTATTCCAGATATCAAGAAGTGCTTGTATCGCTGGTGGGCCAGGTGCTTCGTAAAATGCAGTTCAAATACAATCAGTTGCAGTTGGAGGAGCTCGATGTGAACACTCTGGATGACGATGTAAGTTGACTCGATTGAGTGTGAGTTGCGCTCTCGTAGACTTGTGTGGCTCTGACGATGATCCTGTTTGTAGGAGCAAACTGAGTGGCAGCAGTTCCTGAGGCCGTGCATCGAGACCGTTGCCAAAGTGTCTGAGCTGGCACCCGACGATACATTCGCACTTGTGGTGAGTAGCTGATGAATGTCGGAAGAATGTATTCCCATACATGAAGGGGAAAGTGCTACTGCCTTATGGATGTCATACATATCTAAATCAACATTCAGTTTCAACAATTCCCCTCTCAGCTTTTTGACTTTATATAGGTGGGAAAATACCCACTGGGGCAGAGCTAAGGCCATTTATTACTTTAAGAATTTAAAAACAATTTAATAGTGGGAACTGGAATTTGTTAAAGTGTATTATACAAAGTAAACCTATAAGATTAAGAATCATGTAGCTACCTACCTTTTAATTGAATTTCTAATAAGACTGCTCTGCAATGAACTTTTTTTCAATTGGTTTCCACCATCATTCAGTTTTACATCATCTTAAGCCTGCTTGCTCCCTCACATACTGTCTAGTATCGTGGTGTATCTGTGTGCGTAGCATGAGCCCTGGCGAGAGGCGTGCGGCGTGTACCTGGCGTTGGAGCGTGCCGTGTCGGACGGCCGAATCAGCGTAGTGTCGGCAGACGAGTGCGTACGACTGCACTGCCTGCTGCGGGATCTAGCTCTCTTGACGCAAACGGTCGGCCGACTCTGTCCGCACTTCGTCGACGCAGCCATGCAGCCGCGATATCCTGCGGCTCAACAGCTGGTAGCGCGGTTGGCGTCCATTGCTTCCCATGCCGCGCGAGTCTCTTTGCATCGACTCAATGTGGCGCCATTTCTCATGCAAGACCTCATTCAAGTGTAAGTAGATGCCTTTTCTAAATATTAATAAAAAATATAAGAATATTTAGGTATTTATTTGTTTTATTTAAATAAGAATAGAGGTTAACTTAACTCATTTGTAGCTGATTTATTGACAACTCAACCCCTCTGTTTACAATGTTTACAATAGTGTGGACAAGTACCTACTAAACAAGTAGTACATACTTGTTTGTTATTCCTTAACTTCTCATCCATAGTAGTCAATATTATAAAATTCCTTGGAGTGGATTAAGTGTGACCTTGAGGATGTGTTCCCTGCGTAGCCATGCGCAGGTGTTGGCCGGCCTGCAGGCGTGGTGCCAGTGGGTGGCACAGCTGTCCGATGCCAACCTCAAGTCGCTGCTAGTCACGGAGATGCTGAGCGGAGTGGTGCCGGTGCTGACTCGGCCAGGAGAGCCGCCTGCGCTGGGGCTGTCGGCGGCGCATCTCCTCGCGACACTCACCAGCACTGTGCGTCCGGCCCGGCTATGGGAGGCGCCAGTCATGCAGGGCTTGTACTGTCAGGCCTCCATGCTTGAACATCTTCAGCCAGAGGTCAGTCTTCAGCCTTCACTCATACATCACTTATTGACTTAGAATGACTCTGTTATTTATTAGTGATGGTCTGCAAAACTTTTTATTTTTCACAAGTTTCCAAACCTTTCCGTAGGTATCAATGTTAATAGGTAAGTTTTGAAATATGAAAGTTTAACCTACGATCACCACACTTTACAGGGATTGGAAACCATCTGCGAATTGTGACGTTACTCCCATAAGACCAATCTGTACCGTCGATTTGCACCCAATTACTTCCTGCACCCGTTTACTTCCGGCCGGTGACCCGCAAAATTTAAAAAAAGTTATCTTTTGGAGTGTTTAAATTTGATTCACACAATTGCCGCCAGGTTTGAAAGAGCTTCTCAAACTTGCCGCTGCTAGTTATAATGACGCATTGTCGACCGATTTGAATTTTTGGAATTCTCTTCTTGGCGGGAGAAAAAGACATGTGTAACGAGGGCGACATCACAGCCGCTTGTTCTATGCTTGTTGTGTTCAAGGGGACCAAGCCCATGGCCAGCTAGTCAGACAGTTTCCAATCCCTGTAATGTGTGGTGATCGTAGGTTTAACGTATGAAGAAATACTTTATAGCAGTACACGTACTATTTTCTAATCTAGTACAAGTAATATCCTAATAGTATCTCTTTTGAATTGGTTTTACATTACTACTTATTTTATTAAAAGAATGACATTTAATTCAAATACAGAGTACCTACCACTGGTAGGTTCCTAAAATCTGAACAAAGTATGTTGTCACGATGTTAAAAAATGTTCGACATAATTACTTCAAAACTAAAGACGTTCTTGAAATAATTAAAAACTACACAAAGGCCGAGTGTTCACTGTCGATCGATGTGCTGTGTACAACAGACTTGGCGGCTGGTCCAGCGAGCACTGTGCAACTCCTTGCTGCTTCCCAATGGTGCCGGCAATGCTGACCAACAGTGGGAGCGCCGCCAGCAACTGTTGGCCAACCTGGTAGATGCGCTCACGATAGACTTCAGACGCAACGGCCAACCGGTCGCCTCTACACTGCAGCTCCTCGCAGATCTGGTGGAGTGCGTGCGATCAGAGGGATCGCAGACCAAGAAGATGCTCAATGCCGCCATACAGGTACACTTAATCAAGCAGCTTTATGGTGGGAAGCTTCCCTACGTGCCACAACTGTCATCCACCTTCATCCTTCCATCCCTATAATTGGTCCCATTCATCCATCACCTTTATTCTAGTTGCAAAACAGTGCAGTTCAACAAAAAAGTGTTTATGTTTTTAAATGTGTTCTCAAATTAATTTATTGAAGATTTTAATTATCTTCTTCGTCTAATTAGACAAAGTAGTCGATTTGGAGGAGGTCTTGTGTGAGTCCAGTAATACTCATCAACCTCTTTTGATGATTTCATCTTGACGTTGCGTTCTAGCCGAGCATCTGCAAGGCGCTGGAGCTGTTCCCGCAGTACGTACATGCCCCGGACGTGTGCGAAGCGATTCTCGACTTCTTCCTTGCGGCGTTCAACAGTCTGCAGCAACAGTTGGGCGTGGCCTTTACCGAGCAAGTTCTGCAGACCTTCCTCAATGTTTTCACCAGGTACAGATGTAGCCATAAGCCAGTACAGCTGCCTGTGTACTTAAAATGGATTTAAGCAATTGACCAATGTAGGTGGGCGTTGCCTTATGAAAGACAAAAGTATTACCATGGTAACTCCAGGGTTGTTAGAAAAAACAATTTTTCATTCAAACAAATGAAATTTAGAAAGATCAAAGAAATAGCTCACACGTGTTTAATCTAGTTTAATTTATCACTTGAAATAGTACAATCAATATATTTAAATCATATAAATCATGTTTGATGATTTGCTGGACAATTATTACAGATGCTACAACGAAACAAATTATATTTTGCCAGGTATGTTGCCAAAGCGTTTTACTTTTTAATGGCGTCTGTCACTGGATAGTTTCGTCAACTTAAAAAGGCCCTTCCTCTCTTATGAGAAGTTAATTAAGACTGAACAATATTCAAGTAGATAGCTTAAAGCAATACTATTATTAACGGCAATTTGTTGATTGTAAAACTGTTAAATTCTGTACGAATTTAACATTATTCTAATAATATCATGTGTTCAATTTGTTGTGTATACAAGCTCTTTGGTTGTGACCAAACATTGACTTTTGTTTTATGACGTCGTAGTTTGGTCAGATCTACATTGGTCAATAGCAATAATGGAACACAACATTGTAAATGGGAATTGGAATTTGGATTTAAATATCCCAAATAGATTACAGATCCAAGTAGATTCAATCTGCGCAAAATACTGGCAGTGGCGGGCAGCTTAATTCTATCGCGTCAACTGTTCTTCATCCGTAAAACAGTTGGCTGTGAGTTTATGTGACATCTTCAACCTCCAAGTAATCCTGTGCTTGTATTTGTCTGCAGAGAACAGCTCAGTTCTTCACTGCAACATGAAGGTGGCGCTGGAGCACGTGTAGTGGACAAACTCCTCCAGCTCCTGACGCTGGTGGTGTCGCAGCCCGGTGCTGCCTTCAAGCGCTTCATTCCTTCTAGCATTGCTCTTTGCCTTGATCACGTCTACCCGCTGGTAAGTGCCCAGTCATAAGTCAAGGTCTCTAGGGCGATATTGACAAACCAGGCTTTTGAGAATATATTTGGTATATAGTAGGTAGAATATCAAAGAATATAATTTTTTTTAAAAGACAAAAAATTCTATACATTTTCCTTTTTTAATGGCTGAGTATGCCTTAGTTCTAAGTTAGGGAACAACTGAACCAAACTTTGTTATAAAATGTTATCAGGTTCTGGGGAAAGCTGTTGTATTATAATCAAAATTTTCAGAAGAAGAAAGTGTTTTGTTCACATTCATTCAACACTTGCTTTGTATCTTAAATAATATTTTGAAGCTTTAATATTATGAGTATGAGTATCACTAGTGAAAGAAGTTGAGTATAAAATACCCATTTATATGCCCAGTGGTTGTAGCAATGTCCTAACTTCTGTCGATCAGGTAGCGGAGACGTGTTCCCCCGACGTGAAGCCGTCGCTGTTTGCTGTGTTCCATGCCGTCCTGCTCCACCGCTGGCAGTGGTTCTATCAAGGCAACGCTCCGGTGGAACATCGCGACACTCTGGTTGCGATACTGCGAGCGTACGGGCAGTCGCTGCTGCAGCCGGACATCAATCTGTTTGGTCAGAACCTACGCTCGCTTGAACTGCTCAACTCCAAGTGGAGGTTATACCACAAGGTCAGTACTTGTCATCTGTGATGTTCACAAGATAGTTCACTTGAATTTTATTAAGCGAGAGCTAATATTCTTATAGGCACTGCCCAGGGCACACCATTAAGTAATCGATCTGAAATTTTGCACACACATTAATGTCATACCAGCAGTCTTATATCTAGGTTTTATTAGCAACATTTTCCGATTGGTTGAAAAGTGATAATGAATCGTTTGTCCAATCAAATTTTAATTTTGAGCTAGACTTAAAATTTCATTGAGACCAATTTACCTATACCAATATTTGTAGATTTTTGGAGATTAAACATATCGTCAAGAACTTCAAGAATTAAATTGACATTTATAATTGTTTCATGTTTTTAAATACTTTAAAACTACAGCAAGTTTGCTGTACATATTGTTCAGCAGTGTTTTCCTTTGAAGTATGCTGAACACTCTTCTTCCCAGTGTGTGTTCCGCGAGGAGCTGCTCGGGCGGTTCCTCACCGTTCTGCTGCACGCGCTCGTGCACAAGTCTCAGCCGCTGCTCGGCGACGACATCGCCGTGGCCGTCTTCAACATGGCCGTCGTCGATCTCGACACGTTCCACCAGCACTTCCTGCCCGACTTCCTCATCAACACGCAGGGGCTGGACGACTCGCAGCGCTCGAACCTTGGAGACAATTTCAAAAGAGACATGGTGAGTCTTTCACTAAATCACTAACTAAAGTTTTGAGTATAGTATATCACTGAATTAACTAGGTACAACAATCGAATGAACCAAATATTAAAAATGTAATTTATGAAGCACTAAAAATAGATTATTCAACAATAATAGGGCATTGGCCAAACTTTCTCCCGCTGGATGGCGCCACCATCGAGACACGTCAACTCAAAACTAAAACGCACAAAACATTTATAACAGGCATAAGAAGATGTACTTACTGTTTAGATACCTCGGTATATCCATTTTTTACTCAAGTATTATAAAATATTATAAAATAAGAAGATCATTGCAATTTCTAAATCAAAATGCATGTTGTAACGAGACGACACCCCCTCAGTTGTTTTATTGTTTTCATTATGCAGTGAGCTCGTCGAAAGAGCCTTCGAAACAAAAAAACATACTGACAGCTGTCATTACACGATCAAAATATCATTATTACACTACAGTATCTAATAATTGTTCGGTAAATAACCAACCAAAAATATCAACTAGGGATGTCGGCGGGTCCAAAAATCAGGAATCGGGTACCCGTCATAAATACTCGGGTCGGAATCAAGTAATTGCCCCCCACCCAAAATAAAATAAATAAATAAATAGATAAGTGGGTAGGGTTTAGGTAAATAAACTCGCGGCACTTAGCTGTGTGAGAGGAGTGAATGACCCTCTCTCTGGGCCATCTGTGTGCTTGTCCTTGAAAAGAATTCGAGAAAACAGGATAGCCTGAGTGATAAGATATGTCATGTATAATCACTTGGACTGGACTAATAATAACATTCTTTGATAAGTGATAACTGACAACTTCAATCATAAGAAAACACAAATTTGTGCATCTTTTCTACCCAGGGCTTAACTTTTTCACTGTGGCCTACAGCGTGATTAAAAATGAAAATAAATACAGGCTCATTTTTCCTGTGCTTCCTACTCCCTACACATGATTTCAACCCTCCTGCCCCATTCCTCTCTCACCCCACATAGCAAGCAAGGTCGTTGAGCTTCCCCTTGAGGCGCAGCTGATAACCTGTGTGTAAGCATCTGTCTTTCACGCTACACTCCAATTTTTTTTTTTTTTTTTTTTTTTTAGTACCCACGAGTATTATTTATTACCCGAGTAATTGATTACCCGGAACCGCCCGAGTACCCGCCGACATCCCTAATATCAACATCAATTCTTATAGTAATGAAAATACGGACCAAATACAGACTGGGTCTCAAGAAATACTTTGATTTAAAAGTGACCTCCCTCGACGCTAGCGCCAACTAGTGACCGACCTGTCATCCTATCTTTGCATCGCCCTATTGTTGAAATCCACAAAAATATTGTTGTGCAATATGAAACTAATATCAATTTTTGGGATGGAAAGAAATCTACACTTGTGTACCAACAAAAGTTAATATGTACCTAATGGATAACCTAATTAATGGATATATATTACAAGACTACTAATATATTGTTGTACTAGTAGGGAATTGGAGTTAATTCTGTTGTTTGTTCAGGATTTGCCGTCGTTTACCCGCAACGTCCAGCGTCTAGTCAATGATCTGCGTTGTTATCGCCTTTGTAACAGCAGCGTTGAGCCATGATAACAGCAATCGGGCATTCCCCTACAGGAGCCATGTTGTCATTTTAAACAATAACGATCTCCGAGTGATATGATAATCGAGTGGTGCATGAAGTAATATACGGGCCGAAAAATAACTCTTTCGTGTGAACTGTGAATGATTGACCAAAATGAAGAAGTCTGGCTGTTCTTCCACAAGATCCATGTTAAATTCGTAAATACTAATATGACGTAAGATAAGTAAATAATAAGTAATGAGTCAGTGTTCTACTTCGTATATACCTAATTTTTAATTAAGTTTAATGATTTCCCTGAATCGTATAAGGGGCACGAATGTTTGTTATATAAAGAATATTTATACTGTGACGGCTATCAAAATATGGGTGGTATCCATCTGGTTCATTTTATTGGCAATCTAACAGTCTACTGACCAAAGAACAGTGACAGTGTAGGTAGTAGGTTTGTTCGTTGGGGTGTTCTAACCTAACCTGCTCGGAGCAGGCGGAAGTACGTCACTGAATATGTTAGGTGCATGAATTACGAATCAAAACTCGACGGATAGGTATAAGTAAACTTTTCCGTGACGACTTCCGGTGTGTTCCGAACAGGTTAGAACACCCCGACGAACAGACCTACTGTCGTTACTTGTAAGTTCAGAATGTATCAAATCAAAAGAGACTTTATACATCTATACCTATTACCTACCTGACAGAATCAATGAAATTTAAAAATGTATCACCAAAATTAATGTGAAGTTTTGATCCCGGTGAACACATTCGTATTTAATTTTCAACATAAAATCGAGATGAACAATTACCAAAAAGGATGTATTGACAACATAAGTATGCAATGCAAAACTGTGAATATCATTTTTACACTGATTTTTATCACAGTCCTATTGGCAAGACTTATCTGTGATTACAAGTAAAAAGACTGTAGAAAAGAAAATACGTATGTATGTAGTAGGGAAAAAACCTTTGGTTTAAATATTCTTGCTTGGAATCAATTGGTTTAATTCTTGCTGGCGTGTAATTAAATTGCGGCTCCTGAGAAATGAATACATACTTATTTCTGCTAACTTTTGCAATAGTAATATTACTATTATTGCTAATAATTATTATAATAATAATAATAATAATTATTATAATAATTATTATATTAATTATTATAAATTATTATAATAATTTAATTAAAGTATAATTAATGTATTATTATTATTAATTATTATAGTTTATATTAATTATTATAATTATTATAATAATTAATAATTATTCCTAATATTGCTTCTTTTTATGTAGTTATGAAGTAGCTTTATTTGGTTTCTTTACAGCAGAGTAAAGGTCAATTGACTTGTTATATTGTGCTTTTGGGTAGGTACTGTTGCATTGCATGATAACAACTTTTTTAATAATAATAATCCATCCCTGGTTCCAATTTAATGGGTCAGGGGGTGGGTATTCCCACCAACACTAGGGCCGCAGGACTCCTGGAAACCGGCTGGCCACGCCTGGCGTTTCCTCCTCTTCTTCTTCTTCCACTTCTAATTGTTCCACAAATTCCTTCCACCATGTTCTGTCCTCCCACTGTCTCTCAGCCTCCAACTCACTCCACCTTCCTCCTCTCTCCAACACATCCTCCTTGATCAGTCCAATCCACCTGTCTCTTGGTCGCCCCACTCTCCGAGTTCCCCCTGTAGCCGCTTCAAACACCCGCCTTGGCACTCTATCGGTTCCCATCCTCTTCATGTGGCCGAACCACCTAAGCCTCTCTCTTCCCAGCTTGAACACCAATCTTTCAACCCCAAGCTCTTTTCTTATCTTTTCTGGCCCTCTGCTCTTTTCTTATTCAATAAAATGTTCCATAAAAAACTATTAATAAAATTATGTTCTTTTTATATAACATTTAAATTTATTTATTTTTTAAATACCTAGGTACCTAAATACATAATTATTATAATATTATTGGATTGGGGGGAGGAGGAGGTGGATTATACTTTTAAAATCACTCTCTGTGAAGTGATCTTATTTGACCAAGTCTTTTACAAAAGGCTACACCTTCAGGACGTATAAAGACATATTAAAATGACCATATCAATGGAATGGTACTATTATTTAAAGATTGTTTATTATTAAAAAATGGTTTAACAAGTTCACAAACAAGGACACAATTGAAATTTAATTAAACTGAGTTCCTACTACCTACAGATTGGCACATTTTGTGTAATCAATGTATTTTATGAGTGGGACTGTACACAAGTTTTGTATTTGGAAAGAGAAATGATGAGTAAAACTACATGCCTACTGATATTATTAGGTCTGTTGGTTTGCCTTACATTACCTAGCTTACAGCAGGCAAATACCGAATGTAGGAACACACTCGCTTGTCAAAGAGTTCATGTATAATTTGCCTAAAAAGTTGTAGTCCTGTTAACATTTTATCAATCAAGAAAATATCATACAAATTAGAGGAAGCGAACCATTACATAGAGAAACTAATTTTTGACTACACATTTTTAATTCTCAGAAAATTGTGTTGGGTTGATAGGTAGGTAGGTAAGGGATGTATTTACAAACATCTCTGAGTAGATGTTACGTTTTTGTTTCCTGCACTTGGATATTCGTCGCTGCATCGAGAGCTGCATTCTTCTCATTGTGGTGCTTGACCAACGGGTGCTCCAAACTGTCTTGATGAGCCTTGTACATCAATTGCTCGGAGCTAAAAGCAGTAAGTAGGATTAATACACTGTATGTACCTAAATCCCTTCTAGTTTTAGAAAATTATTGTTATGTCGTAACAATTTACATCACAATGTAGCATTATGACTGACTCGGGGCATAAATTGTTAAATATCCACTCTCCTCATTTTACACACCGGCAGCTTTTGAGACGTGCTTAAATACGGGACACACTGTCAAGCGGCTCAATGAGAGAGCTATTGGCTGGCATCTGTCATGAGAGTGAGACCTTACTTGCCCCACGGCTATTCGGTCATGATCGAAAAGCGGAGAATAAAGTTGATAGTGTCCTGGTGTGTCCCTTGCTCTACTCTTAGGTTTTTTCCGACCTCTCCAAATTATTACATAAAAACCCAGGACTCACTTCTTAGGTACGAAGTGAGTTGAGTGCTCAAGGTCAACCAATAGCACACTCTCTTTGTGTAGTGTTGGCCAGTTGTAGCCAATGAAAATGTGTCATCATCTTCTTTCAACTACACTTGATAGTGTGTCCAGGGCTTAAAAACAAGTTATAGTGGACCTAGCACGTGTGTAGCCATTTCAGCAAATGCTGTGAAAAAAATTAAAATAAACAATAGGGCAAGCTTGTAATCCCGAGTTGTTTGACGCGTGTCCAGTTGTAAATATCTCTCAACCACTGCAGGTGTCCGGGAAAGGGTTGTAGTGTTGTGGTGCCACATATCTTTCAATGCAGTTGGCTTTTAAAATTCAAGGAAAGTTGTTTAAAATATATGGTAACATTGTAGGTGGAAGGGGGAGGGGGGGGGGGGGCAGGTCATCACTCGGGTTGTATCTTGTCAGAGTTTAACTGTCGAACAATACTGTTTGTCTCATGAAAGGAAAGGCTATACACTTGCTGGATCCACTATAATGCAAATGTAAATGTAAGATGTTAAAAAACTTTTTGCACTTGATTTGTAAATGATATACAGTAAATATATTTTAGAATTAGGTGAAAGAAAACATGAATTATAAAACAAATCAGTTGTTTGCCAGGCTAGTAGAACACCGAGTTAAGCAGAGGGCCAAACTAATTTTACTTGGCTAAATGGGTGACTGGGCAACTTGGAGAAAATTGGTGCTATGAAAATTTAAGCACAGAAATAATAAGTGTTAAATTTAAATTGTATCAACCTTTTCCTTGATGTCTTCCACTTATACTGCCAGAATCGAACTTCCTCCATGGATGTACCGGACACGGAGAGCAGAGCGAGAGAGACGCCGCCAGCAAACATGCCAAGAACGGCACCGAGACCTCCTCCCACCAACAACCCCCGCATTCCCAGGTTGACTTTGTATGCTGCCCCGGTCACACATCCCGCTGCCATGTACTCCCAGATGCTAGACTTGCCTCGGTACACCGACACAACGGTTGTGACTAGGCTAAAAGAAAATCAGAATATAAGATTTCACAAGACTTAAAGAAGGGATTAAATTAGAGTTGTGTTATTTATTGAGCCACTTGGTCACTTACACATAGGTACCAGTGAAAGCTGCTAGCCGCCAGCCCCATTGAAACGCACCTTTTGCAAAGTTCACCGTAACAGAATCTTGAAGTTTTCTCTAGAAATCGCACAACACAATAATTTTAAAGCAGTTTTGTAGTAAGTTTAAGTTAGAGACAATAGATTTTTATATAAAAAGGGGAATTTTGGCTTTAAAGGGTTCAGTAGCAATACTCCGTAACCATTTATACAGTCAACACACAGTTTTATAATTTTTTACTTGTTAGATAGAGATGTCATTTTCAATGTAATTATTATGAAAATGTTATGTTTAGTTTCTTACTTATTTAAAATGTATAATTTCTATTTTATGTTAAATACCTGTCTACCTGTCTGTTCGTTTACCGTGCCAAAAGCTACAGCAAACTGCCACAAGCACACATCATCCAATCAGATAGTTCCTCTGTATCTTGTGGCAGTTTGCTGTAGCTTTTGGCAGGGTAAACGAACAGACCTACTGTGTCCATGTGGCAACCATTGTTGAATGGCAGTGTTTTCCAATCAAGTTTTCTCTCAAATAAGATTTGTATTGTAAATTCACAACAAAATGTGAATTTGTTTTGAAAGATTGCCTGAAAAGTTTGTTCATCAAAAAATACTATACATTTTTTACGAACTTGACATTTATTTTGTCATACCTTTGCATCTAAATGACTTTTAAATGTTGTTGCTTCGTTTCTTTCCATGAAATCCATATATGCTAGCCGAGATCGTACAAAGCCACCGATACATGCACCAGTAAACAATCCCAGGAAGGTCGCTTGATTGACTGAATTCAATTCAGAACTTAGTCCCCCAAATTCACTGCAAAAATATGAAAGAACATTATGACAATTATACAGAGGGCAATATTCGAGAACATTCGATTCGTTCTTCCACACGGATTCACGGCCTCCTGCCGTCGGACCAAACAAAATAATATACCTACAGGCTACTGATGTGGCAGCTTGAATGATATTTTGTTGAGTATGACGTCAATTTAACATCACACTTGATTAAATAAAACGATCGAACGATCTTGAAAATACCGTATTAACTCGAGTATATAAGACGCAATTATATAACAATATTTTGATTCTGAAAACATCCCATGGGTCTTATCAGTTACCAAGCATGTGGCAGTTATGACATTTCACAAACAGTGTTTTTAAAAATTAGAGTAAGCTGAATTGTGCTAAAGGGTGACGAGAACTGGGACACTGACCCTTTAGGTACCTACCTACATACTTTTTTAAAGGGCTCTTTCACTTGTTTATAATGGGCCGTGTCACATTCTGGGCCTTTTATTCCCCGTCTGCCTCTGGCTATGTCTAGTATACTACAGACAGTTCAACATCAAAATTAAGGCCTATCCAGTTGACATAAGGGATTGATGGATGTACCATGATGTACAACGGGTAGGAAGTTAATACGATTTCAACATCGCTGGCCGTTACGTTGCCGTCCGTCTTTCAATTGTAGCTCACACAGGCGCATTTAACTTTTCATGTTTTACACCTATACGAACAAACATTTGGCTAGGCCTTTTAATAGGATTTGAACTCACTCTATGCTAAACATCATTCGAATTCGATCCCAGCCGGTTTCATCATCTTCGGGTCTAGTGTTAAATGCTTGTCCTGTCTTAGTATCTGGCGAAACATTGTCAAATGTGTTAGAAGATAACGGCATTAAACCAAAGATATAAGGTCTTTTAAACAGTCGCCGAAACATTGCACAAAACCCAATTATTATTAATTTTATACAAATAAAATTGTAGGTTAGAATTTTATTCCTCCATGTTGTTTATCACAGCCTTTCAAACGAACCGTACGCCCGAAACGAGGAGGTATTGGCGGAAAGATTCAAAATCCCAAAGTTTTGGATGGAGCTAATTTCCTCCAACAAATTTAATTTCTATTCAACTATATATTAATTATCCACCAAAATTCAAAACAAATAAGCAAAGCTGATAATGAGGAAAATTTAGTAAATCTCTCACTTATTAGGGATTGTGTTTAAGAGGGAACCTGTGAAATAAAAACGCATAACCCGAGTGGAAATCGTTTGATTCCTAGTCGGGGTACGCGTTTTTATTGAGCACAGCTATTTGGTCCAACTCAAAACCATTGATAAAAAATAATAATTTACACAAACCAACTTGTGAAAGCCACCTACTCGAATAATTATGAAACTATGAAAATGTCAGCTTAATTATTGAAGATGTGGACTCTTCTGTGTGTTTTGGCCGAGAAAAATGGGAAAAGAGCAAACAATTGATCAGAGAGGTAGGTATAATAAACATCAAGTGTATAACACCATAAATGTAAGAAAGACACATAACATTTATTTTGTTTGTCTAAGGAAAATTACCTGAACTCAACGGCTTGATAAAAAGTATTTATTAAAAGTCTTCTTCCGTAGCCTTAGTTGATACTTGTTGATTTTTTACTTGATCTTGGCTATTGTAAAACTCGGCGACCTAAAGGTGAGAGTTACGAGTTAGTTAACGTGTTAAACAATAACCAGAGAGAGTGTTAACACCATAAATGTAAGAAAGACACTTAATATTTATTTTTTTGTCTAAGGAAAATTACCTGAACTCAACAGCTCGATAAAAAGTATTTAATAAAAGTCTTCTTCCGTAGCCTTAGTTGATACTTGTTGATTTTTTACTTGATCTTGGCTATTGTAAAACTCGGCAACCTAAAGGTGAGAGTTACGAGTTAGTTAATTATGTGTTAAACAATAACCAGAGAGATAAAACCCCAGTGGTATGGTAAAGGTCAACATACCTGTGATGCTGAAGTGGCATTCTCAACGGTTTTATCCTCGCGAACTCGCAAGAAGCGAGGAAAGCGAAGTGATATTCCTTTCTCTGGGTCCACCTAAAATTTGTGAAAACGTAATTATAGGACAGAATGTTTCTCATTGTTCTTATCAAAATGAAAAATAAAATATAAATAGTAAAATAGTTTGCGGAAGGGTGAATATATATGAGAACATGAAAGGGGGGGGGGGTGGGGGGGTTATTCTAAAACTTTAAAATTCCGGATTCCGCGCGAATAAGATTCGGTGCAATGTTAATCCATATGGCCGTGAATCGTATTCGGGCCGAATCCGGATTTAAAGTTTTCGAATAACCCCCCAGGAGAAGGATTAGGTATTATTATAAATAATTAAATATGCACATTAGGTAAATTATATAGATTGACATAGTAAGTAGGTATCGGATCGGAAGAGAAGACTTGCATGTACATGATCTGGACTAGCTAATGAGATCAACGTGTAAACTCACAATGCCCATGGCGGCACGATGCACCGGCGAGAGTGACAGATCCGCACATTTGATCTCCCAGACTTGCACTGCGTCGAACCAGTGGTCCGGCTCGTGGCTGGAGTCGTACCGATAGTACGGCCGTGGAGTAGGAATGATGTGGTCCTTGAAAAACTCGGTGTGTTGCTGGAGCGACTCGTCACTGAAGCCAGTGCCAATCTGTAATCAACCAGCATTCTTTTCATACACAGAAGCTAAACAATAAATAAAGGTCAACATTGACTTCAACAGCAATGCTCTGATTCCCTCACATTGCTTCACGCTGAGGAAGTTCATACTACAGTTTTGGAAATTCCAATATGTAATTGGTTTCATATGCAAGTAAAAATAATGCCACCTATGTTATATATTTCCATTATTTTACTGAAAAATTGTGTTATCAACAATTATAAAACTGGCAATGCTTGATTGTTCTAAATGACAAGGTTGAAGAGAGTTGACATAATGTAAACTCTGAAAAATATCACAATATATTGAAATTTAAGTTATGGAAATGTGTTTACCTTGCACAGACTCTGGTACTCCTCGTTCTCAGGATCGTAGCAGGCAAGCAAGAAGCCCCCATAAGTCCCAGTCCTCTTTCCACGGCCGAGATAGCCTCCCAACACCACGACGTCCAGCGTGTCCCCGATGCCCTCCAAGTAGTCCTTCTTCAGCTTCAGCCAGTTGTGTGAGCGCTTGGCGATCTCGTATGTCGCATCGGACTCCAAGGTCTTCACCATCAGACCCTCGCAGTTGCCTGCAGACAAGGGTTCATTCAAGTTCCAGAAGAAAAACATAGCTCTCCACGTCAAGAGCATTATTGCCAAATGATCTTGGTCCGTAAAATATTAAAAATGTATAATTTATTTTTAGAGTAATTATGAATTTTCCTTGTGGAAGAAGAATGTTCTGTGATGACTAGAGCCAGTTTTAAATGGTGATGCGCGAATTCGCGAATTGTTCTGATTGCACTATTTTCTTCTACTAAAATCCATTTCATTGTGTATAGATCCCAAATCTACCATTTTTACATGGTAAAATGTTACCATGAAAAAAAACGAAATCCAACCCTGATCGCGATATTCAACATTTTCCGCGAAATGACCACTAAATAAAGGTTTTCTATTAAAATTACTGCTTTTATCCCCCATAACAGGTCACACAACAACAAACGAAACCAGTTTCTTTCCATGTGCTACTCACTCAACCCCCTCCCCCTCGCCAGACACTTTGCTACCCACCCTCAAAGTGAACCAGACCAGTCTAACCAGTTGATGATGCCTCCAGGCTGCTTTGTTTTGCGCCCCCATCTGTTCAAGGTCGACCGGTTTTCCCAACCCCCCTTCCACCCTCAACAAGTAGCAACTATTTATCAATAGTCTACTTACATAGAAGGATATTTTGGAACAATTACTGCACTGAAAATTGTTGGATTGGGAAAGAAAATATCTTGTCAAACTAGACATTTTGCGTCATGAAATTTTAATATGTATCATCTATACAGAGAAAATGTGGGTTGGGGAAAAGACAGTACAGAGCATTAAAGTGATACTCTCATCTTGTAGCAAGTATTTTTTTTCCGATCCGTCGAACTCCAAACAACACATTCCTGTCCTTTGTTCTGTCATACATCCTGTCGCCTGGATCTGGGAACGGCTTGTGCCGTAGCGTCACTGACGTCACTGCAGCCTACCTGCTACATGCAATCTCCGCGCTCGAGTTTAAAACATTCTTTCTCCCTGGTAGTCTATGTTTTACAAGTACCTATGTAGGAAGGGTGTGATAGTGAGACATTCAATGTTGCTTGTGATATCTTTTTTTATTGATCTTTATTTTAACTATACTATAAACTACACTATATTAAATTATCTTACGGGACAGAATATTTTAAATAGTCTACCTTTACTACTATCTTCTCTCATATTGTGTCAATGTCGTGCATATTTACGTGTGTTCTAGTCTAGTTTATTTTCAAGCAAAAACAATACAAACTTTTTAACATGTATTAATAGTATCGTGTAGTATCGTTATATACACTATTTGGACGAAATATTTTGAATCGCTTTTTATCTTCTGCCCGATTGTGCCGCGTTGTGTGTATTTACTTTTGTTTTAGTGTAGATTATTTGAGGCGAAAATGGTTTACTGCTGTGTTTTTCAGTGTCACAATAGTACTAAAAACAATGCAAATAAACACTCATTCTACAGATTTCCTAAGAAAGACAAATCTCCTGAATTATACAAAGAGTGGCTGCACAAAATTAATCGAGCACATTTCGTTCCAAGAGTATACACATTTGCGCGTTGCAAATGAGTTATCAGTTGCAAATGTGTTTTCATGTAAAACACTTTATATTAACAGACTTACGTATTGGGTACCTTTCAGGAACAAAGTCAGTGTACCTACTTATACATTTTAAATCAAGGTGTTATAAATAGATCGAACTATGTCAGAGAAGAGCAGAGAGTTCGAGCGCGCGGCCACCTATCCTATGGTAGAGGCTGCAGCCAATCAGCGTTGCTCGGCAGTGACGTCCGAAACTCAGCGCGCCAGTTTCAAATAACGCGCAATCAATAATTAATTTTTAGTATTATCGTACCAAAAATTCAGTTGTTTGTTTGTTAATATTGTCTTCCATGATGCTTAGATCACATACAAAAATCTAAATCCAAGATGAGAGAATTCCTTTAAAGACGCCATTCTAGACAAGCCTATTTCAGTGCTAATAGTGCATGACCAATCCATTCCAATCCCTCCTCCAAAGTGGCATACATGTTTTCAGGGTTGGGTAAGTTACCAAAAATAAAGTAACTTTAGGAAGTTACGTTACTTTCTCCAAAAAGTAACTAGTTAAAGTTAAAGTTACTGAGAAAATATAGGTAACTGAAAGTTACATTTTTCAGTGAAAGTTACTATGAAAGTTACTCTGATAAAAATTGATAATTTTGAGGGAAAACTTGACATTACCACTTGACATTATGTGGACTGGTGATGTATCAATGCGCTGGGGGGGGGGGGGGGGGGGGGGGCGAATTTTAGATGACCATTTCATTTCGCATGCAGAGCAAGCTACGACGAAAGGAGGGGGAGGGGAAGGTTTGGTTAGGGTCGCGCGTACTCAGGTAGGCAGGAAATGAAATGATTTGATGCGTGCTAAATTTAGATACAGGTAAAATGTTTGGTTTACAATGTCAAGTTTTCTTTCAGGAGAGAGGTATAACCATCGTGTTCTAAAGTAACTTTCTTAGTAACTTTTAAAAATCAAAAAGTTCCCGTAGAAAAAGGAACTTAGGCATTTTTAAGTTACCAGGTTTAAAAAGTATTGAGTTACCATAAAAGTTACTGAAAAAGTAACGCGTTACTGGTAACGCGTTACTTTTATTAAGTTACTACCCAACCCTGCATGTTTTTCATCAAATTATGGTTTCTGGGGGCTATTACAATGTGTTTTATAACCAATTTAATATCACCACAAAATCGCGAAATCCCTCTTCCAGAAAAAACACAAAAAACGAAATTGTTGATTTTAAAAACGAATTTTAAGAAATAAAATCACCATTTAAAACTGGCTCTAGTGATGACACATTACAATATAATGTTTGCTGAACAAGATGCACCAAATGACATCGTTACCTTTAATAGCTTCGTCCAGAAACACTTGGACCTCGTCCATTGTGATGGTATCAATGCTCGTGGCAAAGATGAACTCCCCCTCAGTCTCGATGAAGTTCTCCTTTAAGAGCTGGCGGCGGGTGGTCAGCGTCTCTTTCACAAGTGACTTCCCATTGAGATAAAGCAGGTCGAACATGAACAAACACACTGCCACCTTGATGTCGGCTTCATTGGCATCCTGCAAGCAAAGCATGGGATTTAGAATCATTAAAAAAATATAATGTACAATTTAATTGATGAATAAAAATCCACCCCCGACCCCGCCTGTCTGCAAACAGAACATTTTTACATTTAGTGTTTCATATCGATCACATCACCACGGTGACGCTGGGGGGGGGGGGGGAGTACATAGTGCTTTTGACCTTCTGGCAACATGTATAACTTCAAATCTGTCAGTTTGTGGACAGGCCAGAAACTAATAAAGTAGGCCCGAGTCCATGAGAAAAACATTTGAAACAAATTTTAAAAAAAGCTTTATTATTTGTCCACTTTAGGTATAGATCAGAGTCACCCTCCAAGTGAACCAGCACATGAAAAAATTAAAATTATGATGGCTTATAATTGATGATTTTGAAAAATAATAATATCACCAGTTTTAGCTCTTTCATCTATAAATTGAAACAGATTAAGACTTGTATGTACAAGTCTATGATGAGGACAAACACACACACACACAAAACAAGGAAATGTCAAATCTAGATACTCATAAATGAATGGAATATTTGTACCTTGCTTTTCAAAGGCTTCTAAAGAGTAATAACAAAGAATGTGTTGAATGCCTACCTTTCTCTTCCTGGTGCTGAGAATCTGGAATGGTAATATCTGCTTCTTCTGAGCGTCCCAGGCAACAGCCTCGCAGTCCAGAATGCATGAGGACACGGACGGTCCGAGAGCTTTGCTCATGCGGTTCACGACGTCGGGATACTTGCTCGTGTTGTTCTCCTGGTTGCGACTGTAGATGCTCACGGCCTTGTCCTCGTTCAAGTGGATCTGCGAGCATCAGACTTTTTCACAAGGGGGGAACAAAAATACAAAACAGTGTAACAAATAACAATAACATAGAATATAATTTATTGTTTGTCTATGTGCTAATTGACCAATGAAGGTGGGCGTTGCCTTATGAAAGACAAAAGTATCACCATGGTATAACTCCAGGGTGATTAGAAAAATAACAACTTTTCATTCAAACAAATGAAATTCAAAAAGATCAAATAATTTAGCTCACACGTGTTAAATAGTTTAATTTAGCCCTTGAAATAGTACAATCAATATATTTAAACTAATATAAATCATGTTTGATGATATGCTGGACAATTATTACAGTGGTACAACGAAACAAATTATATTTTGTCAGGTATGTTGCCAAAGCGTTTTACATTTTAATGGCTTCTGTCACTGGATTGTTTCGTCAACTTAAAAAGGTCCTTCCTCTCTTATGATAAGTTAATTGAGACTGAACAAGATTCAAGTAGATAATTTAAAGCATTGCTATTATTAATGGCAATTTGTAGATTGTAAAACTGTTATATTCTGCAAGTAACAGCTGTTAGCTGGTAACTGACAGTTGTTATCTGTCAGTGACCAAACATTCACTTTTGTTTTATGACGTAGTGGGGGGTGGAGATCTACATTCGTCAATTATGCAGTGTTTTGTTTTTGAATTTTGAGGGCATTTAATGTCATTAAGACTAAACTTTGGCTTGGAAGAAGAAACTTTTCCAGAATGTTCTTCCTTTCGTTGCAATATTGAGGCATATTTTATATTTGAATGTAAGAAAATCAATCCAATATATTTCAATTTTCAATATCAAGAGATTATTGCATAATTAATTGCAGCATCCTCTCCTAGAGATGTAAGATATGTTTTTCCGTAAAATTGTCAACATTTGTTTAATTTTTTTAGTTGAACGTAAGGAAAGTTAATTTCTGCAATTTGTACTATTAAAATGAATTGATTGAATATGAAAATCATAGGGATGTGCGAATCCAGGTTTTTTCATTCGAATCCGAATCTCGAATCGAATCTTGAAAGGTTCGCGAATCCGAACCCAAATCCGAATCTTATTTCATTTAATCAAATTTCTCTGAAAGGAAAAATCGAAATATGAAAGTATGGTTAGGTAGGTCATTCAGGTGAAATGGTTGACTCCCATACATCAAAATGCTGTCAATTTCTATTATATCAGTCACATAATATGTGGAGATTATATTTATGGTGGAAGATTAGTGTGAATCAATTTAAAAACAAAACTAAGATGATTATTTACCATGTTACTGACGAATGTTTACGAATTGATGATCACGATTCACGAAAATGGCGGCAATTGATGGGTTGGGCTGGTTATTTTCAGCTTCAGTGGTTGGTAGCGCTGTATTACCTCTTAGTGTATTCCGCTATAGAATGTTGGTAGTATTGAAGAACTTTAAAAATTCAAATTTCGCGGGAAAATCAAGGATTGTCATCTAGGTTTGATAGGATTTGAATGGGTTTGATATTTCAGAATCTGGATTCGTCTGACGAATCGAATCCGAATCCAAATTTGGATTCGGATTCGATTCGAAATATTATGGATTCGCACACCCCTAGAAAATCACCAACCTGAGCCCTCTCTCCGTCATACTTAAACTCGCAAGTGAACTTGAGTCCGTCGAACCGATGCAACACCTCGTGGACCCCCTTCGTCGGATGCGCCAACATCGGCTTCAGCGGCACGCCGGGTGTCAAGCGGCAGTTTTCTGGCAAAGCCTCGACACCGTCCTTGAGAAGCACGGGCACTATGAGGTTGTAGTTGGGGCATTCACAGTAGGTCGTCTTGATGATCAGCGATAACGCTTCCACCCGAGACTTGAACGCTTCCGTTGACATGCCCTTGGCAGCGTTGAGGACTGCTGGAGGGTAGGTCTGGTTGGGTGGTGTTGTGGCACACGCCAGTCCAATCGCCTGGAAGTACAATGAAATTATTCAAAAGTGTACCTTCTACACTTTGCAGCTACAACATACTGACATTCGGAAACTGCTTCATGGTTAATTTGTCAAATTAAGTCAAATTGTACCTAAAAATTGTAAATTGTACGTACCTGCAGCACGGACTGTTCAGCCAGACCGATACGAAGCTTCCCAGCAAGTGAACGAATGAGGTATCTAGCCTCGGAATGGCGGCATGCGACAAACATTGACTGAATTTTGTCCACTTTCTTTCCCATCGACTAAAACAATAATTAATTTACATCAGTTCACTAAAAATTATATATCAGACGAGTACTTATGATGGGGAATAATAAAATAATATTTTTGATCTGATTCTGATATCTGATCTAATTTTTTACGTAGTACCTAGGTAGTAAAATGATAACTGAGTAAATTCCCCATTTGTATCTCTTAATTCAGAGATGTTGTTGTCTGTGTGCTTAGGCCGGGTAGGACCAACTTTGGATTAAGTTAATTATCGGTGGTTAGTGGAATTTATTGAATCCTATTGGCTGTGGAATTCGCGCCAAATGGATTCATTGGTTAACCATCGATAGTTAACTTAATCCAGAGTTGGTCCTAACCGGCATGAGTACACAGTTTTAACAACATTTGAACAGGCTGCTTTTTGGTATTTAATATTTTCTTTGAAATCTGTGCATATTCTCCACTGAAACATATCCTCTAATAAACATTAGAAGTTACAAATATAAAAGTTGCAGCAACAATCCATGTGTCGAGTGCTACTAACCGCATGGCCCGTCATCTGTGCAATCTCTTTGAGTTTCTCGTACACTGTCTTCACCAGCAGCTTGGCAGGCTTGAACATCATGCGCTGGGTGGAGCGACTCTGCTCGGCGACGATCCCGAGGTCACCCGTCGCTTGCGTGTCGCTCTTGATCTGAGCCATGCTGCGACCGGTGCACTGAGCGACCGCCTTCATCAGAGACGTCTCAGCAACACCCAGCTCCATTCCTGTGGAGCAAATACCAAGACTTAATGTCAAACCACATTATTGAAGTTATTTTTGAGAGTCAGTGCATTTCATTTATTTTTTAATCCTCAAAGAAATATGAACCTTAAGTGGTTTTCTCATTGAGCGTACACTGTGTTTCATATTTAGCTGTCCGGTAAGATATTTTGAATACCCCTTGTCCAAGAGAGAGGTATCGTCTCGTAAGACCTTACAATCGCACACAGCGACTGAGGGATGGACAAAATACCGGTTATTTGCAACATTGGGGGCCACGTCTGGCGGAGTGCTAATTAATGTGAAACGCAGTGTAGTAAGTAGGGCTGTGCGAGATTGAAATTTTTCATGTCGAGCGAGATCGAGATTATTTCATAAAAGTCGAGCGAGATCGAGCGAGATATTTTACCTTCGAGATCGAGAATATTCGAGCAAGATTATACTTTTTTAAAAATATTTTTTTGGGTGGAAGAGAAACACAATGGAAATTGTCCAGCCACACAAGAATAACATTTGATAAGTATGCAGAACTGTCTGCTTTATATATAAAACAATACAAATCACATTTATGGACGTTACAAAGAAAGTTAGCGTACCTAGTCCTGTAAAAATAACACAAAATTGGAAATTTTGATGGCTCTTAGTTGATATGCTCGAGACTTGAAAATTCGAGATGGTAATTTGAACAAACGATCGAGATCGAGATGGAGTTTCATATTCGAGATTCGAGAACTTTCGAGACTTGCACAGCCCTAAGTAAGCCACGCTTGGTGAACATCGTTAAAAAAAATCGTTTTTAGCATGTCTTGAATTGTATTCAGCTGAGAGCTGTCAACACTTCCTGCTGCAGACTATTCCCACTCCACCTTTCTGAGGGAAGTATAAAATTGTGTGATACTACGCTCACAGTGACTACTACTGTAGTATTGCGTTACAACAAGAGGTAACACAATTTTTAAATTAGGTAGGTAGTACTTTTTTTATATATGAATATATGTAGGTAATAAGTTTAGACCAACAATATTGAATCAAGAGTGAATATTATTTAGTTTTCTGAACTGAAACTGAATCAGGACATTCTAGTAGCTACAGTTAGTTACCTTCATATGCTGGAGCCAACTTGTTCAGACAGAGGTAAATGCTTGGCAGGAAATCATCTGGACTTAGAACGAGAACAGATCGGAAGTAGTTGGAAAGAATTTCCACGATCTTCAATCTTGCACTGATAGCTTCAATCTCCTCCAAAGTTCTGGCCAAGGCGAGATACGGTACATCGTCACCGCGCTTCCAGCAAGCGTCGTCGATCGGATGATATTTGCTTTTGCTTGGATCGTAATTCATTTCTTGGTCTTCCGAGGTGGAGTTTTTTCCAGTGTTGGTAGGTTTAGTAGGCTTGGTCTCTAAAGCAGGTTTCTTTTCTTTAGGACTAGTTATCTTCTCCTTCTTGGCATCTGGATCGGCCTTTCGGGGTGCTGAAAGTGAAAACACAAATAAGTAGGTACATATGTAATTTGTCATAAATATTAAATAGTAAATACCTATATTTATACTTATTTCCTATTGTAAGTAGTAGGTAGTAGCAAAGATATTATGGGAGATTTCATAAAAGGGCTTGTCCATTCTTAGTCTTGTGACGTTTGGAGCACATATTTGAAAGAAAAACACTGTTGGTTTGGTACCTTTATTATAATGAATTTTATTTTAAAATTTATACCAGTGCATTGCATTTTTCATTTGCTATCATAATAGAACCATAACGTTTCTGAAATATGACACGATTTAGTTGAAAATTGGCAATAAATGTATTCTTAGTCTTGTGACAAAAAACCGCCGCTATTTCAACATGATAATTACAAAACACATATTTCTCCTCCACTGATCCCTGTATCAGCTAATGTTATATCTTACTAACTCCTATAAATGATTCCGAATTTAATGGCATATTCAAAAATAATGTACGACAAATAGTTTAGCTTTTGTTATCAATTGAAGAAAAAATAAATTTTAGTCTTGTGACGTTAGTCTTGTGACCTCTGAATTTACAACGTTAAAATATTTTTTTAAATTACCAAGACTGAATATATTTGATATTTTGAAATTGCCAGAAGTATCTAAAACCATAACACATTTAATATTAAAAAATCAACATTTAATAAAAACTTTTAATTTTTTTTTCAAAAACATAAAAGTAGAAATGTATTATTTTCAATGTCAAGATATGATATATTAAATATTTTGAGTACTGTCATAAGTAGCTATAGCTATTACACAATAAAAAAAAAAAAAAAAAATCAAAAAGTGAAAAATTTGATGGACATTCTTACGTGGACAGGCCCAAAAATAATATCTTTGGCAGTAGCTGGTACGTAGTACTTCCAGAGTAACACTGATAAAATTTTGACATTCCAGTCTTGAGATTTACCATAATGCATAGTCTAGATAAAATCAAGTTAAAGTTTGTTAATTATTGTTTCTTTCATTACTTCTTTTGTATTACCTATGTAACAACTCTCCCTACCAGCCCATCAGAAAGATCTAAGAAAATCTCAGCAAAATCCAAACTATTTTAAGATCCAATTATCTACTAAATGTGACTTTTTTGAATAACTCGACTAAATGGGACTTTGCCAGCAAGTAGGAAATAGACTCACCAAAAAAGCTGTGAATGTTCTTTTGTACTGGAGAATCCTTTAACTTGGCAGGTTCTGGCGAGGATTTAATCATTGTTTCAGTATCTTCTACAATATCCTCACGTTTTGCATTTTCTGAAGCAAGATGCTTTGATTCAACCGGCTCTGCGAGGGTGCCCTCGGTGTTCTCTGACAGACTTGTGGTCTCTTTTTCTACATCCATGCTTTCATCGGACTTTTCTCCATTCTTCTCCTCCAACATTCTTAAAGCCTCCTCTCTTCTAAGTTCAGCAATCTTATTGGCAATGCTAGGTATTAAAGTAGGATGATTGAATTCATCTAAGTTTCCTGAAATAAAGTATGAGCTGATTTGGTGTTGTGCAGTTTTCAGAAATGTTGTATATACTTAATGCAAATTACATGTCATTTATATTCTAGAATCTCGGAAGGTTCAGTGCCGCTCATCATATGTAATGAAGGATCTGTTAAAGTGTTCCTGGCATGGACTCGAGCTTAGATTCCTTACAATATGGTGCATTGGCGAGTCCACCAAGTCCAGGAAATTACAATATTTATTTAGGAATATAAAGAGCAATAGGGAAGTCTCGTGAAAATTATATTTCAGAATAATTTATTTTATGAAATTAGAGATGTTGCTGAACACAGACATGGTATTATTTTCCTTGTGGGACGAAATGTTTTCAAAGATTAATTTACAAAGTTTGATAGATTTCTTCTAATTTTGAAACAGGAAAATTGACAATGACATCACAATATGCTATATGTATTGTAATGGTAACAAAGGAATCACCATGGTAGCACATTGTTGAAGATTTGGATATTAGAGGTCTGTTCGTTTACCCTGCCAAAAGCTACAGCAAACTGCCACAAGCACACATCATCCAATCAGATCGTTCCTCTGTAGCTTGTGGCAGTTTGCTGTAGCTTTTGGCAGGGTAAACGAACAGACCTAACATTACAGTTCTGATTCTTGTTACTGGCCGTTTTTCCTGCTAAATGTCCTATGATATTTGAATTTGATTTTTATTATAAATATCTAATATCTTTATCCCGTTTCCAACACAATGTCGGGTCGGGGGGTGGGATTCCACCATCAATCTTGGGCCTTCACTTCAGTGATGTCGGGTGGCCGGTCCTGACACATCACATTGATTCGCATCACATCACACTTGACACATTGATTTTTATGAATTAAAATTTTAAATTTCACAGGTGATAAATGATTTTGTAATTATAATATATGTTGATAATTACCTAGAAGACCTAGAACTAAATGGATAAACGGAATAGAGGCAGCCACTGAAGAAAGAGGTGAGTGTTGGGGAGTAATGACAACAGAGAAGTGGTGGGAAGACAGAGAGAGATGGAGGGAACTGGTGGAAAGAGAGGAGGCTGAAGAAGTGGAAGAAGAGATTGAAGAAGTGTGGAGTGTCGGACTTGGCAAGTCGGCTCTGAGAACACAATTGCTCTAGAACATTGGTGGGATCATCCCACCCTCTGACCCGACAATAGTTGGAAGCAGGTTCGCGATATTTATTAATTAGAAATTTACTAGAATAAAATTTCACGAGACTTCCCTATTACCAGTGCGAAGTATTAGGTAAGTAAAATTTAATTTGGACTGTAAATATGTTAAAACACTGCTGGTTGCTTATGCTCAAATCGAAACCGCAAGAGAAAAAAAATCACGTGAAATCTTTTGGTTTATAAATGATAAAGTAGCTCAATCCATTGTACAGTGGCTCCTTTTCGCATGGCGAACATTTTCAACAAATTCGAGAATACTAGGGACCCTGAAGGAATAAAATTATTAATGTCTTAAGTTTCAAGAATTTTAATTGGGACGATGGGACGGTTCCAATTGTTCACAACTCCGATTCTGATTCTTTAGGATGTGCCTATTTATTTAGTATAGTAATATTAATTGGTTTTATTTACAGTAGAAATGTAAATACTGTCATTTCACACTACTTTCATGGGAATAATCTATTTTTTGTCAGAATAAAACACACAATACAACAGCCATTTTACTTTAGCTCATGTGCGTGAAGTACTGAAGAAAACGCGACTGAGGGAGCTGCAACATCGAAGTTACACCCCTGCTGAAAAATCTTAGCAAGATCTTGCTAAGATCTTGCCAAGATCTTAGCAAGATATTGTAAACAAGATCTTGCAAGATCTTGCCAAGATCTTAGCAAGATCTTGCAAGATCTTGGCAAGATTTTGCTAAGATCTTGGCATTCTGTAAATTCTGTAGTGGTGCAAATTTTCTAAGTCAATGAAGTAAAAATTCTGTAGTTTATATACCTTACTACTACAAATACTGTAGTAAAAAGTCAATGAAGATACTTCAGAATTTACTAAACTACAATATAAATCGGCTATAGTAAACATACTGTAGATTACACTTTTCTTTACTACAGATGAGATACTATAGATTTTCAATGAAGTATATATACTACCTATAGAACTTACTATAGCAAACTTATTCTGTCTGTAGTCAAAGTACTCTAGCTACATACTTCGAATTACTACAGTGAAGTACGTTCCCTATAACTTTACTATAGAAAACTGCAGTATATATCGCAAGTAGTAAAAACACTATAGTACATACTTAGAATTATTATTATTATTTATTTATCAACAATTACTACAGTAGGTCAAGTATATTTACTCCAGAGTAAAAAACAGTCTATTTCAGCGGTAGTAAAAATACTGTAGTTTATACTTTAGTTTACCACCGATACTGTAGAATTTACTTCAGTAATCTATGGTATTATGGAGTAAGTTTTTGCATGTACTTCAAGTACTATAGCACATACTATAGTTTACTACACGTTATTACATATGTAATACTTTGGAATACCTACTTCAAAATATACTATAGGAAATTTTCCTAAGGGCCTTAGCAAGATCTTGAAAAAATCTTGGTAAGATCTTGGCACGATCTTGGCAAGATTTTGATTAGGTCTTGTCAAGATCTTGATAAAATCTTATGAAGATATTACCAAGATCTTACCAAGATCTTACCAAGATCTTGGTAAGATCTTGGCAAGATCTTGATTAGGTCTTGTCAAGATCTTGATAAGATCTTGATAAAATCTTATTAAGATATTACCAAGATCTTACCAAGATCTTGGTAAGATCTTGGCAAGATCTTGATTAGGTCTTGTCAAGATCTTGATAAGATCTTATCAAGATATTACCAAGATCTTGGTAAGATCTTGGCAAGATCTTGATTAGGTTTTGTCAAGATCTTGATAAGATCTTATCAAGATATGATATTACCAAGATCTTGGTAAATCCAAGATCTTGATAAGATCTTAGCAAGATCTTGGTTAATACAAGATCTTAGCAAGATCTTGCAAGATCTTGCAAGATCTTGGCAAGAATTTTCAGCAGGGACCAACACCAGTGTACTAATGAAGTATACAAATTCCAAGAAGGAAACAATAGGTCTGTTCGTTTACCCTGCCAAATTTGCCAAACAGTGTTCGTTTTGGAAATTTGGTAACTTGTGATTAGCTCACTGCCTGTTCGATTTGACATTTGTGGCAGGTTGTTTTAGCCAAAACCTCCCACTTCCTACACATGCTTCTAAAGAGGTGTGAGTTGTGGCAAAGTCAAAATGGCGTCATTTATTTATATGCGTCGATGAATACATGGCGATCAAGCTGAGAGGTATACATTTCTTTAATAAAATATGCCTTTAGTAATGCGTAGTTTTTGTAAATCTTGTTTTATTGAGCAATTGAAGGTTGTGCCGAATCTACCATAAAAGCGTTCGTTTTGTGCGGCAACTCTGCCCACTTTTGGCTCTACCACAGGCTACAACAAGCTGCAATTTGGCAGGTTGTGTGAGTGTAAATGAACAAGTCTAATAATAAAAATTTACCTATTGGTAGTGGTAACTGATCTTGAGAAGAATAAATCTTTTGTTTATTCAAGAAAGTTTCATGAAAATTTTGGAGAAAATTATTAATTATTTTCCATTATTGTTTGGAGTGGGTTGTTTCCCCACACCTTAGTTTAGTTGTAAAAGTAATTAAACTCACCAACTTTCCGTAACTTCACTTTACATTCTTTCACCAACTTTTCATCATCTTCCTTCTTCTTTTTCTGTGCTGAGCCATTAGTTGAGCCATTAGTTGAGCCATTAGTCGAGATACCTACAAGTGCTTTTGGGATTGCTGCTTTGGGAGATGCTTCATTTTCCACTGGTTTCCCATTCTTGATTGGAGTTGAATCTTTTGCTGGCGAAGCTTTTTTCTTGACAGAAATTGAGCTAAAGAGAAGAGGAAGAAATAGATTTTATTTGTAACTCCAGGGTTGGCATGATTTTCCACATGTGTAAAAACTTGCGTTTTTTTTTACCAATAGTGGGTTTTACTTTTTCCACAAAAAATCATGAAAAGAAGTCCTACTCTTAATAAGATAAGATATTAACCATTATTTACTTAAATTTCAAGCACTTCTCAAATTATTATAGAAAAGTGAATTAGGTACCTACATCGATATTACCTATGTAAATATTCATAAGGTTGTGATGTGCATAAGAGAGTAGTCCTTGATCCAATGTAGCCTACCAAGGAATCCCACTCAGTCAGAACACTTTCCACACAATTGTTTAGCTACCTAAATACTCAACCAATAAT
Source organism: Leuctra nigra (assembly GCA_934045905.1). Lineage (NCBI taxonomy): Eukaryota > Metazoa > Arthropoda > Insecta > Plecoptera > Leuctridae > Leuctra > Leuctra nigra. Next base: position 20,168,158 of record OW203761.1, on the reverse strand, counting down.
TGTATAAATAGATCATTTAAATAATTAATTGAAAATGACCTAAAAAGTTAATAGTTCAAAACATTACAAAAAAACTAAATCTGAAACATAACGGAAAAAAACGAAAAAGCCCGATATAAAACACTTAAAAACCCACTATGTAAATTACTTTTGAAAACACACGGATTTTCCATAGTGATGGCAATTTTCTAAAAAAAAAAAATTTTTGAAAATTTTTATGCGTTGAAAATTTTTTAAATTACTTTTTGTATTGCTTTATTGCACACAATTGTTAATAAAATATCTGAAAAAAGCGTAAAATCAAAGCCAAATATAAGCCCAAATCTCAGTTTTTCTTCATTGTAATTTTGGCCAGACTAATTTCTACATAGGCGGGAAATTTGAATGCTGTATTAATGATCATTTTGCACATTTACCACTCAGACAACAACACGCATCATAATAGAGTTCAGTATGCATCCCAAGTATGCCCATACATTTATTAACGTGGCGCGATCACTCGATATAGCACATTTTAATTTATTTTTGAAATTCCCATTTCAAAATCTAGTGGAGCGGTCGCTCCACGCCAGCCAAGTCGTACGGCGCGCGCACACTCTCATATAAAGGCTGGAGCAAACCCACTTTTACTGTAGGCATCAAAGTGGCATTTTCGGCCTACTGGATCTTAAAATTGGGGAATCTCACATTGTTGGGAAATATCTCAATTTCGAGCAATGGCCCACCCTACAACATATACCAAATTTGGGAACAATAGGTTACGCCCTTTGCGAGCTAGAGGGCCGTGAAAACCGTGTTTTAGGGCGGTTTTTATAATAATAATAATATAATAATCTTAGTAGTAGTAGTATCCTGGAATTCAAATCCGGTAAACAGGCCACAGCCTAAACGGCTGAACCGATTGATCTCACATTTTTACCACGTGTGCACTTTTGGCGTCTGATTTGCCCTCCCCCCCTTGACTTTTTTTGTGCCGCCATTTTGAAACCGGAAGTGACATCATATCTCGACAACGGCTGAGCTGATTGGATACCTTTTACATCAACTATATTTAAGCATAAAATACTCATTTAATGTCCTGTAGTTTGAAACTCCCGCCCAATAATGAGTTTTCAATTTTATGTCTTTTGAGAATGTACAAAACATTAACATGGAAGGTATAGGAAAATCATTTCGAATATGGTCAATAAGTTTTAAAATAGCACACATTGGTATCGTTTTCAATTTTTTTTCTCATGGTAAGTCCGTATGTCTACCAGAAAAAAAGTTTTTTGTTAAAATCTGACGGTACAAAATAATTAGAACTTCATTTTAGCTTAAAAATGACACGATTTTACTTGGCTGCCATAAGATAACATGGGGGAGAAAACTCAAATTATCTCAGAAACTAGACACGAGAAGTGTTTAATTTTTTCAGGGATTATGTATGTCATGATTATCAATAAGTACACAAAAATTTATGAAGATCTGAGACTATGCCTCGAGTGATCGCGCCACCTTAAATCAAATATAATTGATTTAAACTTTTTTTTAAATTTTCAATTTTTTCAATGGTCATTGAAAATTTTCTGAAAATTTTCAAATGAAAATTTTCAATGGGCCATCACTAATTTTCCAACACAGTCAAACCCAGATTTTAGAACCCATCTCTAAAAGTTAGAATCCAAATTATGACCGTGTCCTTGACAATTTACACTAAACAATTTAAAAAAACCTTAACAATTTTACATTACATAATATGTAGGTAACTAGTACCTATCTAGGTCGTACGGGTATTTTGTTGGGCTGTTGGCGGGTCAGATTTATCACTTTATTGACGTAAATCGATGTGTTTTTGTAACGTGAGCGGTTCCTCTTCCTACTAAAGATATCTCCGGAGCCTATACAATTTCCCAGCCTACCCATTAACTATAAAATATCAACAAAAATAGCATAGAATCACAACTATTCTGCATGTCATCAAGATGGTGGCAGGCAACAATGAGATGACATCACGTGCAAACTATGAATAGGATTTGTTGTGCCCGAGTAAAGCTGCGACGAAACAGCCACAACTGCGGTCGTACAGAGGTATTTTTAACTAGGTAGACTAGGACAACTTTACATACAGAAAATAAGATTTTATAATTTACCTTCCTTCAGTCTCTTCAGCACTCTCTTCCGAGTCACTTTTTAGTCGATTCCAGTTTCTCTTTTTGCCTCGTTTGATCTTCACGGGTGAATCGCCGTCTACTGATGAATCGCTTGATTTTCTGGACGGAGACATGGACAGAACTCTTGTAACTAAGCGTAATGAACTAGAGCTCAAAGCAGAGAAGTAAAGATTGTGAAAGGAAGAGGTTTTAGCACTGGATACGATGGAACAAACGGGACGGTGACACCTAGTAGTTAATTTGACAATGGAACAACACATTCTTGTATACTGGAGCATAATGGCATATGACTATTTGCAACTGGGTAGGTAGAGTATTTTAAGAGGAACTTTTAGAGTTTGGGTAGGCTAAGACCAGCTACGTAGGTAGGTAGTTGTAGCTATGACCAATTTGTAGGAAACAATAGGTAATTAGGTAGTTAAGTAGGGTTAAGTTTACCCGTCTTCATCAGCGAATGCTCGTTTCTCAGGGGTTACCACTTTAGATTCTGACACTGAAGAAACTCTTTTCGTAAAAAAAGACCTGCAACAAATTGTAAATTATAACAAACCTTGCGATACAGTTAATATAATAATAATTAGAAAAGAAATACTGACGTAATCGACTTTTGTTCTCCCGCCATCTTTCCTTCCGTGCGTTGCGTATTCCCGCCAATTTTGATTTTTTTGCTTGCTCCCTCCTTCCTTGTGAGCGATGATCTGATGCTACCTTCACTTTTATACATGCAAGTCACCATAAGGTCAACGACTTCATACCACAATAATTAATTTTATTTATATGTCTATGATTGCACCTTAGAATTCGTAGTTAGTAGAATCAACCATAAATTTAACTTGAAATGATAATGATCGTTTTAATGACATTATGGGTCATTGAATAAAAAGTCAAAATTAATTATTACTGACAATTTTATTTATTTCAAAGCATTGATAAGTTTACAAATTAATACAATAATTTTAACATTGTGATTGTGATTATTTAGAAACACTAGGAGAATCTTCTTATGAAGCTGGGTTCTTCAATTAGTATAATAAATGTAATATTACAAAACCTAGAAAATGTAACATATTACTCCGAATTTTGCAAAATAATTTACGGAAAATACAGTGCCCAAGTGCGATCTGTAGTTAGAAAGTTATCGCTAATAAGTAATCGATATGCTTCTGAAATCTGAATGCCAAGTTAATGAATACATATCAACAAAGTTAGTAAAACACACTCACATCTAAAGTGACATATTTGCTAGAAATGTAATCGTTATCATTATTAGGTATACTCCATACTAATTAATGTTCATCAGAATTATGCTAGCTTAGATCGACATAAAATAAATCTTTCCTTAATACATATCTATGTCAGCTACACACAAACAAATTGTTATGGGCCTAAATGCCAGTTACACAATGTTTTTTTGCAAATGTAATTTGTATTGTATATGCTGTGTATTGATTTCAAACTCCACTCACTAAGCCAAGCATTTTAATTCAATATCAACATAGACAGCACTCGATTTGCAGTGAAACAACATTATATTATCGCAATTGGTAGGAAGTTAAACATTTCATTCGATTTGCATCTTACACTATCTTACGTATCTATAATGACCTATCTCTTAATTCAAAGAACAGAAGTGAATAATTTTGCAACAAACCGGTTGATTTGAGTAAAGTGTATTACATGCAAATGCCTAATGAATGATAAATAAACCAACCCCCAAAAATATTGACAAATTATGTTTAATCACCGAAAATTCACCGACACAGTCAAAATATTCAGTTCAATACCTCATCTGCACTTATAGTATGAGCTCTCTTAGATACCAATTAGTTGGGAAGAGTGTAGCGAACATACGGCACTTCAACATCGTCGCCATTTACATCGTTGCAGCACAGCTCAAACACCAATGCCCTCACGTGCGGCTCCAGCTTCTTCTTGGAGACTTTCTTCACTACCTCACTCATGTGCAGCCCCATTCGCTCTTCACGCTTGCTGTTGGGCATGAAGAAGGAGTAGAGCATGCAGACACCTTGCGACAGCATCGTTATTTCCAGCTGGTGTTCATTCTTGAAGTAGTCTATAAATTCCCTCAGTGTCATCTCTCCTTTCACTTCAAATCGGTCCCAGAGCGTCCACTCATGTTCGTAGTATTTAGCTTTGGCTGCAGCGACTGGTTCCGAGAAGCCGAAGAACGGAAGAGCCAGATTGACGAAGCCATTCTTGTAAGGCGTTAGATCAGTGTGACCTCTTATTACCTTGTACAATTCTAGGCACACCAATCCAGCCATCACAGACGTTGTTGTGGCTATGGCGGGAATAATCTTGCCTGCAATCAGTTTGCTCTTGTGTCGATCAGCCGCTGGGATCCTGTAGTTCGCCGCTCTCAAGTTGGAAGTAGCGACTATGAAGTCTATGTGGAAGTTAGTATCATCGTCCTTCTCGAAGTCCAGTGGGGTGATATGAAGATGCAGCAGACTGTGGTTGGATAGATCATGTTGAATCTGTGTAATACGATCCATGTCAACTGCGCCGGAACCGTTGGACATGTGAGCAGCCTGCGCATCGTTCACAGCGATCGTGACGCCGGTCCTCGGTGTGAATACTGGCACTTCCACCTGTTGAGCCAAGCTTGCGATGGCAGCGCGATCACGGAGCTGGGGAATACCGTACACCTCTGCCTTGAGATTTGCCGCAGCAACAATGAAGTCCAGGTGAACTTCATCGTCAACAGAGAAAGTAAGAGGGACAGGACAGCGTTTGGGACCTGACCAGAATGGCTGACCACTAGTTGTCAACTGATCAGAGGGGAAGTTGAACAACAGCTGACGGATCTGATCGTTGTACTGCTCCTGCCAGTAGCGACGAGCCCACGAGACACAATCTGCAAAGGAGTGAGGACGCTGATCGACCAGAGCTTGTTTCACAGACTCCAGGACTTCTAATGGTTGAACGCCAGGAAGCTTCAGAGTCCTTTCAACAAACATTGGATCCTTCAAATACTGAGCAGCATTTTCAGCAGCTTGTCGGAAGAGGCCTTCAAAGCAGTCGCGGGCCCACTGCAACGTGTGTTCGATGGCATTGGGAAAGTTCTTCAAGGTACAAATAGGGATGCTCTTCTCTGGAGGATCTTGAGACGAGCTGTACGATTCAGTTACATGCGGGATCACAACCTGGGTGTTGCCCTTCGTTCCTAGAGTACCCGACTCCAGCAGTGGTTTGCGGTAGTAGACACACCTGCGATCCATGTAGATACGAGCATCAATGTTGTCCAGGGCATTGGCCACACCATCCAATTTCTCAAAGAAGCTGTCGTCATAGAACTGCTCAGTTTCTGGACCAACACGATTTTCGTGAGCAGCAATATTCATAGATGGATTCATACGGCGAACGGCATTAGCAGCTTTTGATGATTTGGAGCTCTGCACATCGGCAGGGCGGAACAAGAACTGCCGGTTCAAGTTGGACTTTTCGATGAGATCCATGTCGGTGACGGTGACTTTTCCACCTTTCATAGCTCCTACACCCATCATGGCAAAGTTCTTGAGAAGCTCACAACCAATGGCTCCAGCACCAACCACAAAGTAATTGAGTTCCCCCAAAAGCTTCTGAAAGGAGTGACCGAAAACAGCGGTCTGACCATCATACCGGCTACCAGTTTCTTTGCAGTCCTCCTCGCGAATCTCACTCAAATCAGTTGGTAGACATTCGAGGGCGTCGAAGTACAGCCATTGGACGATTGGGCTGAACTTGCCGCTGCAAGCTTTGAGAACTTCTTGCGCAACTACACCCCCAATAGTGGCATTCATCGGGCACAAAGAACCTCTAGAGATTTTGGCAAAAGTTTCGAAAAGTGCTGGGTCTGGTTTTTCACCTCCCTCCTTGTTTGCCATAGCAAAGAAAGTCTTGGCGTCATCATTATTCCACGGTTTAGGTAGGTGCCCGTACTTGGCAACGAAGCTATGGAGAGTGGCGAAGGCTAAGTGGAGCTGTTCTGGCCGATCAAACTTGGCATAATCGGAGACAATAAATTCTGGATTTTTTATGGACTCCTTTAAGGGTTTGAAATGGATTTTCTTGGGTACCTTCACCTGGGTAACGATTCCACCGCTGATATACTCGGAAAAGTTGGAACTGTCGCCAATGCTGAATGTATATGGCCCAAGAACAGTAATCTTCTTTGGTTCACATCCGTTCAGCTCCGTCATACCTTTCACTTCGGAGAAAGTGACGTAATCTCCATCCTCCAGCCCGTGGCGAGTGTCATCCAAGCAAGTGACCACGCTGTCCATGTCGCGGGAGATGCTGGCAATCATGGCTGAGATTGGATTTTCACCATTGGTATCTACTATGGAGAAATCTTTACCAAAGTCGCAAAACACTTGGGCAAAGAGGCCTCGAGTGTCTGCGATGATTAGAGCAATATCATTGGTGTGAGTCACTTCCGAGATCCGGAGTTGCTCTTCTGCAGTGCTATTTGTCAAAACGACAACTTGGAACTTCTTAATATAATCATCTGTCAGAGGGCCAGTGTAGCTATGAGTGCGTACATATAAATTTAAATCAGTTAACTGTGGTAAGCTAGCCTCAGCTCTGTTCTTTCCAATGTCAGATTCGCTTAAATAGAACTGAGACGTCAAATCCGCGACCTTGCATACAGAATCATCATGAAGTGTCACCGATTTTACACCACTCAAGATCACGTTTTTTGCAACTTCAACGCCTAATCCACCTAGCCCCGATATTAGAACATCTGATGAACCCATACGGCGCATAGCTTCATGACCAAGCACATACAGTTGGCGCGAGTATAAACCTTCATCAATCTCTTGAACATTATCGGATGAACCATTATTCGCCATGACTGAATTACCCTTTGAAACCGCTGCAGCCGATGAGTTTCCCGAAGCAATTTTCCTCTTCTTTGCAGGAGGATCAACGGAATTGTCCACCACTTCAGCACTAGACATCGGACACAAAGGCCGTTTTATCAGCAATTATTTATAATGCAAGATAAGATAGTCTCTATACTATAATTTAAGCAGAAAATTAAATGAAATTGCACAAAATGACGAATCCTTAAACAAAAGACAGACAGTTCGTTCGTCGCTGTTTCGTGGAATGCAACCGGAAAGCAAGTAGCGAAGTCACTGCTAAAATGTACCGTCGCGAATAGGAACTAATGGATTGCATACTTTTCACCTAGAGGGCACTCCATGTACGAAGTAGACTTTTGGAGGGGAATTTTTGAATATTCGGTAAACAAAATAATAAATGTGGTTTGTGGTTATGGTTTAACCTCTCATGACCTTTTACGGCCTTTGGCGATATTAATTTGTTGTATTGTGCTAAACATAGCATTTGATATGCTACTCGACTAGGTTGATATAATAATAATAGCGAGTTTTTTACGACTGTCGTCGTCTCCCGACGACATATTTAATATAATATTATATTATATTATATAATTATATATAATATATAATATAATATAATATATTATATAATATATATATATGATATAATATAATATCCCCTGATATAATTTGATAATTATTTTTATGAATCGATTCACATAAAAATACTTCTGTTACAATTTGTGATGGTTTAGGCCATTTTATGCAGCTTACTCTGGACTACAAACCGTTCAATCGAATATCCATCACAGTAAGAGATCGTAAAAATAACAAGATTTTTTTTTTGAATTGTGCATACCTTTATTTGAAGATTGCATAATATCTGTCTGGCTCTTGCTCCTAATACAAAATCCCATTCAGTGTTATTGTTCCTTCAATTTTTCAACCCAACAATAATTTCACAACGCAAATCCCTTCCTACCATCCAGACTCCATTGGAAGTTTTCCTCAGAAACCTAGTTACATTCTCAATAATTAACTTCCTCTATCCAAGATAGTTAGTATAATAGTTTGTATTTTTTAAATTTTTAAGCGAGCGTCACAAAGCTGCTCTTTTCTCTATGTGTGTTCGTTCGTTTGTTTGTTTGTTTGTTTGTTTGTTTGTTTGTTTGTTTGTTTGTTTGTTTGTTTGTTTGCTTGTTTGTTTTTGGATTTCGTTTTTGTTTTCGGATGCAATGCCAGTCCATGTCACACCGTTCAAATCTGAAATTGTGCACACTAAAATGACCTAGAAGCTAGGTGCCATACCTATATGTATAGGTACTATTTTTTTTTAGCAAAATGCTAAAATAACTCGTTAGTCCGATTATCTGGAGATAAACTGCTGGTTGCTATAAGGTCAACAGGAAAATGGTGGGCTATGATTTCGGAATCCTTTGATTCTCTTCACTTACCAATTTATTTTATTTTACATCATTACCTATTATTATTAGGTACTTTCCTTATACCCTCAATACTGGAACCCTCCAGGAAGGTCAACTGTCATAACATGACGTAACATGATGTATGATAAATGGAAATAAATAAATCAATCAAATCAATCACCACAATTTTAATCGTCCAATTTTGAAACTCAACTTTTCCACTCCGAGGTCCCTTCGATTAACGCTTCTTTCATCTTCTCCATCTTTGTCCATCTCTTACTGAGACTTCATTTCTGAAGACTAAGTTTACCTACTTCAGAAATTTCAGAAGATTAAAAAAATCTTGAATGTCAGTCTTAAGTGGGTATCACACTGAGTTGCAACCCGTGGCTGGAACTCTCGTATGGAAACTTTTGTTGCAAATTAATCACTCGGTGTAACGCGTTGATAAGCAAGCACCGATACCCCGATACGATACAATAATATGCAAAACCTCGATCCGGAATTCCACAGCAGCGCACAGAAAACATATCTATACATCCGTGATGAAGTGTAATGATCTACTCAATCAACATAAATACCGGGTGGCCCAAATAAAACGCACAATGGGCGAGACATTGCTGTGACGATACTACTGCACAAATCCAGCTGAAATTTTTACATACCTATATAGCTAATATAAACAGCATACTCAGGTTTGATGTGTGAAAGTTTCAAAAGCATAACTTAAGTAGGAACAAAGTTACAGCTGTTCCAATTTGGTTGTTGAAAAGTCGATTGTATACGGAGCTCAAACAGCGCGCCTTCAAAGAACGTCAATTGGTCGGTACGTTGTTTATTCAAAAATATTAAGGGGAAGGAAGAGCCTCTGAATGAGGACCTCGGCTGGAAAGCAGTTATCGTCCCGTCTCGTTGAAGATAGACTAGATGTTAAAGCGACAAAGTTGTGGAGAATGAATTGCAGATTATGCAGCGTTGACCACTTATTTGAAATTTTTAATCACCTTAAAGTTATAAGTAGTTATATGTTGCGTAATTATTGAGTAAATAAAACTAATAATTTTAAAAATTGGTTCAACGACGCTTAAACTAGATTTAATTTCAAGCAACTTTGCTCTTGAAACTTTTTTTCTAACTTGATCGGTAGAGGCACAATTTGCTTTCTCACACCATCAATGTTATGAGTTTTGCATAAAACCAGGGGCACTGAAACCGACTGAAGTTGCAAGTAAACATTCTGGGAGTTCCAGTAACGGTGTGGAAGGGGATGATGGGAGGGTCCTAAGAGACAGCATGGATTTGGAAATATAAATAGTGCACTGATAGCGAGAGTTTGTATGTCAACAATAATCATCAGTTTCCCCGGCATTTACACAATCAACGACGACTGGAGACAGACGGATCTCAGAGTTGTCTAAATCATCTTACCTAATTTATAAAAATCTATCTATCATAAAGTGTATACCGTCTAAAATGATTGGAAATGGCCTAAAATTAAATTTTAATTGTAAGTTGATAAAATGTAAGTGAAAATTTTCAGAAACATAGAATGTTGATATTCAAAACAGCCATGTACAAATCTTCCCAACAATTTAATTTATCATAAGAAAATTCGCTGTTGTATTAATAAAGACTTCACTTAATATTATTTTTTATGCTATTTTTTAAATTTTAATTTGAATATTTATGTTTTTTTGAAGATATAAATATATTTTTGCTAATTGAATAACTGTTGAAATCGGCAACACTTCTCTAAGCATCCATAATAATTCACTGTAAATAGTAGCATCTCGGGCTATCTATTATTCTTGAGTCAATCTCGGCAAGGTTATGTCACGATGTGTATTTATTCTCATTGTGACAACAATGTCGAACAGTTTTCCCGTCTACAATTACTAGTGCAGAATAACAGATGAATTTCGACGCTCGCTAAGAGCACATCAATGTGTGTCTCTACTGTATGCACTATTTTATTATTTATAACTGAAAACTGTATGTTATAAAGGTAAAGAAATATTTTTGGTTGCAATGTGTATCATAGCAACTGAATGATAATTATACATTGTACGTGTTATTTCACACGTTTATCCCGAACACAGGTTTAGGTCACCGATAGCAATGATTTGTCAGACAAACGGCGAATAATTATTTAATTGAGAATGTAGGTTTCTGTGGAAAACTTCCATGGAGTCAGGATGATACGAAGGGATGTGCGTTGTGAAAAATATCCGAATAAAAATATCCTAGGAGATCTCTAACCCTCATCAGTGCGTTGTGTCTAGTGTCCGTCCGTCCGACCGGGTAGCTCAGTTGGTAGAGCTCTCACCCGGCAAGTGAGAGGTCCCGGGTTCGTGCCCCGGTTCGGTCGGATATTTTTCACAACGCACATCCCTTCGTATAATTATTTAATTGTTGTATTGACCGTTAGCATTACTCCAACCATTCCATTTAAAAAAAAAATCGATGTAGGTGTCAAAGGTTTCAAAATATAACATATAAAGTGTGTGACTTTTTGTTGATTTTTTCTACTAGTTTTGAGCAATGAAATAATATATGATATTATTTCAAAATTTCCTAATTCATTGATTTATAAATTTCACAACATACCACTTATATAGTCCGGAGAAAAGGCTGGAAATATTCATGTGTATTTTTATTACTTTATTTCATTATTTTTCGTATTTTCTACTCTCTACTTACAAGAAGTAGACAGTAGACAGTGTCTACATTCTACTACAAGAACCACATGCACAAAAACTAAAATGATTTTCTTGCTCTGATTGCGATAATATTATTCTCTTAGTAAAGAACCCAGAGAGAAATGAGACTACCTATACCTATTCGTAAACAAATTTTTCCAATGGCATTATACTCTCAGGTGGTGAAATAAGATCAGTGTCATATATCGCCGTTATAATGGTTAAAAATCAATAAAAGGATTTGCAATCTTTGAATCTATTAGATAAGTGTTGAACACTTTATTGCGTGTGATTATTCTTGATCCTCGATGATTTTGTTCGTGTTGTGAAAGTGATGCCAATGATGTCATTTGAGTTGGTAACCAGTCTGGACCCAGCGATCATAACAACAATACTCGGGGTATCCGATCTCACTTCTGTTTACATTTTTTGCATGGGAACTAAAGTCGGAAGAAAACATTCATATCAAACATTGTTCCCAGCTAGACCAATCACAGTAATGACAACAAATTCGTCGCCAAATCTGATCCCGCCTTATTTATCTTTAAAAACCCCGCCTACAATAGCAATTAGGGCTGATTCTCTAGGAGCAGTCAGCCGGTCCTTCCCCTTAACGATATCAAGCTGAAAATTTCCAATTTATTCAAAATAAATTGCTATCAATTGGGTAAAAATTTCAATACATTTGGAACAATGGAACGAAAGTTATGTTAACTTAAGCAGAAAAATTCAAAAGATAATTTCACTTTTTCAAATTATCGTGTGTAATAAAACTTGTGAAATGATCTCCCGTATATTCTGCTTTGAAGCTCAACTTCAAGATTCCACAACTTTTGCTACAAACGATCCAAATGTATTGAAATTCTTACACGATTGATGGGAAGGCAATATAATTTGAATAATATGTGAAATTTTCAACTAGATCGTAGGTAAGTAGTTTTGAAGAAACAGAGTCCCGGCCAATAGCCGTATTCTGAACGCGGCTCCGTAGAATCGATTTTTCGACAACCAAATTCTAGCAGTGTAACTTTTTTTTCTACAAAAGTAGTGTTTTTGAAACTTTCACACATCAAACCTTCGTATTTTTTATATCATGTGTGAAATTTTCCTCCTAATTTGAGGAGCAGTTTCGTCAGAGCGACGTCGTCTCGCCCATTGTGCATTTTTTTGGGCCACCCGGTATATTTTTCATTTTTAAACATGTAAATCAGAACCAGTTGCAGTGGATTCCCAATTCGGCACCAACTCTTTTGACATATATTTTTAAAAAAATCAATAAGTGCATACGTTCTTGACCGATTGAGATGAAAATTTGTTAAATAAGAGAAAATTGGGCCTTATAATTTTAATATTTCAGACAATCAGGAAAATAATATTTTAATTATTTTAATTTTAACCAATTAATGGATTTGAAAATAATTTCAGTCTCCTTAACATAGAGTTGGCCCTTACATGAAGCAGCATAGTGCAAAATTTCAGCTTGGTAAAAAAATCGGTGTCACCTCCCCAATAGGCAAAAAAAATATTTTTGACATGGGGGGAGCCCCAACGCCCCAACTGGCGTTTTTGGTTGTTTGACACTTTGGAATCAATTCGGAGACGTATTTGGGTTGAACTTTGACATTTTGTCCCCCACCCCTGACATAAAATCTGCATACGAGCATACACGATGTGTTAAAGTTTTTTTGGGGACTTTTTAAAATATTTTAACGTGTAAAAAAACAATGTTTTAGACAACATCATAAATTATCTAGTTAGCTCTGCTTTTCAAAAATGTTCATATGCAGTACCGTGATCCAAGTATCTATTATGGTTATGATCCATTGTTGAAAAACCATAATAGATACTTGGATCACGGTACTGCATATGAAATTTTTTGAAAAGCAGAGCTAACTAGATAATTTATGATGTTGTCTATTCATGCTGAATACTTCGATTGTTTTTATTCCTTTATTTGGAGAGATTTAACTTTGTCTGTATTTTATATATATTATCTATAATACATTTTATAATTTTCATCTGTAACTAATAATTTCCACAATTTATTTATACAGTAGGTACACTCGGCCAAACAAAACTTGAACGTTGACCAAATTTGAATGACTGCTGGTCATGTCCCATAACCAATCAAAGCTTGTTATTATCATTGAAATGGAAGGTCACCTACTAGAGTGAGACAATGAGATCGCTTAGACTGACTTCTGATGGTGCGATCAATGCGATCTTACATTTGTCAGCCTATCAGATTTATTGAACGTTCAAGTTTTGTTTGGCCAAGTGTACCTACCTACATCGATAACAACTACAAATAACTCCGGTTAGTCAAGTTATGAGTCAACAATTAGACCATTTACAAATTTGTGGAATGCAATGTTTCTGTTCTATAGTAATAAATTTGCATATTACGACTGACTGATGTACTACGTCACCTTTAATATTGCACGGGGGCAAAGGGGTTCGTCGCAAGAGTTTTGGTCAACTGTCATTCTGATTATAAATAAATGGGAGGCTATCAGGGCCATTGTATATTTCTATCAATTTCGTATTTCTGACTAATGAATCAGGCATTGCATGATATTGCTATGCGAGAGCGGATATTTACTCTGCATCCGCACGTTGACGCTACTGCTCATGTCAACAATACCTTGACCGCGAGTGCTGTGACACTGGCAGGTCATCCGCAGCCACCGAGTCTGTCACACCGTCGAGAAGAATCCCCGTCGGACAGCGCGCATTCTCTTCCAGATTGTTCCGATAGAGAGGATATTCATTAGACCAATTAAATCCTACTTTACAATCTACAAACACCTACGGACTCTGACATAACCTGGCCGAGGGCCAAACAGGTTCAAGATTATCAACGCCCGTTAATGTCCAGAAAGATTTAGAGACACCTCGAACGTTTCGGTATTAATTCGAAGTTATTAATTGCCTCGGAATCTTTGACGACTTTTAGCAGCAGGAATGAAGAAGTGAAAGACATTGAAACTACTTCGCGGCTTGATGACCAAATTTAATTGCGTTCTGTACCTATTGGCAGGTGCGAGGTGGATAGGGGGCAGTCATACGGGGCCATCAGACTGTTCAAGTCTCGATCCAAGGAGGTATTATTAGGTACACATTACTTATAGACATAAAGAATGAAATTTTAGAATTGATAGTTTCACGGAGATGCATTTGTAATAATTATAAAGATTTTCTAGTTTTCTCCGTTTTTTTTGTCTTTCATCTTTCATATTTTCATTTTTTGTCTGTAATAAGAAGTTTTAGAAGTGTTAAAATATTATTCATAAGAAACGAAGACGCTCGTGCCACAATACTTAGTGACGAGTGAAGACAATTGCTTGTGAAACACGAGCGGTAATTTGTGCATTTAGTAACGTCATTAAATCTAAGAATATTAAACAGCATATAGACTTGAAGGTGAAGTACGTAAGTATAGAAATCACAGACTTGGGGGAAGCGAGGATGTTTGTCGCAGTGCCGCACGACATATGTCACGCATTTGGCCGCGGTGCGTGCGCTCTCTCGTCCCGCACGCAATCGTGTGCCAAGTAGTCCACGTGTCTGGGAGTCACGTGTCGGAGGAGGCATATGCAGGTCAGCAGTCCGACACAGACACACTACACTCCGCGCAGCAACAGGTAATCGCAAGCATTCGGGTTTGTTCGAGAGAACACTACAACGAAATTGAAAAAGAAAAGTGTGGAGTGTGGAGAGTGTGTTGATCGGAGAGGTGATCTGTGATTGGTTGAGGCCGGCGAGTGGATGACAAGAGGACGGTGTGACGCGAGTATGGCACCGCAGTGACCAGTAGTGCGACTCGAGTTCGACAGACGCACGTGGAAACGACGTGAGAATGGACAGGAAGATGTCCGGGGAGAAGACAATAAGTCAACTTGCGATTGTCGACTGCGATTCGACAGAGCCGAAAGGTAGGTGGGACATTGGCAACTCTTTGCCTGTCTTTAGTTATTTCGAGGGTTTTTTTTGAAAAAGAAAAGAAATTTAGCAATTAATTGACCCAAATTTTTTCAGGCATAATAATTGTCGGCATCTAAACATTTTAGGTCATTTGCGATTACATCTTGTACCGTTATTAATTAGTGTTGGCTGTTGGTGAATAGAGTTAAAAAAACAATTATGAAGAGTATAGAGCATGCTCATTTTTGATCAACAGATTGCATCAATGATAGGGATTGTGTTAGTTTAATAGTTTAATGCATTGGTACTTCGTGAAATATAACATCCGGAACTAAGAATATAAATCTATTTTCTTTGCAATGGAATGTAGTTGACAGAAGTGACTGGGTCGATAACACCAATGAGTACAACAGCACTTCATGTTGTCATAACTGTAGTGTCGGTCTTGCCAAATTTAATGAAGGGAGTAATTAACTAATGCATAGATTAAGTAAGTTATAACTGGGTAGTGGGTTCAGATTTAGCTGAATTGCTTCCTAGGCAAATTTTTCGGTTTTCGTATAATACACCTATTAGAATTTATGAAAACCGTGCAAATCTAGAAATGTGATTAATGTGAAAATTTAAATGAAAACCTATGAATGACGACGTATTAGTTTGAACAATTGAATACGCGAATAGTGTCCTTGAATGTAGTTGAATCATATACACAAAACATGTACTTAATATTTTAATTCTAAATATGCAGTTACTCAAGAGATGAAAAATAAAAAATATGACTCCCACGTTTGCATGTTTCATTCCTTGGTTCCAGATCACAAGAATAGGGCTTAGCACATAAAACTGGCACAATAGTGCATACAGCATAATGTGATACAACATTTTCCTTTGGCAGTCTTGTTACAGGAAATTTTCCGCTTTTTCATCATTCCGAATCTCCAAAAAATCGGCCCGACTTGTACACTACAACAAGCCCTTGAAACACGAATGTCCTGAAATTTGCATTTTAGAGCTTACTCGCTGACATCATTGATTTCTTAAAAAACACTTTTGCTTAAAAATATTTTTTATTTTTATTGTACACTCGACAATTCATAAAACGGTATTTGAACGAAACAGATTGGCTGCTGGTCAGGTTCATTGACAATCAATCCTTGTTATTATCAATTAAATCTGAGCTCACCTAGTAGAGGTAGATGAGGAGTAAGTATAGACTTCATCAGATGATGCCTTCACATTTTTTTCAGACAATCCATTTCTTTCAAATACCGTTTTATGAATTGTCGAGTGTACCTATCTTATTGACAAATTGTTTATTATACACAAATAGTAAATTGACCAAAGATTTATAATATCACAGAAACACTGCTCATTTTTTGCACTTTGACAGCTCAGGGTCTGTCCGATTTTTTTGAGAATTTCGAAACTATGAAAGAGCGTAAAATTTCCACAAGACTGACAAAGGAAATATTCGTAATTGTATCACATTTTGCACTGTACATTTGTAATAACAGCTCTCACTAATACGCCACACTCTTATCAAGTTTGAACAAATTGTTTCGGACTTGATTTCTTTTGGTTTCCGATCTTATAGAAAGCAAACTATCCAGCTGGGAAACGGTACTTGCGCAACCAAGTAGTAAACACGGGGTGATAAGACGATTACAAGTGACCAATTACAAATAATTCGCAGCACTCTGGACTGTTTACAACAATTTAACAAAAGAACAAGACGCAGGACGCGAACAGCAGGCGACCCATCGAACTTGACGTAAGAGTTGCAGTGTTGTGTAAAACACGCAAATCTAATGTATAATAATCTCCAAGGCGCAAAATATTATTTGATTGTTGTGTTCACATAACAATGCACAGGTGAATGAAATTAATGCAACTAGTCAGTAACCACTCTGCGTCAAGGTTCCATCTGCTATTGATGCCATATCTGGGTTATTATCAGGGGCAAAGATAGGCATCTATAAATACAGCACACATGCTTTGCAGGGTTGATCAAGAAGGACAGACAGGATAGGGGAGTAATTTCCGGGAGTGTACTTCGTTAGTAGAATATTTAAATGTTAGATACGCAGGTACCTAATTTTTATTGACCTTAGAGGAAAGGTGTGCGTATACTCTACGGGTTTTTTCCGGACATAAACACTTTCCTTCTGCTGCAGGCAAATGCCAAAACAACCTACTCCCTATACCAAGAGAGAAAGGGAAATCCACACAAATAGGCTCCATTCCTGAAGAAAAGTAACGAAATTGACTCCCGACTTATCCATAGCTTCTTTTCCTGTAGTGGTCTTGTGATTTCTATTTATTTTCCTCCTCTTCTGCATACAAAGCGGCATTCACGGACGGCGGAATACATGAATATGATCCCATTGCACCTACTTCATTAGCTAATATTTATGGCACGTAACATTACTTAAGCAAGGCGGAAAATGGACTCATCATAGGTGTAATTATAATTCCAGCTTAGCTTCCTTGAACTCGCATCAACGGAAAGATGCGGACACTGGCCACTCAATTGACGATGCAATTTATTGCCGTAATCAAGTCGTAAATTGACAATATCCTTTTGGGAGCAAATAATATGAAGCCCTCTTTGGCAATGGAGTTCCCATTATCATGCACGTTTAGCGTACATTGCCGCCTAATTTAATACGTTCAGCCAATGAAAAGATTTGTATTTTATGACGGTACTTACTTATGGTAGATTGGACACTCGATTATGTGGGTACATCGGTGACAGCCAAAAAGCGCAGGAATTTTTACTGATGTGGGCAGCTAACGGCACGCGGACGCTTTTCTCGTGGAAACAATTTTTTTTCTCTCCAGCAAATAATATTATAAAAATGTATGAACACATATTACTCTCCGATTAAATCGTCGCCAGGAAAACGCTATATGTAACGAGTTGATAAGCGAGCATTCGTATTGCATGCGATTTAATATCGTGTGGAAGTTGCTGCCCTAAGCCTATTATTCTGTAGATGAATATATGCAGGACAAGAACTGAGGCGTCAGTTGTCAAATTCATTTAGACTTAGTATTTTATTTTATGTTAGGTATACTTCATTACCTACTATATTTAATTATTAATAAACTGTACAAAATATGCAACTAAACATAAGTTACTTTTAAGATACCTACTTGATAAGGAGATCATCAATATTTATAACCTCATATTCATATGTACATAATATTCTTTCCATGCTAATCTTAAGATTACTTTCCATACACCTGCACACTGATACTTGTATCATAGGGTATTATATTTGTTAAAATGCTACATCTGTAATGTAATAACAAATTTGGAAATAAAAACTACTACTACTACTACTACTATGATATCTGGAAATAGGAAGACAATTTAATTGATAATGACAAATATTTCAAAACAATCGTAAAATGTCCGTAAGATGTTTATAACTCTTCATGTTAATGGAACATCAATCTGAAAATTGTCAAAAAAATCTCAAATGTTGCAATAATTTAATTCACTGGTGCATTGTTATGTGAACACAACAATCAAATAATATTTTGCGCCTTGGAGATTATTATACATTAGATTTGCGTGTTTTACACAACACTGCAACTCTTACGTCAAGTTCGATGGGTCGCCTGCTGTTCGCGTCCTGCGTCTTGTTCTTTTGTTAAATTGTTGTAAACAGTCCAGAGTGCTGCGAATTATTTGTAATTGGTCACTTGTAATCGTCTTATCACCCCGTGTTCATGGCCCCAATGACCATGAAAATTTTTAAGTTGATCGGTTAAATGGTTTTTTAATTTTAAACCAATCACAGGATCTCGTTCAAAAACAATTTCCTGGGACCGCTCATATGACATTAGTGTGTTTGCACAATTTCATATCAATAAGTTAAACAGTTTGACCTGGACAGTGCAGGCAAAAACACAAACAAACAAACAAACAAACAAACAAACAAACAAACAAACAAACAAACAGAGAAACAGAGAAAGTGCAGTGTAATAAGATCGACAATACTCGCAGAAAATTTCGATTCGGATGTAAAAAAAAATCCTAGAAATGCATTAAAATGTATTATAACAGGGTTGTACTACGTGACTTTTGTGACATTTGTGACATTTAATCGTGTGTTGCATGTTGCTCATACTGCTGTGAAGTACGTTATTTTAATTCAAATATTGAAATTTGAAAACCACAAAAACCATAAAAAGGCGGCCCCTACCCGGCTTGACCGATTGTCTTCAAAATTTAACAGCATAGAGATAAAAAAATTATAAAAAAATGCTTTTCTCGTATTGAGGGGGTGCTAACATGGGCAATATGGGTCTTTTTGGCACCTCTGCCCTGATAAACCTTAACAAACATTAATTTTTTGGGCCACTGGAGACACAGATCTACTCTTTATCTATAACCTGTGAAAATTTGAAGACAATCGGTAAAACCGTTTAGAAAAAAGTAGGTGTCGCCTTTTTGTGATTCATAAAACATGGATTACATCAATAAAAAAATTTATCACACCGTGAAAAATTCACACCGTTTCTCTGATCGAGCTGAAATTTTGCATATAATAAGAGATAATAATAATAATAAGAGAAATTCAAATTTTATTGACTGCTGTCCGCAATACAGGGTTGACCATTGAGATCTAGCTTACTAATCAATATAAAATCACTTGCATTACCTGGCTGATTTTAGAATGTAACATTTCACACTGAAAGGAGCACTGAAAGCCATAGAGTCCAACATTTTGATGCCAACTGTTCGGACTTCCTAAACTCTGTCACACTAATGTTGTGAGAACATGCCATGCGACTCTCTCGGGGGCATACCTCACTACTTCAGTGTCAATTTACATTTAGTGTCAATGTACATGCTTTAGACACACATGTGGCTCATTTCATATAACTGTCCTGCAAAATACACTATGATCATTCAAACAATGAAATAATGCGGAAATATTCTATTTGCCGTATTTCGTTATTTCGTTACATCTGTTTCTTTTTTCGCGTTTCCCCGACATGCGTCACACCGTTTCTCTGATCGAGCTGAAATTTTGCATATATGTGATTTCTCTTGTCTGGTGAGGTTTTGAACACTGACATCCTAAATCAACCGTTTATCTGATCATAGACACCCGATCAATTTAATATTTTGCAAGGACACGGCAAATTTATCATATTTTAAACATTATCTGTGAAATAGGTCAAGAACTTTATGTTGTTGACATTTTAAGCTTATAAATATTGTTGATAATAGTGATCTATCGAAAAGTAACGTAAACAAACCACGCCTTTATCAATTGTAAACTTGAGGACGTTGTTTTCACTCCATAGCGAAAATCACGCTTTCAGTGCGAAATAAGTAATAACAGACCCTATTGAAATAAAAAATACAGAGTAATAGGTAGGTACTTTATTATAGTATCTGTTAATTTATATTGGTTGATTGGATCGTGTTATGCTTTTATTTTGCTTTGGCTAATGTTTTCTGTCTCTTATGAATTTCGGTTCGAGGTGTTGGATATACATGATGAGCATTCACTAAATGACTAAAAAGCTAATTTTTTAAATATTAAGTTTTCCTCTAACTAAACTGAGTTCATGTTGCAATGAAAACATTTCTTAAAATATCATAATAATCGCATAATAGGGCATGTTTATTCATTCTGCCTGGGATTGATGACGTTTTAACAGATTAACATACAGTCAGCTCGATCCATTGGATAGTTGTGAACTATTTGACATGTCCGCTGACGGCCAACACGTGGCCAGCACGTGGCTAGTTTGTCTCGCTGCCTTGCCACACTCACGTGGCACTCACGTGCTTCGAGTTCAGGACAATCAATTCTGGACACTGGAACACAAGGCCGGAAATCAATTATCTCCACTTTTAGTTGCACACACATGGAATCATGGAATCAAGCTATATTAAATGTAAATAGTCCGAATACCACAAATACAGTTATGTGCTTCAGAGGTAGAAGGGCGGAAGTTAATTTCAATGATTCTTGAGGAAAGCTCAAAAACCATTCATTCTGCCTTCATGCTATCATATTATTTGTAACGGTGACATGAACTGTATTGTTGACATAAATTAAATGGCAATTGATAGAGAGTTCGATTACATCAGTACAAAAGTGAGCAACGCGAATTCAAGAAAACTTTCTTCCGCTCTTCACCTCTCTATTCTGCCAGCGCATGACTGTCAAAGAGAGATATGGAAGAATCTAGCTATGCTTCTACTCGGCTTCTGTGGAACGGAGTTAAATGTAACAAATTATATGCGTTAAACTAGTAAAATACAACACTTCTCAACCATTTACTATTTTAGAAAGTATTCTTGCTAATGAATACTAATATTTATTATCTTTTAAGTTAATTGAATACGCTTTTCTATAATACCTAACTATTGCATTTGGTGAACATATTTTATTTCAGAGAATAGATAACACTTTTAATCAGCATTGTTGTCAACAATGGCAAGAAATCAACAATGGTCACAGTAAGGTAAAAATGTATTGTTGTGTTCAGTAACATGTTGTGTATGATGTGGGTGTTCATTGTTGTCGTCAGTGTTACATAATCTCTGAAGCGTTCATTCCACCTACTGGCGGCATAATAGCGCATGTACATTCGAAGTGGGATCGTCGGAAATAGTTGATCTAAAATTAACCACTTTGGTCAGTGAGCACACTCAGAAATAAACTGGTCCACACTCCGCTGTATTTTGTCCACTCCTGTCACATGGTTGACATATATCTAAATCTTGACCAACCGAAGCCAACGGACTTGAGTAGCTGTCGTCGGTTGCCATGACAATGTAGCATGCAATTGTAGTACCTAATGCATTGTTATCACCTCGCTCATTACTTAGGACGTTGATGGAGCTACAAGTAATTTTAATAATTATACTCAGCTTCCATCCTGCTTCACCGGAATAGCCCCGAAATACAACAATCATGTCCAATGTCAGGGATAATAATTATGTCTTTCGTTCTTGGTTGTCAACATATAAGATTTTTTATATTAGTACCTACACAGAGTCTGCAATTAAGTGTTCATAACACCAAGTACCTAATCTAAACCTAGTATAATATTCATTGAACATTGTGTATTGTAACATTTTACTAGTCAAGTCACAACGAATATACCTAATGTAATTTTGTAATCCCCATAAAAAACACTTCGTGTAAAAATACCAGCCAAGTCTCTTCAACTAAAAAAAAATATGAAATCTAAAAATTCTGCACTGAAAAGTATAGTGATATCAAAAAATTAGCCAAGTCAAAACTTTATTTGAAAATCAAAAAATACTTGGCGCATCGTAGCTTGGAATAGCTTGGAAGTATAAGCCAATTATAAATTATACATGAAATATACATATACATAGTATACCTATGATGCCCTAAAAAAAACGATGCGCCAAGTATTTTTTGATTTTCAAATAAAGTTTTGACTTGGCTAATTTTTTGATATCACTACTTTTCAGTGCAGAATTTTTAGATTTCATATTTTTTTTTAGTTGAAGAGACTTGGCTGGTATTTTTACACGAAGTGTTTTTTATGGGGATATCACTCCTTTTTTTAGTTTATTCTAACAACTTGTGACACATATGAAATGAACAATTACTAAATTCTTTTAAAAAATCATCACCCTTTACAATTTCGTTACCACTAATGAATAGCAGCGTATGGTCCTAAATAATTGCTTTAAATGATCTTTCACGAAGAATAGCAAAGGTTTCATTCCAATCAGTCAACCCAGTTCCGAGATATGGAAACACTTCGGTTTTCAAAATGGCTGCTGAACTTTCTGCAATGCCACATAGAATTTATTTCTATAAATGATGTGTATCATTTTAAGCTTTCTGAATATTTATTTATTGTATAGGAGGGAATTATAATAATTTATACATTTGAATGACGTCATTTCCGGTCTCATAAATAGGAAAATTCTATTTGTACTGTTCATATTCCATAGAGATGGCCATCCGAATCGTTTGGCGCTAGTTTCATACCGATTTGTCTACCAGTTTTTGAGATATGACGTTACTTCCGGTTTAAAAATGGCGGCTGAAATCTCTGACCCCTTGAAGTATATTTGAAACATGATTATAATTTTATAAGCTGTCTCAAATAGTATATTTATTGCATCAAAATAAAAATTTGTGAGATTATTAAAATGTGTGACGTCATTTCCGGTTTAGGTATGAGAAACTGCAAATATTATTGATGATAATACATAAAGTTGACCGTCTAAATTGTTTTGCGCTGGTTTCGTTGAAATCTATTTAGCCGTTATTGAGATATGATGTCACTTCCGGTTTCAAAATGGCGGCTTCCGGTTGGTTTTATAACAAGTCACATGAGACGTCAAAAGTACATACGTTACATAAATATCAAAATAATCGGATCAATCTTTGTTGCCAAAAAGCCAATCGATGTATTTCAAATTTCATTACGTCATTTCCGGTTTCTTTAACATAATGTTTAGTCTTTTGCTACTTATTATGCATATAGATGACCGTCTGGATCGTTTGGCGCAATTTTCGTTCCAATCGGTCCAGCCGTTGACGAGATATGACGTCACTTCCGGTTTCAAAATGGCGGCATAAAACCAGTTATAGCAAAAGGCACCTCAGACGCCAAAAGTGCATATGTGGTAAAATTTTTAAATCAATCGGTTCAGCCGTTTATGCTGTGGCCTGTTTACCATATTTTAGCTCCACCCACTACTACTACTGAGATTATTATGAAAACCGCCCTAAAACACTGTTTTCACGGCCCTCTAGCGCGCAAAGGGCGTAACCTATTGTTCCCAAATTTGGTATATGTTGTAGGGTGGGCCATAGCTCGAAATTAAGATATATCGCAACAATGTGAGATTTTCCAATTTTAAGATCCAGTAGGCCGAAAATGCCACTTTGATGCTTACAGTAAAAGTGGGTTTGCTCCAGCCTTTTTAAATGAGTGTGTGCGCGCGCCGTACGACTTGGCTGGCGTGGAGCGACCGCTCCACTAGATGTTGGATACGAGACTGTCACGAAGCAGCGATCTTCAAGTTTGTGCTTTTGAAGCTTGAAGTCCGGAGACCAGAGTTCGATTTCCGTGGCCGACCTTCGCGGCTGATTTATTTATGATTTCTCTCAGGCGAAAGACAATATAGTGGGCAGGTTCCCTTCTAACCCTATACTTCTTGTTCATTATCTCTCTATCATCTTCACAACACAATCGCTCATCCAGAGCTATTATAGTCTAGTACACCATTATAAAAATAAAAACTAGGAAAACGCTCAGTGTAACGCGTTGCTGAGCGAGCACGGGTGCGTGCAAATTCTCCAACAGGAAATGCGTACACAACGCACAACGCACATAAAACACATCCACATCCATGTACATATATCATATACATCCATATTGAATTGAAATATGACCCACTCAATCAACATAAAAGTATCTGCTTTTCATCGAAACTTAAAAATAGCATCAAAGCACCCTGGTACATAAAGCAAATCATAATTTCGATACTTCATTTCTGACAGATATTAAAAATTTCAATAAGTTCATACGTTCTTATAACTGATTGAGATGAAAATTTGTAAAATAAGAGACAATGTTGGTCTTAATGACCACGCAAAATATGAGTTTGATCAGATTTATCGAATACCATTTTAATTTTTCAACCTATCAGGAGATGTTTATTTAAATTTTAACCAATGAATGGATTTAAAAAAAATTGGGTCTGCAAACAGAAAAGGTTGTCTCTACATGTGTGCAAAATTTCAGCTCGATCGAAGAAAAACTGTGATCTGTTTAGCCTCACCCAACAGAAAAAAACAGAGGTCCGTGTCAAAAGAGCCAAAAGGAGTCGCTCGCTTTGCTCGCTCAATAACACATGTCTATAGAACTATAATTATTCTTTGTGTCAAGTTTGTGGTGGTTAGCACGGTATGATATTAGGCAAGGTTCTTATACGGTTCTTAATGAATAGCCTTATCAACACCACCTTATTTTCATGCTAATGATGGACTACAAATCTACAACTAACTCATCAAATAGAACGCATGTTTCAACATTGAACCATTCATAAAAACACGCGAAATATTAAAGCCTGCATCTAGTAGAGGTATTATTTCGTCACTCCACATCGTAATAAGTACATGCCCATTGCTGTGGACTGAAGCTGTCTGTTATAGGTAATAATCAGTGTCATCGGGCATTGTTTTTAAAAGACGTGATGAGAGAAAGGAGTCGAAGTCAAAATAACGCAACAGTCAATTACATTACAAATTACAAATAAAGGAAAGTCTTCTGATCTGGGAATTGCAACAAGAAATGCGAGGAATTGATTGACCCTTGTGTAGCAATTATTTTATTTGTGCCTACTTCCCTCCCAAGTAGGTACGACGGTTAATAAGACTGTAGTAGGAGACATACCGCGAATGCAAGAACGCAATTACTTGCGATAGTGTCATGATGATAGTCAACCTGCTAGTTAGTTCATTGATATGCATTCTTTAGCGTTGCTATCGAGGATTCTACTGAGCATTACCTTAGACTTAGAGCAAACCTTGGTAAATACGCCTTGAATAATTAGAGATAACTTTAAATTCCGTCTAGGTATCTGCGGTAAATTAACGACATTTTTTACGATTTGTTTAACTGTGCTTAAAATGAGATTCTAGTCAAGGGCTTGTCACTTCATGTCTGGCTGGACACGGATGAAACCTAGGAGGCCATGACCGTAAACAGTGAAATTACCCTGTAATTGTGGCATTAACTTACATAACACTGTCGCATCGCTAAACCTTAATGACAAAGTATATTTAAATATTTAGACTGAAATGTGCCGAAGGTTACTTTTGAATGCAATCATATTTAATGTGTGATTCCAGAGTGCGAGTGATGATAAAAGCAGGGTGATTGCGTATCTTTTGGTGACAGTCGATCGAGAACTCTTATGGGAGAATAATATAGATACTTCGAAGTCGATCGACTACACGTTTCAGTCAATGTTAATCTCTCATAAGTTGTCCATCGACATTCGACATTACTTATATATAATCGACTCGTCGAACAGTTCACATATTGATTTAAGTAATCAATGTTCGTTGTTGTGACTGCGGGTTGAAGTCAACGTTGAGATTGACAAATGATGACCAACTGCAAATGAATGAATTTCTATAGAAATACTCACCAGTTTTACAAATTACAATGCTCATGCTAAGTAATTATTAGTATTGTTGAGCGAGCGAAGCGAGCGACTCCATTTGGCTCTTTTAGCACGGACCTCTGTTTTTTTTTTTGTTTTTTTTTTGTTTTTGTTTTTGTATGCTAAAGGAAGCAATAGAAGTCGCACCGTTTCACCGATCGACCTGAAATTTTGCACACATGTAAAGACAACCTTCTCTGTTTGCAGACCCAATTTTTTTTTGAAATCCATCCATTGGTTCATTGTTAAAATAAGTATCTCCTGATAGCCTAAAAAATGAAAATGGTCTTCGAGAAATGTGATCAAACTCATATTTAGCATGGTCAGTAAGACCAACAATGTCACTTATTTTACAAATTTTCAGCCGAATCTGTCAAGAAAGTATGCACTTATTGACATTTTTAATAGCTGTCAGAAATGAAACATTGAAAATGAATGTCTTTCCAATGCAACTGAATCTGATTTGCTTTAGGTACAAGAGTGTTTTGATGGTATGTACACTTTTTTAGTGAAAAGCAGATATTTTTATGTTTATTGAGTTGATCAAATTTGAATAATTCAATTTGTATCATAGTTTCCAACAAATCATTTCGAGTTTTTAAGGACCTTGATTGTCTTTTCGTCAATTCGTAGTTCTGATGGCCGTGCCTCCCGTGTTTCTACTTGGCTGATTTTGCATCCAGAAGGGATTAGAAACATAAGCTCACATTTCAATAATATCATTGAGTGGCGTTTGTTCTCTTCTAGCGTTCACACGTCATTCCAAATCTCTACTGCATTTTGCTTCTTTTCGTTGATAATTTTGGCAATTTGGTGTACTTTGTGAAGGTATTAGTAAAATTGAATCGCTTTTAAAGCATAGATATTAGGTATCTACAGTTTTTGTCCAGGGGATTGATTATTTCAAATTATTTTCTTCTTGGAAACGTTGGATTCATTCCGTTTCTAAACTAGGTAGTTACTATTTTACCTGATCCGTTTTTTTGTGTGGAACTTTGATTCCTTTCGCTTATTAGTTGAAAGGTGTTTACTTTATTTTCATATTTGCGAAGTTTTGTTCAAGATTCATTTCGTAACATTACGACATTGAATACATTACGTCTTTGAGCACACATTTCGTGCATTTCAAACATTGATCACACAAATATTATTGTACTTTAATTAGGTAGGTACTCTACTTCTTACTTTTTCATTACCTATCTTATCCCTATTTAAACATGCCGAAAAATGGAAAGACTTCTGCTAGAATGAAAGCCATAAAGGCGAAAAAGCGTCTGCGTGAAATTGAAGATCAAGAAACTGACGAAGCTAAATCTAAAAGGTTGAAACAAAATGTCGTTAATAATAAAGCATCAAGGAGCAAAGAGACCCCCGACCAGACTGCTGCAAGGAGATACTCAAACAATCAACGCAATACCCGCTCTCGTGCAGCGGGTATTGCCGATTGACCGACCAACTAAAAACTTCGCATGGTAATTGGTAGCCACATTTAAGGTATTTTTGCCAATTTTCAGTCTAATTTGTAGTTATTTTCAAAAGTTTATCATATCATATGAGTGGTCCCAGGTATATTGTTTGAAGAATATCATGTGATTTTTGAAACTTAACAATGAACCGTTCAATCAAAGGTTTAATCGATCAACTTAAAACTTAGCAAGGTTATTGGGACCAATATTTTTGGAAATTTTGGAGATATTTATACAAGTCTGTGACGAAATTCAAGAATTATTGGCTTTTAATGACATTTTCGATAGACATAATTTCGGTTCGAGGTGTTGCGTGTATCCGTGCTCGCTCATCAACGCGTTACTCAGAGCGTTTTCCTAGTAAATTAATTTATAACCCAACTTGAGTTGAAATTTCTTTCTGTGACCATTGTTATACAAAGTCCAAGTCCAAGAAATACCTGGAGTTCCATAAATACTTTCAGTTTCATTTGAGTTAGACTGATTGATTCGATATGTCAATTTCTTCAAAAAGTTGTGGTCGATACAAATTGCATACTGCACAAAACAAATTGAGTTCAAAGTGAATGTTGTAAAAACTTCACCTTAGCTGAAACCAATTTCATTTCAAATTAACAAAATCAACTTTTCATTATAAAGCAGATTTCTGGAAAAAAATGGGTTCATCGTACACTTCAGTGCACTTGATACACTTCCTGACAGCACGTAGAAAGGTAATAGCTGAAGG
The DNA here is from genome assembly GCA_934045905.1 of Leuctra nigra. Taxonomy (NCBI): domain Eukaryota; kingdom Metazoa; phylum Arthropoda; class Insecta; order Plecoptera; family Leuctridae; genus Leuctra; species Leuctra nigra. Next base: position 20,139,712 of record OW203761.1, on the reverse strand, counting down.
TGAGAAGACATAATCAATAAAGCAATGCAATACTAGGAACGAACTTTTACTGTTACCTACTAACTCTATGATATTACCTATGATTGCATCATCACCATCGAATCCGCGAGCAGTGATGCAATATGATGGCCACTAAAGATAAAGATAATCATAATAAATAACTGATAACCTGATGCGAATTCTTTACATGTTGAACTTTCTCCGTTCTTCAATCAAGAGTATTCAAGACCATATAAACCAGATATTATGCAAGCATAGGAAGGACCACCGAAATCAAAATAACTGGACATTGATCTGCGGACATGAACATTACTCAGAAAAGTAACAAAATAAAAGCTATGTAAACGAGATTTGTTAATGTCAGTGATGACTGATGGATGAGTGCAGATGGAAGCAAGAGGGTGTTAATTATTTACTCAGCACGTAAAAGTTATCTCTGCTAGTGAAGTCTCCTGAGCGTGCCGACCTTGTGCCTGGCTTGTGGTAGTAACTGTGATTTATGGAGCGCTTCCTTCCTCGACGGCATTCGATGCGACAGGACAAATCGAGTGAAAGAGGATCCAATCAGAAATCTAATTAGATCATTAAAACACGATGTAATAACAGTATTTTAATGCAATCTCTCTATACAGCTCCACTAGGGCACTGTTTAGCATGAATTGAGATAGCTTTCTAAAATTTAGTAGAACCTGCGTCGTATCATTCAATTTTTTCAGAAATTATTATTTCTTGTCTCTTTTTTTACTTCATTTAATAATGTAATCGTTAAAAAACTGATACAGCTCTGAGGGATTTTGACCGAAAGACATAAATAATGCATGTTTGAGATGTTCTTAACAACATGTGAAAAAGATAACGAGAGAAAATTGTATGTAATTTCATGATCAGGCGCATTTATTTATCCTATACTCTGCATCGTATCAGAGTTTCATCTATTTAATTACTATAGTTTCATGAAATTGCTTACACAGTGGATCAGCTAATGAGCTTGCCTGGATGCAGTCATCATTTTAAAATTTTAATACAGAATATAGGAATGATACTAGTACAATGTACCTACTAGTATACATATACTGATATTTTTTAAATGCCGATCACTCAAAAATAGTGATTATAAAATTACATATATTTATAACTAGCATTAAGTCGGTGATAATTAGATATTTTGCGACAGCCAAAAATTTATAATTTTGCAGGAATAAGTGTCAAAATGGTGTCGATTTTCCTCTGAACTTATCGAGCTAGCTACCGAAACAGATGTCCTCGGCTTATTCTTCCACATAACATAATTTAATTGTCACTTCTTATTCACGACTGTAATGCATTGAAGAACAGCTTGCGAACAACACAAGGTAAACTATGTGTAGGCGACCGGAACAGTGTTTGTACATCTAATTACACCAAGAAAAACGAATCTAAAGTGGAATTCTTTAATATCTGTTTGATAAGACGTCATATTTACTGTAGATTGTTATCTGTTTTTAAGTGATTTCTAGTTCAATGAACTATGTTAAAGAATAATATTTTTATTTAAATGTCTAATTGTGACATATAAATTAGAACAGTTGAAGAAGTTAAACTATATTGTAATGGGTAAGAGTGTGGCTCAGTAAATGCACACATTGCATCAAAGGTATTTATGCAGCACACAAATAGAATGCACAAGAGTGCAGCACATTTTGACATTACCACATGGACTTTAAAATTATGCGCAATTAGAGTCGAGGGTAATTAGTTTTCAGTGAGATCACGCCTCAAACGATTTCATACTCCAAGGGAGATTTATTTCGTGTTGTTTCACTTGCAAGCTGTCTCGCCATCATTCATAGGTTACTCGATCAATAGTCTACGTAGCACGTGCGAGAGAACATTCATTAAATAACAAAGAATATGACCGGTTCGGTGCAGCAAATGAGAGATCTGGAAAGACGACTTATTCCGCGAATCACATTTATTATTTCAGCAATATGATGAGGCGGTCGTAGACGGGTAGGTAATCGCGAGACAACGTAACAAATAATATGAAGCCTAGTTGCAATTACCTTCTCATACTCCAGAAATTACGTTGACGTACCTACCGCGTAATTAGATGATTCGTTAATTACTATAACATATGTCATCAGTTACGTTTAGAAACCATAATAAATACAATAATGTTCGTGATCGTGACAGAAGACTATAGACTACACTATTTATAAAACATTCTTTGTAATTGTTATCTTTTCTTGAAATCTTTTCCGCGATCTTCTGCGCGACAAGTACTAGGTATACAGGCCGCGACAGACGGGAAGCACGGCGTGTAATTACTTCGCCTCTAATTGCAACTCTGTGCGGCAGTGTGCAAGGCCACTCGCAGATATTCAATACGCATAGGCGGACACAATACCCAGCTCTTGCATGCATAAGAGACGCACGGACATTGGTCATGACTTCGTTTCTCCTCGTCAGAAGAAGTCCGAAGGCCATGGAAATATCTCACCTACACATCTATATATTTGATTCATAGACTTAAGGTCATCTTTAGTTGATTGACTGCGACAGATTTTTACACGGTTATTTTTGTCTTGCCTTCGAATGACATTCACACTAACATTGATATCAGTTAATGAAATCGAGAAATGCGTATCATTTTATAGGTCGCCGCGTACTTGCTGGGATCTTTAAGGCCACGTTCGACGAAACAGAATTTTATTCAAATTTGACCACGCATGTTAGTTGATATTCAGAGCACACTGTCACGATACAGTGGGCCGAGCCGAGTTTATGACTGCCCGATAGTTTTTATTTATTTTTATACCGGACTTGTTGAGATTTGGCGACGGCGGTGATGAGAGGTGTTTGATTGAGAGATGACGACGAGAGGGTGGGTGGTGTTTGGAGGCGGCCGTGGGCTCCGAACTCGGGTCTGTACAGCGGATTCCACACATAGTGGAACTTATATATCTCTTTCGTTCATAATCACTCTACATATGAGATGGATGAAGATGGGCTGCTGTCGGGTTTGTTTGTTCCCTATACAAATAATGACAAACAATGACTACGGTTTGCTTATCAACCATTTTAAATAACGACCCCTACACTGCGATCGTAACTTTGCCCGACAAACGATCGACAACTCTTATGAGAGATTAGCATTGACTCGACTTTGTAGTCGATCGACTATGACGTGTCAATGTTATTCTCCCATAAGAGTTGTCGATCGACTGTTGACAAAAGTTATACGATAGAACTATAGCACTCTTGATTGACCACACCATGCGTTTAGAGTAGGAGGTAACTTAAATGATCCCTTCTCGTGACTGTGAATGGGGCATTAGCTCAGATTATTGTCAAGAATGCATATTATCCATGTTGTTTCTTATGGAACTACGCAACTAGACGTTAAATGGTTAAACCATGTTAAACCTGGTTAAACTAGAGGTTAAATCAAGGTGTAATACGAGGTGACACGGCTTCCTGAATAAGAACGCGGTGCGGCGATCCAAAGTTAATCGGAGAAACGTTGAAGTCATTCGTAATCAAAATAAAATGTCAGAGTTCATTTTTAAACATTTTATTTAATCTCCTTCAAAACAAGACACGGTTATTATTCAAAGAGTTTTCAATAACATGTTAAACTGCATGTGCCAGTGAATCTTCTTCGAAATTAAATGCACGCGCGCCTTTAAGTGTTGACGTCATTGCTCAGGGACGTGGTACTCAATATTCCTCGGCCCGTCGGATTCAATCTGCAGAGATCGCCTACACCTCGCCACCTCTGACGGCGGGCGAAACCATGTTTGATGGCCAGAACCAGCGTGTGCTGATCCCACGGCGTCGGGGTCAGAAGCCGGGACAGCAGGGCGCGACATATACATTACCAGGACGCTCAGTGTAACGCGTTGATGAGCGAGCACCGGTACGCGCAACAGCTCCAAACAAACGCGATCAACTCAATTAAAAATATCAAAATTAATTTCTGATTTTCATTGAAACTTCAATTTCCATCCTACTCTGGAGATCCATGTGTTGTGATGTTAGAGCTTTTCGATCAATCTCCTTTTACAGCTCGTTCAAATCTCTTAAACTGACAACAAGTATGTAAATACTTGACCGATTATGCTGGAAATGTGTAAAATATGAGATGGTCTTGATCACCATGCAAATAGGAACATTTTAATTTTCGACCAATCGGAAGATATTTTTTAAATTTTTGGGGATTTGGCTGAAACTTTGTAAAGTTTTATACAAGTTTGTTCTCAATGACCTTGCAAAATTTCAAATTGATCGGATAAACCAATCATTTTTTTAAAAATTTTAATCAAACAACGCAATTTCAAAAACATTTGGATCTGCACACCGCTGATTTTTTCCATACATATGAGCAAAATTTCAGCTCGATCGGAAAAAAACTGTGCGACCTGTATATCTTAGTAACAGGAGAAACTAAACAAAAACCAAACAAAAACATATTTTTGTACATTTCTAAAATAATTTTGATGTTCCCTATTGTCACGATAGATATAACATTCTATACTTGTATCATTTTGCTGGCTCTCTCCTCTCGTTTCTACAATACATTACACGTGCTATTTAATTGAATTAGCCGAATATTCTGATAAGGTGTTATATCATTATCATTATCATTATCAGCAAGAAAAGCATATTTTTAACAGTAATAAATGGCAAATGCATAAACTAAGTATTTCATATTAAATTGTAGATAACAACATTACTAAACCTTTTTAGGAATTTCAATGAGATTAGTACCATGGCGTAGGTTCCATTCTATTCTTGAAATTGTTACAACTTCATTAGGCGTGATTAATGAAAAGTCGTACCTAATAAAATGTAGTGAGATAGGAAAACCCTGCTCGTGATATAAATTGGAGATAACCTATTGGAATACCTGACAAACACGATGCATCAGCCGCAATGTGGTTCCATTGCCAAGCCAAGACAGAAGTTACATTATATTCCGTATTTCAAAGTCATTGCCTTATGTAGGAAGCAACTGAGAGACGGAAAGAAACGTCCTTTAGACAACGCCAAATTATTTATGACGGTGTGTTTATGAATTATTCCTGAATACGTAGGTACTAAAATATTTACTTATTTCACAGGCAAGTTGATAACCGAAGTGTATCATGACAAAGTTATATTTGAATGAAAACGCGTACTATTATTTATTATTGTGTAATTATGTTGATTTAGGTATTTTCCCTAAATCAGTGGAATTCAATTAGCCTGTTTGGTATGTAGAGTGAAGTGACGACAAATTGCAACAGCGTCGCCAAGTTTCTGTTTTCTCAGGAAATTGGATTATATAGTGACGCAGTGGAGCAAACTCCATAATAACAATATAAAACCAGGCTTTTAAATACAAATAAAACATAAATTATTTAAGACATTTCAATACGTATGGAGTGGGTATTTTACAAGAAGCCTTTTCAGAATGACGTTTAAATATAATTTAAAAAATTACGAATTCGCTCGTGCGGAATATATTACAGGGAAATGCATTCGAAGGTGCACTATAATTTATGTACAGTCTACTTAAACTACATGTCAAGAAAGTAATCTTCCATTTAAGTGTTAAAATGAGATCTAAAAATTACAATATTTTATGAAAGTGTAACAAACATTGTGAAAAGTGACTGTGAAATCTCTGGTTCCATTACCGAAACCAGTACAAGTACGACGTAATAAAAATCGCCGATCGACGGATTTCCTTTTCCTTTCCACGACTCGGTGCAGGTAGATCGATGTGACGTCACACGCCAGTCGTTTGCCGACGAACTTGACACGACAAGACGAATGAGGTCGCTATTGACCATTCACAACATGATCATGGAAGTGACATTCTAGACAGTATTATGTCACATACCTTTATAATCTTATGCGATTGGATACATTACACACAATATTGTTCTTTATTTTCATTTGATCGATTTTATTAATGAGGAAAGAAAGTTTTGGTATGCAAAAAAGACATGGATATTGTAATATAACTGACCGATTGCCAGGAGATATTATATGTACAGAGACGTAGGGCAATGGAATAATAATTGTGTTTTTATAAATGACTCAACAGCTATAAGGGCAGGCAGCATAACACGCCTGTAAATTATGATCAGGATATTGAAAGATGATAAGAGAATGGAAGATGGGAAGGAAGCGGTTGTGGCATATCCCGTGTATAGCATCCAGAGCATTTTGTTTCTGGACGGCTGTGAAACCACGACATAAGCCCCGTCAGAAAGGTCGGCCACAGGGATTGAATGGTCCAGAGCATAACGCCCGAGTTGAGATGATTAATTTCATAGATCCTAACGCTCGTGGCGTAATTTCAAATATCCCATCTTAAGTGAATTAGTCAACAATTTCAAGGTATAACGATTCCATACTAAGAAGTCGTGGCATCAGTCAGCCACTATCAGTCACTTAGCAGGTATCTTTACTATAATAAGTAGGGCAATAAAGATCTTCATATCAGTTTTACTCATAGCATCAATGAAGTGGCATCTTGCATAGGAATCAAAACCACGCGTGTGATAATACACAACTAAAATAGATTTCATTCAGTGAATTTCAAGAGGACAATATTGGATTCGTAAAAAACATTCAGGTATCCAGCGAGTTATCTACACATTGTTATCAAAACACTGTCACTTGACTTCGAAGATCAATCAATAGGGAACAATTAAATTAAGAGTAGCGTTTAAAAGCCAAACGAATATAGAATCTTATTCTTACTCGGCAGGAAGTAAATAAAGTGATAATGAACGTTTATTTGAAAAGGGTGTCGAGTAAAACTTGAAGTTCAAAAAATACATGAAGCTCTCTTGCATCACTGATAACTTCACAATTATATAACACGAATTGTTCGTACAACACAACATTGTAGGAGACGTGTCATTGGCCAGATTAAAGATCACGTGACGATCTGACCTATCGGAACCCATGCACTGCTCCAGTGAAGATGTGTTTATGTGAAACAGAGAAGATGCTCGTCGTGTGTGAGTCAGTACAAGTTGAGAAGTGACATCGGGTGATAGTGTGCTCTTATCATTAGGACTGTCGCCGGTCGGTTTGCTATGCACAAGACGACGAGTTTGAGAAACGGAGTTGGAAATGGAAAACACGTATTAGTCTACAATCAGACGACCATTGACTGCGCTGATGATACAAGACGGCCAGAAGGTGAAGAGATAATCTTTATCTATCAATTCGTGATAAAAATGTGATAGAGTTATCATTAATTTGTGAAGGTCTTAAAAGAGGCACGGCTTTACTAATCTTTCCAATGTGATGTTTACGACGTAATACTAAATATAATTGTTTTGTGTCACCGATTCGAGATAAATGTAAACGTGATAATTGCACACGTTTGTATGACGTAGGTATACTGAAGAATTTTGTCAAATTGTTGTTTAATGTTGCAATCTTTCACGAACATGATGATGTTTATTCCTACAATCTCAGAAGAGCATTCACACAAGTGACAAAGAGGTTCAATTCTTGGGGAAACTACGCGATTTTATAACTCTAAATAATGTCATCATTCCATTTTAATGAGAAACTCGATTTGAAGCGTTATTTTGTCGTAGCATTTTGACGACTTTTGTCACAGTAAATCGACATAGAACATGCGGTTGAACATGCTGTTGAGATGTACTGATTACTAAATGGCAATCAATGCGAATTAATTTGACGTGCATGTGCAGTGGATGAATAACATTACGTGTCAATGCTGCCACATGCAACGATTTTATATAGAAATGTCGAAATACAAACAAATATGTAGGGCAAAACACCTTCATCATCGATCTGTCACACTATTTCAAATGGCGCGCAAAATGGTTTCCGTATTCCGTTAGATTCGTGATGTAATTTCATTTCTATGAAATTTTCTATGAAATGGTTTTTGAGATTTTAATTATGCAATTGCACACTGATAATGGGTACATACGGAGGCTTAGTTAGGATAATATAAAGACATTAGTTGAAGGTCAATATAATGGTTGGAGGGAATTTTAAATATTTAATCATGCCTTTGTAAATGTTATGAGCCGATCGCTCATAAATGCATCAAACACTGTGTGACTTTTTGCCAGTTTGGTGTAATGATCAGTATCACTTTAGATGACGTAATATAGCTGTTATTAATTCGTCTAAGATATATGTCCATTAATAAACGGGAGTGTACAGGAACAAAATTTGTAAGGGGTGACATTGGTAATTGGTCAAACTTAGAATAGTACTTTAAAAAGGACTAAAATAACCAAAGAGCATTGTTTACTGTTGAAAGTTGCAACATTGTAATGTCCAGTCACATTTCTTTAATTGTCTTTATACCAAAATAACTTGTGATGTTCTTAATTGCGATGTTTACAAAAATAGGAGTGATTGAATAATGAATTATGTAAAGTCGTTGCTTCATATTTAATTTGTTGTTTACTCTTCTCACACAATTTAATTTGTTAGAAAGTATAGGTAGGTATGATTGGATAATTTTAAAATTCAAACATTATGTTTTAATGTGGTTCGACCGATCGGTGCATGGTTTCAGATCATCATAACTTTTTGTCTACTTATTGTATACGAGTATATACGGATATACTCATATGTATATGAAGTATATACATGATTATCCCACACTCTGCCACCAAATGTAATCCTACATAATATTGTTTCAGAATGTATTGGTGTGCGCCACATTGTTACTTTCATGCTGTTCCTGGGGATGGCCAACGCTTACATCATGCGAACCAACATGTCCGTTGCCATCGTAGCAATGGTGAACCACACGGCGTTGGGTAAAGACCCGTTAATACCCGACGACGAGTGCTCAACGGGGACAGTTATCACCTCGCTGATAACCAACCAATCGGCTCACGGGAACTCGTCTTGGGTATCGGAAATCCTTGCATCAGCTCAAAGAGAAGATGGGAATCATGTGGTAAGTTGACCTTTACACTTCACGCTAGTTGCACAAACCTAATGCACTTTTGTAAGTTGACAAATTGAAAGTTGAAGTTCAGCATGCATTTTTTTTGCTAAACTCCCCCAATGACATTTTCATACAACGGTTTTAAGAAATCACGAAAAAGTTTTATATTTTTTTGAACGTATTCCATTTTATGATGCATTGGATTTTATGAGCTTGAATACCTACTATTAAATAACACACCCACATCAAACTGAATATGTTCAGATGTAGATATCAAATTAATGAAGGGAAGCAAGAAATGGTTCAATGAACTCTTTGGTTTTCAGAGCGAACTGCGCGAAGCTGAGGGCAAATATGAATGGAGCACAACGAAGCAGGGATACATCCTCAGCAGCTTCTTCTACGGCTATGTCCTGACTCAGATTCCATTCGGGATCCTGTCCAAGCGCTACGGTGCGAAGTACTTCCTCGGTGTCGGCATGCTCATCAACTCGGTGTTTGGATTGCTGGTGCCGGTTGCTGCAGAAGCAGGATTCGGCTGGCTGATGGCTGTTCGCTTCATCCAAGGGCTTGGAGAGGTACAGTCATTTATTCAACAATGTGAAGCTCAAATAAATAGTTGTACTATAATGTGGTACAGCTCACAAGAGGCTGAACAGCTCGCGGCTGTTCTAACTTTTACAATTTGTCAAATGCCTGCCGATTCTCAGCAATGGAAAAACTTTGTGTGTTTTCAGATAAAATTTCATAAGTTGATTTCATTTTAATATAATTATTAATATGTCATTGCATTGCCCTGTGGCTGTAGTACTTATGTATGATATTAGGTACACTCAGCAAAACATAAAAAACGGTGTGTGAATAAAAATTAAATGTCTGGTAGTGTCTGGTGATGCAAGGAAATGAGGGCTCATCTACTAGAGCTAGAAACCGAGTTAGCACAGACTCTACTTCTGTTGTTGCGATCAAATCATTTCAGACGTTTCGATTTCTTCAAATACTGTTTTATGTTTTGTCGAGTGTACCTACGTATTCTATCTTCAACATTAAATTTATAATGTTTATTGCAGGGACCAATTGTACCTTGCTCTCATGCAATGCTTGCGAAGTGGATTCCACCAAATGAAAGGAGTCGTATGGGTGCATTTGTTTATGCAGGTAATTAATCTTGTAATGTTAATTGTTATATAAACAAATAATCATCTCCATTTATGAAGTTATTAAAAATTATGTTATCATATTAATATCGTACCTATATTAAATTTATATCAAACAAAGCACGATTCAACCACATGATTCAACAGATATGAGACAATAAAATATGCTAAATGGTGCATTTTAAATTGTGTTCTAGGAGCTCAGTTTGGAACAGTGGTGTCGATGCCATTGAGTGGACTGCTAGCAGAATACGGCTTTGCGGGCGGTTGGCCGTCTATCTTCTACGTCTTCGGAGTAGTCGGCATCATCTGGTCGGTGGCATTCCTCTTCGTTGTACATGAAAGTCCAGACGTCCATCCAACCATTCCAGAAGATGAGCAGAAATACATTCTAGAGGCGTTATGGGGGAGTGCAGGAATATCGGTGAGGAAGCCCTACTTATTTAGAAGATAACGAATGTTTCTCTTAAAAAATTCAAATATACTGATGCATCTTAAAACAGAAAAATTCGAGAAAAAGCTGGCATGCAAGAAATGTCAGTACTAAAAATATTTCCGAACACTAAGAGAACTTGCTCGAGACGAATGATTGTAATTGAACTACAGTTATAATTGATATACAAAGAGGTGTGAATGGAGAATCTCATTATGTTAGTTGTATTTTTAATTCTATGACGTGTAACCTTCAGTGATCTAATTATTATAATAGCACTTGTTCTGTAGACTAAAGAATGTTAGTTTTTTGAAAAGCATAATAATTAATTAACGCTATTGCAAAAAAATTTACGATGTGAAAGTCTAGCTTATTCATACTTTGTCCTTGTCAATGCGTCTAAAGTCTTCTCGCTCTGGTTGCAGTCGCCTCCAATACCGTGGCGTTCCATCGCCACTTGCCTGCCGTTCTGGGCGATCCTCGTCGCCCACATGGGCCAGAACTTCGGCTACGAGACGCTGATGACCGAGCTGCCGACGTTCATGAAGCAGGTCCTGCACTTCGACATCAAGGAGAACGGCATCCTGTCGGCACTGCCGTACCTCGCCATGTGGCTGTTCTCCATCGTGGCGAGCCACGTGGCTGACTGGATGATCTCCAGTCAGAGGTTCAATCACACACAGACGAGGAAGATTCTCAATGCTATCGGTAAGATTCAGTGCGCAGAGCCGAGTCGACTACCCCAAGATCACGGTCTACTAGAGTTAGACCTCTTACTTGGATCTGCCCACCCGACGACACATACCGTCACCTAACGTGATCATCGTGTTTTATGAAACTTAATACGACGCGTTGTCCGATTTGCATGAAATTTCTACCACATGTGCACTTTTGACATCTAATGTGCATAGTCTTGCATATAGCTTGATCCATCTATTTAAAATCCGGAAGTGACGTCATATCTTACAAGCTGCTAAGCCTAATCAAATTAGCGCCGATGGATTCAGACGATCATTAACATCATTAAATTAACAAACTCGCGAATGACGTCATTCATGTATCATCATCATTGCAGGCCTATCAGTGACGTGACAACTCACACGTGCCTCAGAGCATGATGCTGCGGACTGTATTTTACCTCTTGGCACAAGTTTGTCATAACAATAATATCGATTCAAAAAGAGTGCATCGAGTAATATAATTCTGCTCGACGCCATTGGAAGAATACAAATTGATTCTTGAACATTACCTTCACATTCACCTTGATGGTGATTCGATTAGTGACTGACTGATAAACCTTCCACGATCACGTGTCAAGGTCCATCAGTTAGTTGTATTGTCTTGGAATCAATCGAGCAGGAATACCCACCATTATATCACTTAGATTGCCTTCGTTATGATGTAATTGCATTTGAATAATCGCATCTCTCCTTCTGAGCAGTTGATTTCGAACTGCATTCATTGACAAATGGAGTGCACACACATTATAGTGGAGTTATGATCAGGCATGCGAAATATAAGTTCACACTCAGATTGGGATTCGAACCCAGATCCTTCGGTTTACCGGCCCGATGCTTTACTGATATTCTGTAACCCAGTTTAGATGTAAACGAATCGGATTCTGGACCCTTACCTAATATCGCCATATTTCAGTAGCACCGTGTTACGTACTGTAGCACAACTTTTGTTTTAAAAGTTTTATCCATAAGAGCTAACATTGTCGCCATGGCAACTAGCCGATCGTGCTACAGTAACACGGTGCTACTGAAATATTGGCGATATTAGGTAAGGGTCCTGTGTTGTAATTTATATTTGTATGTATAAATATTAACATTGGAGACCTACCCTACCCTAAAGGATTCATTTCCCAGTCGGGGTGTGCGTTAAATAAATAACACGGCATCCTAAAATATAGTCGTAAGAAAAGTTCACATCTAGAGGGAAAACACTTTTCCACAGAACGCATATCCGTTCCATATGAACGCCTACCGAGTGATTAACTTATAATCTTTGTCATTATTATCATTTATGGAGTGGCTAGTAATTAACTGCAAATGTGCATTATCATTACCTGATTTGTGAAACATAAATCGTCAACATTATGACTTTAATGGTCTGCTCAAGTGTTATCTACAGGTATAATTACACAATGTAGGTAGATGATGATCTCATCAACAGGTTGCACAATTGTCTTAAATTATTTAAATAATCATATCTGTTAGAGTGACACATTCTATTCCGAAGCTCTCTAGAGATTATGGCAAATGGTAAATATTGCGTCATAAACCACTGAACTGTTCATCGAATATCTTATGGGTTTTTTCAGGGTCGAAACTTCATTTTGAGATAGTGGGTCTAAATTATCGGAGATCGATGGATGTGACAAGATACACCCGGGAACAGGTGGGAGGGGGGGGGGGGGGGGGGGGGGGAGAGGAGGATTTATTTTTAAATTGTGATACAAATGAATTGAGTTTATGACGTTTTCGGCAATTCTTTGTGAAAAAATTAAAAATATGATGAAATGCAATATTCTTGAGGCCGGTTTTTCTATGTTGCGAATGATGGTTTTTCTATGACGATTGTTGCCATGTAAATATAAGTCCTAACGAACTGTTTAAAATTTAGCAGGGCTTTGAAAATCTGGTCATAAATAATAATATTATTAAAATGTCGTCGGCTTGGTACTTGTTTGTCCTATATCCGCTTTTTGCTAGTCGGAGATAATGAGTTTTAAAGATTGAATTCATTCTCACGGCAAAACTATACTTAATCTATGTAACAGAAAAAATATCATTCATTCTTATGGATGTCTTGAATAATATCTTGTATGATTTTTCTACCCTGTACTCTTAATTACCCCAATAAAGGGCACCCCCGTTTGGATATAGGACAAAGAAAGTCATGGGAACGAAATATTTGTTACGCATTTTGTCCTATATCCAATTTTTACGTAGTTTTTGTACAGAAGGAGGTACATATCAACTATTTAAGCATTTTTTCATATTTGTAACACCCTTTTATTATACTTTAAGAAAAAAAAATTATAAATTTTTTAATTTCAAAAATAAATTTTTTGAAATTTTTTGTTTGTAAAAATTGAAAATTTAAAAAAACGCCGTGTAAAGAAGCAAAAGACAATGTCTATTTTCTATCACATTTGAACTAAGTTTGAGGGCGAATTAAATCTACATCAAAAGGTACCTTATTTGAGAAAAATTTTGGCATTTTTAGAAATTTTTTAAAATTTAGCCTAGAAGCAAAAAGCTTAAAAATTTAGGTTTTCTGGAAAATTAGTATTTTTATGTTATGTATGTATTAAAGGTGTATCAATGAGCAAAATCCAATACCTAACTCAAAATTTTCAAAAAGTGGATATAGGACAAATAAGTACTAAGCCGACGATGTGTTCATGAGGATGATAAATTTGGAAAAAAAATTTATGCGAGTACGGGCCCGCACTGGCGCTCATCGCCGCCTCCTACACGGGCTGCAGTCAGTGGCTCACAGTTGAACATGGATTGATTGTGTTTTCCAGGCGAGTACGGGCCCGCACTGGCGCTCATCGCCGCCTCCTACACGGGCTGCAGTCAGTGGCTCACAGTTGAACATGGATTGATTGTGTTTTCCAGGCGAGTACGGGCCCGCACTGGCGCTCATCGCCGCCTCCTACACGGGCTGCAGTCAGTGGCTCATAGTTGAACATGGATTGATTGTGTTTTCCAGGCGAGTACGGGCCCGCACTGGCGCTCATCGCCGCCTCCTACACGGGCTGCAGTCAGTGGCTCATAGTTGAACATGGATTGATTGTGTTTTCCAGGCGAGTACGGGCCCGCACTGGCGCTCATCGCCGCCTCCTACACGGGCTGCAGCCAGTGGCTCACAGTTGAACATGGATTGATTGTGTTTTCCAGGCGAGTACGGGCCCGCACTGGCGCTCATCGCCGCCTCCTACACGGGCTGCAGTCAGTGGCTCACGGTGACGCTGCTCACAATAGGCGTGGGACTCAACGGGGGAATATACTCCGGATTCAAGGTCAACCATCTGGACATCTCGCCCCGCTTTGCAGGGATCCTGATGAGCTTCACAAATTGCCTCGCCAATCTTGCGGGACTCCTGGCTCCACTCACTGCTGGCATGATCATCGACCAGAGGGTACTTATTATATAATATTCCAGCGCGTTCTCCACTTCCTCCCATCCAAGCTGACCGGATCTTCCATCCATCTTGCATCCATGTCCAGAATGACCTGTCTCTTACACTCCTCTACTCTAGAGCGACCTCGCCTCTTTCTATGGGATAAGTCCTCTTGGCAATTCTCTTCGGCATTTATTATCAGTTTTGATTAATCATAGCTTTTTTCCTTGTAGGCATAAACGAGAAGTGGCCCCCTCCCCTCACATGTACCAACCACTAAGAATTAATAAAACATCGTCATAATTCGTGTTAAAGGGTTAAAGGACAAACTGGGTTGGCTTAATGACTTTCTTCTCCCTTTTTACGGTCATACAACCCTGTATATAACAAAGATATACCTCTACATAATAATGTTTTGGAAATGAACATTCAGTAAACATGAATTGAATCGAGACACCCCAAGAATTTTCCAGTGCTACGCACCCCGGACCCGCGTATTGACCAGGTATTGACCTACCTTAGTAGGTAAGCTTCTCCATGCCCCATTGTCTTCGTCCAAATCGTCAACCCCTCATGATTTCTCCTGAACACGCCTCGCCAACTGAACTTATTCGTTGAGTAATGATGTATCGTATACGATCATGAGTGTAATGTATGGCACTTTATCTGTTCAGCCGACGCAAGCGGCGTGGAGGGAAGTGTTCATGATCTCCTCGGGCGTGTACATCGTCTGCTCGACAGTCTACTTGATATTCGGCTCCGGCGAGCGACAGGCGTGGGACAACCCCAGCAACGACGCTCCGACATCGAATGGCGTCGACCATCAAGTTGATGTCGAGAAGAACAACGGAATCCCGCTACAAACGAGAACACAAAACACGAACTAATAGTGTGCGGTGTCCTCATGGAAAGTTTTTAATACCGTGCGAGGTGAAACTACTAACTGTTGATCTTTTCATACATTCCGAGTTATTACAGAAAAAGTCAGCAAGTAATTATTCTGGGACCACGAACCTCAGAAATAATGTTTTATCTTTGTCCAACGTAGAACCCGCAGTGGACAAAAAGACAATAGTATAATTTAAATGCATGGACCGCAATGTACACTTTGCTATGCTTTTACAAAACTGCCGACCTAATTTCAAAACAGAGTGGCTTCTCTTTTAACTAGCCCAAAGGTAGTATTGGAAATAGTAAGGTACATATCGTAATATCACATTAATGACAACACACATTGTGTATTTTTATATATAAATAATGTAAATTGTAAATAATGCCAAAGATCCAGTTTGAGTTTACATACTTTGTATCTCGAGCCTCAGCTGCATTGCTCCTCTGTATTAAGTACCTAGTTCAAATGTGTACCTCAGAGACAGAAGGCTCAAAGTCCAATTCATGATTCTGATTCTTCAATAATTCTGTCTTCATCCAATCTTATTTGTACCAGCTATTTTTAAAGAGAATAATTCGATATAACTTTATTTGTTGACTTTAGTCAAATTGCAATTGATAGTCTTCTTAAGTACTATACATTTGATTATACATGTTTCCAAAAGTGTGCAACGTAAAATCGAGAAAATTGAGTTTGGACCTTTTGAATTGACCTGTGAGATACAAAACTAATACGTTAATTCAGATGATGTGTAGGTATACTAGAATGTGGGAGGTGATGTACCTCTTTTGCCTGATCAGTGATCAAATGTGTAACTAATGTGTATGTAATCGGTAGCTATGTAGGTTTATTTTTATATTTATTATAATTCAATAGAAAACTACATAACTATTTAATTTTAAATCCATGTCTTTATCTCAATGACATATCTCTTAAACTATTCTTTAGAGATTCTGCTTCCTGTGTACGAGTATTATTCTGCAAGCAGCTCGAATTAATTTTAAGAACGACTCCCAGCCATACAACAATCTCAAAATGTTGTAGAAAGAAGATACATTCAACACAATTCATTATACTTTATAAGTTATTCATGTATACGAATTGTCTGCCGCGCTACAAAGCTGAAGATAGCTGTGGCTCTGATTTGATCTGTGATGAATATTTATCAAGAATGAGAGAAACTACTTCGGCTGTACCTAAGCTAGAAGTATAGTTCAAATTATTAAAATAAAAAAATGCCTCATTAAAATTTTGCCTTTACAATGAAACTATAGCATGTGCAATATCTGTTTTATTTTCTTATCAGCTCTATTCCTTTACTCCTTTACTTTTCTACTTCTCTTCTACTACTTGCATCTTGATAACTCGATGGTTTGAACATTTTATCTTAATTAATTGCAATAGATAATTCCTCCAAATAGCGACAATTGTCTGCTTTGTTGGATATAATTCTTAATCATTTTTGTACGAATAAGAGGATGCGAAACCGTTTTAAATCGTAATTGTTTCTATAAGCATAAAAGTTATGTGCGATAATTTCTATCAGGACGGAAAGTAGAACACACGTATACACAAGTACATTTTATCGTTTTTTTTTTAATTTAACATGAGAATTACAAAAATTCTATGACAAAGAAATCAAGTGAAACACTTTAAAGATTTCATGAATCCATTCGATTTTCCTCAAACTTGGAAAATGGCTAGTATTTATTTTTTGGTGTGCCCTTAACCATAAACAAGCTAACAAATATTTTGAAAATTAGCTAGTAGGTACCTAGAGCTTTGCTAAAATATTTATGTTGTCAAAACTCTGCAATCTAGAGTCTTGATGTTTTAGTTAGTGACTTCGTTTAGTAATGGTTTGTCAAACTATTTTTACGTATTTACCAAAAAAGAAAAAAAGCGGGGGAAGGTCGTCAAATTTTGATTCTCATGGGCTCTCACTTAAAAAGTACATTTTCTTTTGAAAAACGTAGATAACGTACTAATATAATAGAAATCTAATATCATCTTGGTGGTAGTTTCTAAATGCTCTGCAAGGTTTAGATTGGTCATGGATTCCGTTTGGGAATAACGTAAGAGAATGCATCACTTTTCAAAATCTGAGTGCCCACTCCGAAATTCTATGCATTTAGAAACTACCATAAGGATGGATATTACTAATTTCATAAAATATTGAAAATGTACTATTTGAGGAGGACCAATTAACGTAACGACTCCTTTATACTTTTTGAAAATATACAATAAGATGTATTAAAAAGCCGAAATGTACTGATTACAAAATTGCAATCACATGAAGTTTCGTGTCAAACAACAAACAAATATCTGTACGCAAACATGTAGGGCAAATCACCTTGATCATCGATCTGTCACACTGACCAAAGTTAGAAAAGAATATGTTAATTAATACACCGGTAGGTACAATTTGACATATTTTGTGACAATTTTATTGTTATGGAATGTGTAGAGTGGCTTTGTTCATTCCCACATTATACCACTCAATCACGGCCACCTGCACATTTTAAATTTGAGATGTAAATACATTGACTAACAAATGAACATCGAGTCTTTGAATAGTGAAATGTACAATCATTGGTGTGACGTTTGTGTCAAAATATATGACAAAGGCTACTATGCACAATATCGAAATATTAGTTGAACATCTATGGTTAAGGATATAAATAAAAAGTTTAAACTATGCCTTGTATTTGCAAATGAAAACATGAGCCGGGCATCGTCGCTCGTCATAACTGCATCAAACACGACTTGGCTGCGAGAAAACACTGCTGTGACATTCTGCCACTTTGGTGTAAGTAAGTCTCAGCTCAGCATCACATTTTTTTTTATCTTCATGCAAAAGACATGCCTACAATCTTAATTTCAAAAATGTATTTTCATTTTCAACTCTATTCGAATTGACACAGAGTTTTCGACGCCACACCATTATAGGTCAAACCAGAAAGCCCCTGCGCAGGTCAAACTAGTGTCAAACACCTGTTTCAATAAAAATGTCATATAGGTAAATAATGAGCTTCCCTATTCATTGTTGTAAGTTGCAACATTGTGATGTCCAGTCATATTTTATCTAATTTATTTGTCCTTTTGAAGGAAACAACTTCTTAATTTCTTAAATGGGATGATTACACTCATGTGAATGTATGAATAATGTGAAGTCTTGCTCTCACCTTTGATTTGTTATTTTATCATAAAATCTAATTAATAAATACATATTTAATACCTACAGTTAATTAGGATTAAAAAATAATAAAAAATTGATTATCCCACACTCTGCCACCAAATGTAATTCTACAAAATTTTGTTTCAGAATGTATTGGTGTGCGCCACATTGTTACTTTTATGCTATTCCTGGGGATGGCCAACGCTTACATCATGCGAACCAACATGTCCGTTGCCATCGTAGCAATGGTGAACCACACGGCGTTGGGTAAAGACCCGTTAATACCCGACGACGAGTGCTCAACGGGGACTGTTATCACCTCGCTGATAACCAAACAATCGGCTCACGGGAACTCGTCTTGGGTATCGGAAATCCTTGCATCAGCTCAAATAGAAGATGAGCAACAAGTAGTAGTAAGCTGACATTTGATTTATAATAACAAACAACCACCTTCTTCATGCACTCTCTGCATTCCCTTTTACAGCCGTATGCAGGAAATGTGTTGTTGCTGACAAAATTGCTTAATAACGTATCAATTTCCCGTGAAGACCTAGAAAGAGAAGGCAACTGCCAACCATTAACTTCTTTGCTTTATTTGCTTAAATACCTATATACATGTAGGTATTGTGAAATGTGAAAGTGCAGTACAAAATGTTATAAGTAAATGGCTGGAGGACATGGATCAAGGTTTATCCACACTTGTAACATTCTTAGATTTAAGAAGAGCTTTTGAAATTGTCAATGTCAATAGATTATTGGACAAACTACAGTATATGTATGGCGTAGGTGGAACAGTACTAGGATGGATTAAGGACTTCCTGAGTGAGAGAAAACAACGTGTCAGATATGGCAATGAGATATCAGAAGCTCGGGATTGTATGAATGGAGTGCCACAGGGGTCTGTGCTTGGGCCGATATTATTTAATATTTACATAAACGATGTTAACATGTGTTGTAATAGTTGCTTTCTTAACATGTATGCAGATGACATGGTTGTCTCAATTCAGGGTGTTAGTGTTGAAGAAATGGTAGAGAAAATGAATCGAGAACTAGGAAACATAGCTGAGTGGCTGTGTGTAAATAGACTTAAACTTAATGTTACAAAGTCTAAAGCTATGTTTATTGGTGTAGGCAAGTACCGTAATTGTAAAATCAAAACTGTAGACCCTAATTTAAAAATTGTAATTGAATCTGAAGAAGTTGAACTGCTTGGTGAGTTTAAATATTTAGGTATATTGTTGGACGATCAATTAAATTTCAAGGCACATATGGAATACATGGTAAAGAAAATTAGAAAAAAGGTTGGCTATTTGAGAAGAATAGGAGGGAGGTTATCTATGTGGACAAGAGAAGTTGTGTATAATACGATAATCAAGCCACACTTTGAATACGGTGCAACGGTGGTGTTCCATGCGTACAAAAATGATATCTGCAGACTTCAAGTGCTACAGAACAAAGCCATGCGATGCATAATGAGATGCAAGAAAGAGACCAGAGTGCAATTAATGTTAAATACATTAGGATGGTTAAGTGTCAGTGACACTATATTATTGTTAGTATTAGTTTTTATCTATAAAATCAAAACAGGCAGGATGCCAGAGTATCTCAGTAAAAAGTTTCAATCAGTTAATGAGCTGTATACAATTAATACCAGGGGAGCATTGAAAGGAAACAGCGTTCAGAGGTTTTGCAAAAGTAATAAATGGAAAGGGTCTGTATTTAATGACGGGTCGAGGATATACGATAGTTTGCCTGTTGATGTGAGGTCTGTTGAAAGTGTAAATTGTTTCAAATCAAAATGTATGGATTGGTTAAGGAAACGTAATGTATAAGAGTTATAATATTGTATGTGTATACTAATGGCTTCTGAGCTAACAAATAAATAATAAATAAATAAAACTAGTAGGTAGGTACCTAGTGACATGTTTTCGCCAACCGCCAAAGTTGCAAAAATATATACTAGGTACTACCTTCTTAAATTTTATAATTTTTTTCTACCGACTTTCAAAAAGAACACAGAGAATTGTGGCACATATTGTAATTGTGTCAATAACTTTCTAAATATTGACCCAAGTGGAAAATTGCAATAAGGTAGAAATATTCTTCGCACTTTGCTTCTATGAATAGTGTCTTATTGATTGATTTGATGAATGTTTGTTTTCAGATCGATCAAAGCAGCTCTGATGGTAAATTTAAGTGGAGTACAACAGAACAGGCATACATTCTGAGCAGCTTCTTCTACGGCTATGTCCTGACTCAGATTCCATTCGGGATCTTGTCGAAACACTACGGTGCAAAGTACTTCCTCGGTGTCGGCATGCTCATCAACTCGGTGTTCGGATTACTAGTGCCGGTTGCTGCAGAAGAAGGAATTGCTTGGTTGATGGCTGTTCGCTTCATTCAAGGACTTGGAGAGGTAGTAATTTAAATATATGTTAAACCTACTCAACTAAATATTTGTATAAAGCCTTTAATAATTTATGGCACACTCAAATTTTAATTCTACCATTTACTAAGTTATTACCAAAAATGTCTGACAATTCTAAGCAATTGAAAACTAGTGTTTGTTGGCTGTTACAAAGATTTCACTTGAACAATGTGATTATCTGGTGACACTGCTTTATGACTAACATAGCGGAGTCCGCTTCTTTTTTTATCAAGTCATCACCAAGCACTTGCGAAGTAATTTTGTAGGTACACCTATATTATCTCTGGCATACATGTACCTACTGATTATTTCAGGGTCCAATTGTACCTTGCTCGCATGCATTGCTTGCCAAGTGGATTCCACCAAATGAAAGGAGTCGTATGGGCTCATTTGTTTACTCAGGTAAGAATTCAATTATCAATACTTACCTAGTGCATTTATAATGCACTTTGTAGTAAATAATAATAATCTTCTTCTGGTTCCGACAATGTTGTCAGGTCAGACAGTGGGAGCTCCCACTGGGTCTAGGGCCTCGGATCTCTTCCAAACCGGCTGGCCAGGCCTGACGTTTCATCCTCCTCCTCTTCTTCATCCTCGTCACCTTCCTCCAACTTCTCCACCAGCTCCCTCCAGATCATCCTGTCCTCCCACCACTTATCTGCTTCCAATTTCTGCCACCTTTGCTGCCTGTCCTCCACGTCTTCTCTGATACTGTGTAGTATTCTTATGTATTTTTTTTAAATACAAATATTTTTGTTTTACAATTTAATACATAGGGAGGTACCTATCTAACATAGCTTGATTCAGTAATTTAAATTTGAAATCATGGAAAATATTGAAATTTTCTTGTAGGAGCTCAGTTCGGAACAGTGGTGTCGTTGCCACTAAGTGGACTGCTAGCAGAATACGGCTTTGCGGGCGGTTGGCCGTCTATCTTCTACGTCTTCGGAGTAATCGGCATCATCTGGTCGGTGGCATTCCTCTTCGTTGTTCGTGAAAGTCCAGACGTCCATCCAACCATTCGAGAGGAGGAGCGGTCACACATTCTAAATGCATTATGGGGGAATGCAGGAATATCGGTGAGGAAGCCCTACTTATTTAGAAGATATCAAAATATTGCTATAGAGAAATAAAAATAAATTGATACAACCTATGCAGAAAAATATATCCATGAAATCTTGGCAAGGATGAAACTTTCAAGAAATTTTCTAAGTACTGTATCTACCTAGGTAAATAGTACTGTAGCGGTGGTTATTAAACTTTTATTTTTCTTCTCTGCGGAGTCCCAAACTTATCCTCAACATTTGTGCAACATTCCCCCTTTCTTCTTTAGGAATGGGGAATTATAATCTGAACTATGGTGAAAGCTTTTCACCATAGTTCAGTACAGTTTATAATTCCCCATTCCCAAAGATAGTAAAACTTTAAAAATAATATGAATAATTAAATAATACAAATAATATGAACGTACATATTTTTTTATTTATTTTTAAATATGAAGTCAATCTTAGTACAGCACGTCTGATTTCGGGGAAAACTTCCACACGAAATGGGGGGACGGCTTCCAAGCGACATGCAGGTATGCGCCGCAAAAGTCTAAGAAGATTGTGAAATTCGAAAGTGAATTTTGACTATTTTTATGCGTTTTGGACAATAATTTTTGTCGATTTGATTTTTGGTCATATGAGTATTTTTTCACAATTTTGAGAAAATGTTTAAAAAATAAGTTTTCTACTTTTTAAAGCACCGATTTCCCCAATTGAACCCTAATTATTCCCTCCTGGCAGTGTTGGGTAAGTTCCTTTTGAAAAGGAACTAGTTCCCGTTCCAAGTTCCTCGCCGAAAAAAGGAACTAGTTCCAGTTCCAGTTCCTTCAATAATGAAAGGAACTATTCCGTTCCTAGTTCCTTTATAAAAGGAACTAAGTTCCTTTTAGTTACTTTTTAAAGAAAGTTGTAATTTTAATTGGAACATAAAAATTGCAATCTGCAAATTAAAATGTGAAAATTGAATCACTGTATCACAGCAGATTTGAAAAGATTATAAGAGAGATAAGAAGATTCGTATCGTAAACACTAAAAATTCAGTGGCGATGTGATGTGTCCTACACAGTGATCGGAAAGGAAATGGGAGGAAGGAAACAAAGTGAAAGCTAAAAAGACGACGATCCGAAATCTGAAATCTGTGTGCCTGCGCACTGCACTTGTTCACGAGTCATTAGACATTACTAGGAATGGAGTTCTTTGGTCTGAAGGGTTGGCCTGGGCCACGCTACTACAGGTAGATAGATGCCCATTGTGTTAGGGTAGGTGCCGACTGGTTTGAGTTACTTTTAGCCAAATAGCTAGGGGTTCTGACTTCTTCTGACAGAATTAAAATGTGGCTTCTAGACGAGTGCAGTTTTTCGGAGTAAAAGTACAATCAAGTTTTAAACAAAGGAACTTTGCAAAAATCGTTACAGTTCCTCAAAAAAAGGAACTAAACCGTTCCATAGTTCCTCCCTAGAAAAAAGGAACTAAGACGTTCCATAGTTCCTAAGAAAAGGAACTAGTTCCTAGGAACGGAACTATTTCGTTCCGTTCCTACCCAACACTGCCTCCTGGGGGCCCTTCTAAAGTGAATTTTAGTCACATTTTGTAAATCAGTCCACAATAAAAGCACACACTAGGTACTTACACAAACGTGTAGGTAGGTACCCAATAATTTTATTGGGTTTATATTTTAAACGTGAATGCTATATACGGTTAATTCTTGAAGTCTTCGCGGACTCTCCGTGAGAGGTCCGTGATGTAATTATTCGTATCCTTAAGAGGGCTGAGTAGTGAGCATAGCCTTGAAGAGTTTTTTAATCGACTTTTATCAATATCTTTTACATGCTTTTACCAATGTAATTGTTAACAAAATAGAGCTTTGTACGAGTATTCAGAACAGTTCAATGAAAATAATTTCATAGTTTGGAATAAGTTAGGTACCTATTAGTTTTATTTTGTCCAAGAGATGTTTAGTGCCAAAATTTTTCTAATTTTCGGGCACTAAACGTCTGTAGGACAAAGTAAATCTAATAAACCATTACAAGCTAAGGAATTATTTTCATTGAACTGTTCTGAATACTAGTACAAAGCCTTATTTTGTTAACAATTACATTGGTAAAAGATATTGCTAAAATACAATTAAAAACTCTTCAAGGTCAAACTCACTATCCAGCCGTCTTTAACTCCAAATTGATAACATCTACCCATATTTCATAACTCGAGCGTTTTTGTGCGTTTTTATTTCGTTGGTTCCCTGTTAAACACCATCCCAAAGTGAGAGATTCACTAAATTTCCATACTCTATCCTTGTATAAATTTTCTCGCTCTGCTTACAGTCACCTCCAATACCATGGCGGTCTATTGTAAAGAGTTTACCATTCTGGGCAATTCTTTTCGCCCACATGGGCCAAAACTTCGGATACGAGACCCTCATGACCGAGCTGCCGACGTTCATGAAACAAATCCTGCACATCAATATCAAGGAGAATGGCACCTTGTCGGCATTGCCATACCTAGCGATGTGGCTGTTCTCCATCGTGGCGAGCCATGTGGCTGACTGGATGATAACCAGCCACAGGTTCAATCACACACAAACTAGGAAGATTCTTAACTCAATCGGTACGATCATTGTTACGTACAAACATTGATATTGATACCATACTACATGTTTGCTCTTGTTAGCAACATGTGTACTAATTGTTTAGTACACTAAACAATTTTTATGTCATTCAAGTAACGAATAGGCTAAGTCCTGCCTACATATTATATGATGTTGCTTAAACCTCAAAGTTCCGAGGAGAACTGGGGTTGAATAAAGCAGTTGTTAAGAATAATAAATAAGTGCATGTACCTAATCAGTTAGGTACATCCTAGTTAGTTAGTGTATAGAAACAAGGATTGAAATATGCTTTCCAGGCGAGTATGGGCCAGCCCTAGCACTCATCGCTGTGTCGTTCACTGGCTGCTCCTTGTGGCTAACGGTAACGCTGCTTACAATTGGCGAGGGTCTCAACGGTGCAATCTACTCAGGATTCAAGATTAACCATCTGGACATCTCACCCCGATATGCAGGGATTTTGATGAGCTTCACAAATTGCCTCGCCAATCTTGCGGGACTCCTGGCTCCGCTTACTGCCGGCTATATCATCGACCAGAGGGTAGGTACTTGCAATTACTGTTTTATTTCTGGTGACAGATTTAGTGTTGCTTGTTATAACAATATGTACGTATCAAGGAAGTGGTAACACTGCTAACCTACTGGTAACACTTATATTTGTATGGTACAAATATTTACCATGCATCGTATTTTATCTGTACAGCCGACGCAAGCGGCATGGAGGGAAGTGTTCATGATCTCGTCTGGCGTGTACGTCGTCTGCTCGACAATCTACCTGATATTCGGCTCTGGCCAACGACAAGCGTGGGACAACCCCAGCAACGATGCTATAGCAACAAATAGTGTTGACCCTGACATCGAATAGAATGGAGTCTCGCTTCAAGTGAGAACACAAAACACGAACTAATACTTGTGCTTCTTGGAACATTTTTAATGTCGTGCGAGGTGCAACAGTTGATCTTTTATATACTCTGCGCTATTAGGTATAAAAAGTCAGCAAGTAATATTTTGGGACCAAGAAACTCAGAAACATTGCTTGAATCATTGTCCAACATATAATCTGCACTGGACAAAATGATAATCGTCATATATATTTTGTGTTTAATGACCGAGGAAATGTATTCTCAGTACTTTTTGCAAACCTGAGGACAGATTCGACAGCAAAATATCTCCATTAACTAGTCTAAAGATATTATTTTAAAGAGACGGTGGTATTTATCATAGTGAATATCACATTAGTGACAAATGTGTTATGTATTTTTCTATACGTATATTTAAAGTGTGTAAATATGTAATGCTCCCCAACCGTATTGCTCCTTTGCACAATGTAGATATAACACAAATATTTACAAGCCTTCAATACAAATGTCATATTCAGTGTTGTTTGATGCCAGCTAATCAACCACCATCAAAAATCAGAATCACACTTGTCATCTGTACCTCAGAGGTAGACGGTCAGAAGTTCATTTGAATGATTCTTTAGGTGAGCCCAAACACCAGTAATGTTGCCTAACATCCAATAATGTCCATTATGGAGACATGAGTAATTTTGTCGCTTAGGTACTTCAATATAACAGTATTTGTTGACATCAGTCAAATGGCAATTTAATTGATAGTGCTTGATTACATGTCTATGATTACATCATTCCAAAATTGTGCAACGCAAAATCGAGAAATTTCTCCTCTGCTGGTCTAGTACAGATGTTTCATTTCAAACCGAATGGCACATTGCTTGATACCTACTTTGAATTTTAGAACCCACTTCTAAACGTTAACATCCAAGCCGTGAATGTGTCCTTGAACAATTGAACAGTATTAATCCACAACAATTGTGCATTCAATGATTAGTGTGTTCTGTGCACAAACCTTTTTGAAATTTAGATTTACCTGTCGAGCAGGAAAAGGATTTCAAAATAAAGACAGATATCTCAGAGCTATAACTTGTTTACACTATCCCTACTTTTGTAATAAAAACAATTTGCATTACCTATAGGAAATAATTTATTTTAAGTTTGGTTCAATTATACATCCATAGAAAATTAAATATAATGGTTCTTAATATTTCCACCATCTACATTACATTTCAATACCGATGTACATTCTTAGCAATAATATCAAGCCAGTTACAGAATTAAACACTGATCAATTTATAATTGTTGTAAACTTGCATTATATTGAAGAGCAACAGTAAGAAGAATTCTTACATGACTATTCACTGCAAATAATAAGTAACACAGTGATATTGACAGATTTCCAATTATAGGTATGTACTTACTTAAAAAATAGAATCACATACAGCACAGTGCTGCCTCCTACACCCAACTTATTAATATTACGTAATTTATGCATTCCAGTATTCAGTTTGCAGCTTAATCAATAAATAATAATCTGTCCATCACATTGGGTCGGGGTGGGTGTACCTTACCCCTACATACTAGGTCTGCAGGACATGTGTAACTGTAAACCGCTAACCAATTTGGCATTGTTCCTCTTTTTCATCAACCTCCGTTTGCTCCACCTATTCTCTCCACGTAGTACCTAACCATTTTCGAGTGAATCAAAGAGACATTTTAAACTTCACTAGTTACACCTTTTGCCTCTTTCCTTGACCACCCCAAATCACATCTCTTTGTCATCCTACTCTCTGTGCTCCCACTGTAGCATCCTCAAAGAACCTCTCCTTCCCATGGTCAAGCTACTCTCGTCCCATTTTAAGCTCAAATTGGTATTTGTCATGAAATAACTACAAAATGCAGTCTAAAATAATATGTACTACTTGGTTTAACTAAAAACAGTATTTGAGTGAAATAGATTGTTATTTTCAATGTAATCGGAGCACATCTACTCGAGTTAGATGATGCTTTTACATAGACTTAATTAGATGATTCCATCAAATCAATTTTAGCTAGGTACTAAATACTAATCAGTTTCCTTCAAATACCGATTTTAGTTTGGCCAAGGACATTTCCTTAAAGAAGAGCAGAAAGTATTACCCATTATTCTCTGCAAAGTGCAAACAATTAAAAAATGCATTGTTTCATAGGTTGGTGAACATTATTATTGCATAGTAGCAATCAATAACTCAGAAGAGGCTTGTCATATAACAACACAGTTATAAGAGAATCGTAGTAAAATAGCACATTTTCAGGGATGTGTCAATAGGATATTGAGTAGAAAGTAGAAATGTCGCAATTGATAAATTTGTGAATTTTGGGTGCGATGCTTTTTAAGAGGATACTAATATTAACGTTTAAGAAAGATCAGAACATCCACTGTAGTTTATAACTCCTCTAGCCATAATAAAGCATAATAAAAAAAAACATTTTGTTTGTGAAGAAAATATGCTATATTTATTGACCCCTCGGCCTAACAGCGTTTAATTTAAATCCTTAAAAATTCACTCGATTCCTGATTAGAAATGCTTGTGCAGGTAACCCATCTTTGAACAAATTTAATATAAAATTTCATTTTTCTATAAAAATGTTTATTATTGGCGTAGCCGTAGCCCTTGGGATGAATTAATTTTGAACTAAACGGTCGTGAAGATAGCTTTAACGATTTAACCAATTTTGCTTTGACTTGAACAATACCCATGGTATTTTTCTAGGTTACCAACATGAAATGAAATTCACACATAGGTGTATACCTATACATATTCTAAATGCATGTGGTTGCGCCAAGGGTTGGCCATTGGAGACCACCAAAATTAAACAATGCTTCATACTTGATACCTTTCCTTTTGTATACTGTCTAGTGTCTATAGAGTTTACATATGGTACTATCTAGGTATATTGCAACACCAAACTGCTCTATATGCCTAATCTATTATTTTATATAATGTTGTTTGATTAAAATATCATAATTTAGTACCTAATACAGTATTTGGCATTGAATATTCTGGACCAAGATATAGTATGTCAGACATGGTCAGACTCTGAATTACAATTCATAGCTAGGTACGTCAAGGAGTAATTACTAATTACTACCTTTTCCTTTAAGTATTTTAACCTAATCTAACGTAGATTAGGCAGTTGTCTAGGAAACAATAGCTCTGTTTGCAGTTTGCACTATTGAGTATGGATACTCTGTCAACAATGTGCTAGTGATTGCTGATTGTTTGATTGATGTTCATTGATTGCTTGCTATAATTAGGGTATGTCTGAGGCAAGGTCACCACAGGCAAGGTTCATTTCAATTAATTTTTTTTTGACTAATTATTTCTACTGAAAATAATATCTAAGGTCTGTTCAATAGATAGATATGAATTTTAAATTATAAAACATCACAATTGACTGTCTCCACTAACAAGGAAAATGTGAGAGCTGATTTTCTTCTGTTACATAAGTCCAGTCATGTGAAATAATAAAGAGTGTACAGATTCAATTCATTACAAGTACAACACCATTTCCCTTTCAATTACATCCATTTTCCTTGTTATTTGTGACTATGTAGTTGTAAAGTTTCTCTTAAATACTATTAAATGGATTATCAGTTATAATTCTGACTGTCCTCAATTACAATTGAGAAAAAAGGATATATACTACTTTCGGCAAGCAAACTTAACATTACGGTGAATCTCGAGACGGTTAACAATGCTGAGCAGTAACGAGTAATGGTAGAACTAACCGTGGGTCGGCGTTAGAGTCCTGTGTATTGCGGGGAATGTACGGAGCCCTGACTCGACTCTGTGTTACGCGTAAGACGAGAGAACGGATTGCGAGAGTTGGCGCGTTTCCGTCTGCTCTTGTCCTCAGCATTGCATACTTCACTGCAATAACAATTCATTGATTTTAAGAGGAAACGGAACACATACATAATCCGACAGCAGATTTCACTGAATAATTGTGTCGATCTACTACTCAAAGATCTTAAGATGTAAGTGAATGTAGCTCATTTCGAATTACGGAGTGAAAGAATAATGGCGTTTTCCACTGGCCGCACTAGTTTTGCACTCTGTTTGAAATTTGCATTGAGTTTTGTATGGAGATGTCATTTCAGTGCAACCCTTGTGCGGCCAGTGGAAATCGTCATAATAAGAGATGTCTACATTTCTAAGCATTCATGTAGAAACTAGAATGTGAAGTAAATCTAAGGTCACTTCTCACATTGTTGATGCAGAAAGATATACTGAACAGTACGCTTACCTAAAGAACGGGATCATGGAGACGAGGAGATCCTTGTCGGGCGCTGTGGAGAGATCCAGATGGCTCTGACCCAGCTGATTCACTACGCAGCGGAGGTAGTGCTGGAGCCGTCTTCTGCGTTCTTCCACAAACCCAGCATCCTGAGAAGAAGTCACAGCGTTAATTGGCGCCGAGAACAACATATTGTGATGTGCAGCCAGAAGCTGATAAAATCACAGAGACAGCTTGAAGTTCTTTACATAGATAGTTAGAAGATCACTTAAAAATGCAATTTCAATAACAATACATCCACGAGTAACAAATTCAAGAACAAGATAAAGTTACTTATGAAATTCGTAATATCTTTTCTTTTCAACTGAATAATTTACCTTGTTGCCAAGAGTTTTCTTGGGAGGAAAGTCAAAAGTAGCAACCACTGCATCCTTCTTCTTAAGTTCTTTGTGAAGAGAATGAAACTGTGAATATCTCCTGTAAATATTCCACTCGTCGTCTCTGATTCGGACAAAGACTTGATACACATGATGGACATCTGCAGAGCCACCTGACAAAAGAACAGAATTCCATTGTGATTGTATTGTATTTATGTATTATCTTCCTGTGGATCAGTACAGTGGGACAGAAAATGGGATGATACTCCCATTATCAAAGACAACAAACACAGCAAAGACAAGTTTACCGTGTTTAAGAAAAGAGTTAAGGTTTACTACATTGGTTTCTTTGGTGATGCACACCAAGGCTAGGCACAAACGAGAATCGGGTTGTGTAAATGTTTAAATCTCTGGTAAAGGAGGACTAAAACGGTGACCAGTGTGAATGTACATAGCAACTATGAAAATAAAGTTTAGTTAGTTGGGTTCTTGGTTTCTATACAGACCTGTGAGGAATGCCGAGGGGATCCAGATGTTGATGAGCGTCCTGGCGATGGCAATTGAACTTCCGTCGCTCACAACGCTGGCCTCGTCATCAGAGGAAGCCACATCGTTTGGCAGCGGACCGCGCAGCTCGATGAGTTCCTCGCGCAAGCGCCGCAGAGACACATCTTTGTGGAGGATGAGCCGATGCAGACGATCGTTGAACTCCATCAGTTCTCCATGCATCTCGGCTACCTGCATGCAACAAGGGATGATCTTTCATAAAAAAAATGTTAACTGTAAATATTTATTATTATTAACCTCAATTTTTCGAGTTTCAGAAAAGATAAATTCCCTGATCAATGTTTCAATTATCCCACACATATGAAGAGGATGCAGAGGAAGACTGAAGAGAATACGACATCGGGAGTTTGAAGTTGCAAATATTGAAGGAAGGAGAGTGGGAAGCCGAGAGAGAAGTGGAGGGAATAGGTAGAAGGGGATATGCAAGAGAGACTAATTAGTGGGAAGCAGTAAAGGAAGAAAGGTGGTGGGAAGAAAGGGAGAAGTGGAAGAAGCTGGTGCAGAAAAAATAAGAAGAGGAAGAGCCAACCATCTAGTTTAGGATTCCAGGGTCCTAGTTAATGGTGGCCTTGGTGACCCAACTTTGGAACCGGGAGAATGATTATTATTATTAACATTTTACTCTTCAAT
This sequence comes from Leuctra nigra, assembly GCA_934045905.1. Lineage (NCBI taxonomy): Eukaryota > Metazoa > Arthropoda > Insecta > Plecoptera > Leuctridae > Leuctra > Leuctra nigra. The sequence goes on along the minus strand of OW203761.1, from coordinate 20,108,197 downwards.
ACTTCAATAAAACACTTGCCACTTATGTCATCTCTGTCCTCCCTTACCTGAATGAGCTTCTTCTCGTATTCCTGTGCCTCATGATGGTAATCTGGCACAGGCTGCTGCTGGGCAGCTTCTAGGCTTGCGAGTGCTTCATGAGCTTGCGTACCGTCGCGTTTCAACATCTGCACTGCACCTACGTACTTGCGCAGCTGATGCTTTAGCAGTTCATTCTCCCTGAAACAATTGTATTTTTCAGCTACATCACTCACTAGTAATAAGGTAATTTCCTATAAAGTGGATATCTGTGTGTTATGATTAAACACTATTACTGTGTACAGGAGTATTGACTTAGACAAAATTCGTAAAAGGTAGGTACTTGGTATGTGATGTATGGATGATCGACATAAGTAAGTACCTGCTAGGAACCTGGTACTAGGTTCCAACATTTTATTACCAGCAGTTTATCAATTCCCTATTAAAACTTATATTTGAGAACAATTGGAAGTGGATGAAGAGGATGAGGAAGATGAAATGACAAGTGGCCAGCCAGTTTCTATGAGACCTGCGGCCTTAGTGTTGGTGGGACCACCCAACCCCTGACCTTAATGTAATGGAACCAGGAAAGACTTTTATTATTTAAAAAATCTCACATTGTCTTTTAAACCAAAAAAGATTGATGAAATGTACATCAGCAAATGTCATAAATCTTGAATCTGGTCCGCACCTCATTAACGCTTGTATCCTAGTGTCGAGTCTGTCCGTCTTCTCCTTGTGTTGCCGCAACGTCTCATCTAGCTCCGCCCGCAGCTCGCTGCTGCTCTCTGTTGCCTGGTCCAGAAGCCGTCGCAGCGATCGAGTCTCGGCTTGCAAGTCTTCCTTCCGGGCGAGCAGCGTGAGGAGAGCTTCTCGAACTTCACCTGCGCTCGCAAACAATGCATCTACTAATTAGTTCAATAATATTGTATAGTGTGATACCTACTGATGCATAATAAAAAGAGACACACAATTCATTATATTTTTATTATTATAATAAATTAAGTTTAATAAACTTTTAAAAGATAGGTAGAGGTTCATTAGTAAAGTAACTAAAGATTCACTAACCAACCAGCTCTTTCAATACATTCATTTTTTTTTTTAAATTACAAGTTACCTACTTCCTAGTTTAATAATTTTTTAACATCCAGGAGTTTGAAGTTGCAAGTACCTAGTGATAGAAGAAGAGTGGGAAGGGCGTGGGAGAAGTGGAGAGAGTTGGTAGCAGAGGATGTACAAGAGAGACTGGAGAAGTGGGAAGACGTGGAGGATGAGAGGTTGTGGAAAGACAGAGAGAAGTGGAAGAAGATGGTGGAGAAGAAAGAAGAAGAGGAAGAGCCAAGCTTGGCCAGCTAGCTCAGGAGTCCAGGGTGGCCCTAGCCACCCGCCGACCCAATTCTGGGAACCGGGAGAAGAAACATTATTATTATTATTACTTTCACTATGACATTCAAAATTAGAGTACCTACACGAAACACTCGCACGCATCTTCCAGAAATCTTTTGGACACAGGAGTCACTTAACAGCTCTTACCATTAACGTGTGAGGAATGGTTGACGTTGCTTCCGCGAGCCGCCGGCGTGAAGTCGAAACAGTTGTTCTGCAGCAGCTTCTGTGTGGCGAGGAGAGCAGCTGCGGCGCAGTCCGTGTCTTCCGAGTAGCTCGGCACGGACAGAGAATCCTCCTCGGAATGTGTCTCGTCGGCCGCACCTACGGGGATCAGTTCGCCTACGCCCATGTTGTTCACCGGCGTCAGCGTCTGCGCAGGCTGGCAAGATGAACGACTGGATCTTGCGAAAATATTATGTTAATAGAGTTTGATCAAAATTCAGAACCTACAATGATGTGAGTTAAGAATTGAGATTGATTAATTTACTGTTAATAAATTTTAGTACATTACTTGTCATGTTTTGACTTCGAGTCTGTGTCGCTATACTACATAGCACAAATAAAGCTAAGAAAATACTGAAAATTTAAATTAAAAGTTGTTAATATCATATTTTATCCTACCTAGGTAATTGATGATTTTGTACCTACATAAAATATTTTTGTACATAGGTAACTCAAAATTGTAATACATTTAGTGAGGACCTGGGGTACTACGTGTTACTTGGTACTTGGTAATCCCCACTCAAGCATTGCTTCTGGGGTAGCACCATTTTATTTGTATTGTAATAATTTTGTATAAATAAAGAAAATTGAAAATTGACTTCGGTTACCATGTTAGGTTTGAATAGGTTCGGGTACCTAGAGCATGAACAAGCAATGACCATTAGCTAAAGTCGTTGGTTAGGTATTTAACGTGGCGCGATCACTCGATATAGCACAGTTTGATTTATTTTCGAAATTGCTATTTCGAAAAACCTTTTACAACAGTTCAACTATATTTTAGCATAAAATATTCATTTAATGTCCTGAAGTTTGCAACTCCCGCCCAATAATGAGTTTTCAATTCTATGTCTTTTGAGAATATACAAACTTTAACATGGGAGGTATAGGAAAATCATTTCGAATATGGTTAATAACTTTTAAAATAGCACACGTTGGTATCGTTTTCAATTTTTTCCCTCATAGTATGTCCGTATGTCTACCAGAAAAAAAGTTTTTTGTAAAATCTGACGGTACAAAATAATTAGAACTTCATTTTAGCTTAAAAATGACTTGATTTTACTTGGCTGCCATAAGATAACATGGGGGAGAAAACTCAAATTATCTCAGAATCTAGACACGAGAAGTGTTTAATTTTTTCAGGGATTGTGTATGTCATAAATATCAATAGGTACACAAAAATTTATGAAGATCTGAGACAATGCCTCGAGTGATCGCGCCACCTTAAACCTCATATTCAACATAGCTTATACCATGTGGAGAAGGCTGGTGTGCTAGTGTGTAGGGCTGTGCGAGATTGAAATTTTTCATGTCGAGCGAGATCGAGATTATTTCATAAAAGTCGAGCGAGATCGAGCGAGATATTTTACCTTCGAGATCGAGAATATTCGAGCAAGATTATACTTTTTTAAAAATATTTTTTTTGGTGGAAGAGAAACACAATGGAAATTGTCCAGCCACACAAGAATAACATTTGATAAGTATGCAGAGCTGTCTGCTTTATATATAAAACAATACAAATCACATTTATGGACGTTACAAAGAAAGTTAGCGTACCTAGTCATGTAAAAATAACACAAAATTGGAAATTTTAATGGCTCTTAGTAGGGTTGGGCGAACCTCATATTTTTTTCAAACCGAACCTCGAACCGAACCTTTTCAAAAGGTTCAAAATTTCGAACCTTAAACGAACCGAACCTTTTTTTCAGAAAATGATGTTTTCCAGATAATGTAGTAAAGATAAGCGCGTGAGCACCATAGTCACCATTCTCCCCTATCCCTCTCGCAAGTCAAGTGGCTAGACACTTGAAAACAGCTATTTGATGGGGTGTTTGTTTACGCAAATATTATTTCTATTTGTATACAGGGACATTGACATAATACCAAATACAATTGGAACAAAAACGCGAAATATACTGCTCGACATTTTAATACATTTTAGTTTATTCCGAACGATAATTGAGCAGTTGTGTTTCACTTTACTTCCTCTCTTAAACGCCGCAATTGGAATTTCATTTCGAAAATACTTGCCCAAGTTGAGAGATGGTATTCCTGCGATTGTATACTCTACAAATAAATTGCATTTTTACGCGAAAATAGTCCCAATATTCTTCAAAAATTATCTCGCCAATCGTCATACTGTTTTTGATATTGCATTGGGTTACAATGAAGTTTGGAAAGCTCAAATATACACCAAATTTTTTTTAACTTATGCGTGATATCTTCCCTTCATTTAGATCGCGAATGGTGTTCTCAATGACCACTATTATATTTTATTCAATAACCATGAACATACAATATCATCAAAATAAAATAAAATATGATGTCAAGTCATTTGCCATCTGATTACTTCTTACATAAATTGCGAGTTCACAGACCTTTCAACAGAGACAAACAAAACATTTCTCCCTTACACACGCAAGGGTCAGGCTGTATTTGGGTCAGGTACCTGCTGCAGGACCCAAAAGTACACTCTGTTCCAAAAGTATATAACACAGTTTGGATCGCAACAATCATTATTTCATTTGTATACTTCGAAAATTTTAATCAACAAGGAAATTACCTCGACTATTAAACTGAAATCAATGCTACTTATCTACTTGGGACCAAATAGCACTTCGAATTGCGTCTTATGAAAAATTCGGTTCAAGATTTATTTTAACATGGAACACCCTATAGTGTGGCAGGATTTGAGTTTACTTTGATTTATGATGATTTCGGCTTACAGGGGTTCAATTTACCCCTGGTTTTACCATTTTACTGCACCATTGAAGACAAGAGGCCAACATTAGACAAATAGTGACAAGATATTGGTCCCATTGTTTGAATGAAAAAGGGCGGGAAAAAAGGCGGGAGGTTCGAAAAAGGTTCAAAAACGAACCTTAGAGGTTTGTTTTTCAAACCTAGCTAGCCGGTTAGGTTCGGTTCGAAAACGAACCGGTTCGCCCAACCCTAGCTCTTAGTTGATATGCTCGAGACTTGAAAATTCGAGATGGTAATTTGAACAAACGATCGAGATCGAGATGGAGTTTCATATTCGAGATTTGAGAACTTTCGAGACTTGCACAGCCCTACTAGTGTGTATTGCTGCCTGTTTCACATAAGCCAGTCTCTTCATTTGATCACATTGTTTTGTTTTCTTACCTCGCATCCTTCCCTTTATGCAACGAATCTGGTGATTCCGGCATCGAGGTATTTGGCTCGGCAGATCTGGGACGATGTGTTGATTGGGTGGACTGTGGAGTGAGCTGGAGTTCCGAGGGACGTTTCGTAACATTATGCGGCTGAGGAGATTCTGTGATGTTGACGTGGAGTTGCTCCAACGATGGTGAGTTAAGGCAAGTCGACGGCGCACTACTCGAGCACATCTGGTTCGAAGCAGTGTCAGTTTGCATCGAGATGTCGTCGTCGTCAAACGAAATTATGTTGGCAGGAATGCGTTTTCTTCGTTTCTGTTCCACTTTTTTCTTACTTCTAATATCACCTGAAAATGAAAATGCTTTTAACGCATGCATCACATGTTTTAATTTATAATAATATCAACCTATAGATTGTGAAGTTCCTGTTTAGCAGTTTAGATGAGTTCTTCACATCAACTTACCTTGTGTTGTCGATTTTACATCTTGCTCTGCAAGAGTTGAATTTGAAAGACTAGTAACTAAGGGCTCCGGGCTCTCTCGTTGAGTGCGTGGCTGGTTCAAGTCCAGGTTGTCGATGCTTATTGCGAAGAGAATTGAACCCAAACCTAGATTTGTGAATAATGAGATTTATATTTCAGACAGAAGGGCGATGGGGGTGGGTGGGAGATATTAACAATTTGTATAGGTAATTTAACATTAAAAATTGTATAATAGGTAGGTAATACATACTAATAAATACTAATTGAAGTGGTAGAGTTCATAAGTTTGAACACCCGAAATTATACCTGCCTCATCTCTAAATTAAAAAAGTGGCAAACATTTGACTTGCTCTTTGCAAAGCTCCATTATAAAATTTCTGAATAAAAACCTATGGACAATCTAGTGACTGCATTATTTATAGGTAATATCAATGGATATGAACGTATTACCACTATTGATAACTGGGTTTACAGACCTGCAGCCATTGTTGTAAGCATGCTACTCCGTTCTTGGTCCGCAAGGAAAGCCCAATCCTCGTAGAATATCCCAATGTGGTCAACATTGCCGACTAAACAGTGAAAGTAGCGCTCCAAGGACCTCTCATTGAGGGCTGACCGCAGCCACGCTCTGCCTCGCCCAGTGTCCGTCCACACTTGCTTGAGTACGAGATACCGTTCAAACTCGTGACGAGTCAAATGTTCCCGAGCATAATGCCAGAACACTGCACACAATATTTGTATTAAATAATATAATTATAGGGGAAGAATCCTAAATACATTACAATTAAAAGTACCTACTCATTTGGTTTAAAATAAAAAAAATAAAAAAAATAACCGTTCCTATTCTCTGTCTGATCATCAACTCACCTAGATGTTCTTGAGTTGGTCCACGACTAAGATGCAAGCTGCTGGAAACAATGTCAGTCACCTGTCTGAAAACAAACACATTCATATAATAATATTGAATGAGGGCCAAATAGATACTAAATACAGGGAGGAACTAAGTAGGTACAGGTACAGTGAGATTCAGAAGAAAGCGGTAGTAGTGCCCCTGTGCCAGGCAGTGTGCACAGGGGCACTCCGACCGCTTTCTTCTGAATCTTACTGTACCTACCTACCTAGGTAGGTACTTATTTGATTTTATGAAGTTACATTTGACGATCAGTTTTAAATTTTAATAAAAACCAAGAGTAATTTAAGATAGAAAAAAACCGTGAAAGTAAAAAAAAGCAATTTGCCCCATACTTTCATTAATGTAGACCCATAATCTAATAAAGCAGGAAATTGGCATCCATACAAACATCAATTTTAAAATCATCAGATGAATTTTCTAGCAAAAACCATTGCTGGGATGAATGAAAAAATAGATCAAAATATAAAAAGGCTACCTAAGGTACACTCCTGGACACTGAAATTGGCCCGCGGTCAATGTTCAAGTGGCACTACGGCTAGTATTTAACACTATTTTAATGTCATTTTTTGGCACAAAGACTGGATGGTTAGTGTGAGTTTAGGGCCGAAAAATTACTTTAAATAAATAATAAATACTAGCTGAAGGGCCACTTGAACATTGACCGCGGGCCAATTTCAGTGTCCAGGAGTGTACACAAAAAAGAAAATATCTCGTGCACCATCTAGACTTTACCTCGCCACATGCACCTTTTGTGGCATTAATCCAAAGGTTCAATTTTCCATAAATTATTGCATGTTTTGCTTCTTAATCTTACCTGATCGTAGAACTATTCTTTAGAAGCGGCTTACTCCTGAGTCCATGGCCAAGAGCTGCTTCTAATCGGTTACACAAGACAGCTACTCGTACATCTGATTCTGTAGCAAGCTCTGCACGCCCGCCAAATCGAATTTGACACTGTTTGACGGCGTCCAACAACTCACTCAGCAATTTGTGACGTTCGTCTTGTCTTGACGTAACGATCGGTGTACTGCTTGGAACAACCGCAGCCATCATCCTTCCTCCTTCAAGCTATCAACACAAAATGGGATTTTAATAGACACCAAATATTTAATATTTTTCTACGAGGCACTTAGTAGGACCTACATTATTGGCTCCATATAGGTGTCAGATCACCATGATGAATAACAACAGGTTAATGATAAGCTAAATTGTTTCAAATCAGAAAAACAATTCAATCACAGGGAAACGCTCCGGGCTACACAACAAACAAGAAAAGTAACGTCTAATGATGCAGTAAACAAAGATAGTTCTAAGGTCAGTATTGTGCAAGGCAGAATTTCAAATAAATTAATGTGAACAGACCTTGGAAATCACAAGTAGGAAATTGATTAGTTAAACATCATTTTATAGCTCAGTATCATACCAGTCATCAAGACAGTACTCCTTACTATGCATTAATTGTACTAATTATAATATATTTACGAAATTACATCGTGAAATAACTTTGTCGCATGACAAAATTGGCCCTTTCTATTTTGACAGCAAAAATAACCATCTGCCAGTCCCTGAACCGCCCCCTTCCCACATTCGCAGAAGTTACTATTTTCGACGTTATGAGCAGCGCTGTCAAGGTCAGCATTCTAGCCAATCTCCAAATACAAAAAAAGTCCAAAAAAGATTAATAAAAGTTATGTAAAGAAATACAAGAGGAATAAATTAATGTAATATAATAAAATATATACAAAACTTATACAATAAATGGTATTAATTTATAAATTAAAGGCGTTAATGTAAAAAGTTTTGGCGTTATTTTGGTCGCGCAGTTGGTATGGTACAAGAATATTTGACAGTCAGGCAGGATCGGAACATACTTCAGACTTCTTAGTTATCCCTGTGGCGTGAAACAGGTAATCTTGAAATTATTGTTCTTAAATTCCATCGTCATCTGCATTTCTCGAGTACATTTCTGCCATAATTTTCATAAATATTGTTTGCCCAATATATAAAGTCAAATTAAATAACACAACATTCAAATATTGTAATTGTATTCTGTTTACTTCAGCAGGGAAAGATGGGGCGCCGACCTGCAAGGTGGTAAGTCTCAAGCCTGTTATGATTCATGAAACCTTGATGTAAATTATTGCACCACTTGTTGAAATCTTGCTATAATATCAATTTTATTTGTAGTTATCGCTACTGCAAGAATAAGCCATACCCAAAGTCTCGGTTCTGTCGTGGTGTTCCCGACCCGAAAATCCGCATCTTCGATCTTGGCAGGAAGAAGGCTTGTGTCGAAGACTTCCCTCTGTGTGTTCATCTCGTGTCCGATGAGCTGGAACAGCTCTCCTCCGAGGCGTTGGAGGCTGGCCGAATCTGTGCGAACAAGGTATGAGAACGTCCTACCTACCCAGCAATGTACTAACTACCTAGGTAGGGTCGAGTCCAAGTATCCTAGGTACCTAAGGTCGGGAACAGACAAAGATGAACCCACTAAGCATTGCCAAGTATAGGGCGGCCCATGCTAGAATGGGTTCATTTTTGCCTGTCACTGACCATACTTGTATTTTTATTGTAATTTTTCTGTAATTCAAGAATTAACTTGTCTAGCTGACCTTCGGAACGCTCGTGTGTACGACGAGTGTAAACTAGTGATTAGTGACTAGTGTCTAGCCCCTATCAATTTTGTTAATTGGGGACTGATGAGTGATGACACCTGGGTTTTAATTATAAATTTCTTTTGTCTAATCAATTGATATGGCGTCACTTCTCACTACCATGTTTAAATACCGTATTTACTCGCATAAGCCGCGGGTTATATTACCTTTTTACTTTTCTGAATCCATGCTGCGGCTTATATTCGCATACGACAAAAAAAAATTGCGCTCAAGGCGCACTTGCGTATAAGGCGTACTATTTTCGCGTACAGAGTGTTTTTCAAAAACAGACTTCCAAAAACTGGTGTGCGGCTTATATGCGAGTAAATACGGTAGATTGTCACTCAATTGGGCAGTGAACCCGTATCGAGTGAAAAGAGACGACAAGGAAATTTAGAATAGCCCTCCTGGAGCAAAGTCGCTACATGGCATATTGCGATCATTTTGATAGTTAAATAATGATCTTTGGTTAAATTAATGGAATTGTATACATTTGATCTTGCAATCCATATCATAGCAGAGTGTAAAAAGTAATCCGCAAAATTTCAGCTCGATCAGAGATCCGGTGCGACCTATGTACCGGCATTAACAGACGAGGAAAAAAAGCAGAGGTCCTCCGGGGGAAAAGAGCGAAAAGGACGCTTACTCAGAGTCGGAGAAGGACTACCCATTCTTAATTTCCTTCTCGGTTCGTTTCACTTGATACGAAGTGAAACGAACACAACGAACACACTGAAACTTGACACTGCACTCTTGGGTGCTATCTATTTAACATGGTAGTGACACCTTATCAATTGATACGAGAAAACAAGGAAATTTAGAAATCACCCAGTTAGCCAGAGAAATGGTCGTTTTCTTTTCTACTGAATTTAAGGCTGGTATTTTTGTTCCAGTACATGGTGAAGCACTGTGGTAAAGACCAGTTCCACATTCGAATGCGGCTGCACCCCTTCCATGTTATTCGAATCAACAAAATGTTGTCGTGTGCTGGAGCTGATAGGTAAGTAGTACTTTTTACTGAAACATCAATTGTTTTAAAACTAATTGAGAATATTCGAGAATATTGGGAGAAAAAAATCTAAGAGTAGGTGACTAAAAAGCGGAAGACCAAGATTGCAAAAGCAATGAAAATGTTGATACCTTAATGAAATTGAAGCCAAATTCAGTTATCATTTTATAGACCATTGAAGTATAATTGGTTCTCTAATAAACTTGAAGAAATTAAACCAGAACACTATTTCTGAATTCGGTGAGAAGTACGCAACCTAGGCTAGGTAGTGATGTGAAAAATCCCAACATTTTTTGGGGGGGAATATTTCCCTAAATGGAAATTTTGAGGGAATTTATAACAAGTAGGTAACAGATTTTTTCATGGTGTTTAAGGATAATTTTGTGAATAAGATGAGGTCCCATTATAATGTGGGCAAATTGAATGGGCTAACAATAAAATAAATGGAATTAACAATTTATTTATTGTTTAGTCACATAATTTGAGTAGAAAATTATCTTAATTTACGAACACAACATTCATGGTTTTGGGGAATATCCCCGGGAGCCGGGAATTGTCCACCAGAAGTATTTCTGGGCCCACATTTGAGAAGTGAAGTGTCAAATGACGAAAACAGTGAGAAAATTTTAAATTAGCTTTGACCTATTAATTTTGATTAATACCATTTCTCCTTGTTTTTCTCATCCTTACTTCAAATGAAGGCAATTGCTGTTTTATGTAATTCTCTTCAGTAGTTTAATGTTTTATGTCTCGTTTCCTTCAGGCTCCAGACGGGGATGCGTGGTGCCTTCGGCAAGCCACTGGGAACAGTTGCTCGCGTCCGTATCGGCCAGCCAATCATGAGCGTGCGAACTAGTGACCGATACCGTGCTTCCGTCATCGAGGCTCTGCGTCGTGCTAAGTTCAAATTCCCTGGCCGCCAGAAGATCTACGTGTCCAAGAAGTGGGGCTTCACGAAGTACGAGCGTCCGCACTACATCCAGCTGAGAGACGACGGCCGTTTGGCTCAAGATGGTAGCAACGTCAAGTATCGTCCCGAACATGGGCCACTCAATGCGTGGAGGAAGGTGCAAGTTGAACTTGCGGCCGTCGCCTGAAGTTTGAACTAATGATCACTGTTAATATGTATCTGTATTTTCTATTCATACAAATATATGGGTGAATGCAGGCCATTGCAGTTGAGTAATTGAATTAATTTCCTCACCAATTACAAATGATTAAGGCGATTCGACCGAAAAGAAATCAATATTTTTCTATATTTCGTAAGAGGGAGCTACATAGTAACATGATATTAAGTGACATTAGTCGTTTTGGGCGCCTCAAAATAATTTGGTATGTTTTTAAATGTGTAGAATGCATTGTTACCTACTTTTGACAAAGAATAGACAAAACCGTTGATAGACACGAAACTTGGAGAGATAATATTCATGAGATATCTAGTTATGGGCTGACGTGGCCATTTTTCCAATTTTTTGGTAACGTACCAGATTTTAGAGTTGAATATTACTGATTTAGTAGAAGCTATACTCCATTCGGACAGGACCTTTCAGCGCCTGAGGGCAAATGGCAAAATACATTCGCCAATAAAATGCTGTATACACCTCAGAAACGTGGATTTTCTTTGCTCCTCTATTGTTATGGGGTGGAATGAAGGTAGTGCCACAAAAATAGCCAAAATAAACGTGAAAAAAAGGAATTCCAAACAAAACTAGATTTCTCGTTGCTGCAAATTCCGTGTCGAATGTACTGTACATTCGAAGTAGGAATGAAGTTGTCAAAATTTGGGCTTCGTTATGACATCTGCGATTCTTTGTAAACAAAATGAACCCTCATGGAAGTCTAGTGTGAAAGGTGGCTTGAAATGTGACAAAAATTTATGGTAGAGGTATTACCACATGTACTACAATACAACAATATTGTTTTAAAACAATACAATGAGTAGAGTTGTAAAATCACTTCCTGAATGAGAAAAATGCCCTCAGTACAGTAATAGGCCATTTAAGAAAGTAAAGATACATCTGTTGGTGAGGTGTGGTACTAATGTTGTCAGGCTTAAACGCATGCGCAGTGCGTACTTCAAAGGACTCGGCGTGACTTCACCCCACCCACAGCCTTCTCGAAAACAACACGTAAATATATGACAGACACTAAACAGACACTAGTCACTACACACTAGGCGGCTGTGGACCTGCCAGGCTTTATCGCATGCGCACTGACTTTCTTAAATGGCCTATTTGGCCAATAACGTGATTTATATTTTTAGTCTCCTGTAAAGAGACTAGACCTACACTTCCCCCTCCCCACCACTGGGAAGAGTGTCAACTTCCAATGCTGATTCTTGAAGAACAAATCTGTCTGTCTCTCTCTAGTCTGTCTGAGTTACAACCATCAGCGCCATCTTCCACGTGACAATGGAAGTAAATGAACAGTCGATATATTATCGTCATGATTCGTGAAGTAAACACATTAAATACATTTGTTTATGCATTTGTATATTTATTGATAAATATATACATAATGAATAGTTCTCTCAGTTCCCACCTCCACAGCGTTTCAGGAGCGCTGCGGTTCGTAACTCAGATTTTAGAACGATTCGTATTGGCCATTTTCAGACCGCGAAAATCTGGAAGTTGCCGCTCTTCCCAGTGGTGGGGTGGGGGAAGTGTAGGTCTAGTCTCTCTAGTATTTTTATTAGATCCTTTGACAAGTACATGATACGAGTATGGATGTCGTCAGAAATTAATAAAAACTAGCTTACAATCTAAAATAATAATAATAATAATATTATCAGACAACGTAAATAAATATTATAAATATAAATATTATGATTACAGTTAATTAATTAACATGGTCAATACAGTAGAAATGAATTCACATTAATGAAAACACATTAGACTCAGAAATTCATCAATGTTGTATAAAGGGTTCTCGACCAGGAAGCATTTGAGACTGGATTGAGGAAGGATTTGAGGTATCGCTCGAATGGCGTTAATGAAACGACTCTTCATGCCAGGTTTCAGACTTAATTAGTTTATTGAAGTTAAATACATACATATAATTTATACACATTGCACAAATACAGATAAATAATATACAATTTAATTTATAGATTGCAGTTGGTAAACATTTAAGTAGAACATACCTATCATAGATCCAGTAAATGTACCAATTTTGAGATTCTCATTTTTCAGTTAGCATAATTTTTACCTTCACCTACTTACTAGTTGCTTTACAAATAATACCTAAGTTAAACAGTTCATGTACTAATCAGTAATCAATCACTTCAATATAGGTAGGTACTTTGAATTACAATTTCTTTAATTGTAGGGGTTTGGGGTACACTTGCACAAAAATTGGGTCCCCAGGATACTTGTGGGTAAAATGTGCACTTTTTAGTTTTTGTGTTTGTGAGTGTAGGCACACTCGACCAAACAAAATTTGAACTTTGACCAAATTTGAATGACTGCTGGTCATGTCCCATAACCAATCAAAGCTTGTTATTATCATTGAAATGTGAGGTCACCTACTAGAGTGAGACAATGAGATTAGGGTTGCCAACTTTGTAAGAATTGAATTCCGGACAATGTAGTTCTAAAATTCTCTGGGAATAAAATATCCTCACAATACGATATTATGGGGAAATTCGTATGAACGACAAGACGATCTCGCAGGAAATCAATGGGGGGGGTTCTGGAGGGAGTACCCCCCAGCACCATGCGGGTCCGGGCCGCACAGGCCCGGGAAAATTTTGAATTTCGAAAGTGTATTTGGGTCATTTTCATGCGTTCTGGACTACAATATTCAGCTATTTGATATTTGGGGACTTTGAAAATTTCTTTACAACTATAGCAAACAGACTTGAATTTAACTCTAGATAATAATTAGATTGTTCTCATAATATTATTTCCTTGAAGTTAAAATTGATAAATATGTAGTAAAAATGGTAAATTAATGGGCGAAAGTGAACTAAGTGTTTTCTACCAACCCTACCTGCAAAACTTAATTTGCAAAAGTTATGATGTATCATTGATTATTGAATTATAGTGTTAGTTTCATGAAACAATGGAACAATTCCGGACATTATGCTCTCCGGAATGAGGTAATTCCGACATCCGGACAATATTGTCAAATTCCGGAGTGTCCGGAGAAATTCCGGACAGTTGGCAACCCTAAATGAGATTGCTTAGACTGACTTCTGATGGTGCGATCTTACATTTATCAGCCTATCAGATTTATTGAACGTTCAAGTTTTGTTTGGCCAAGTGTACCTTTGCTAGCTATAAAAAATTCATTTATTTCAACAGTTATTAAATTAGTACCTTAGTGAGTATTAAAGAAAATGCCCCCAGCAAATGTAGTTTTGGCATTACAGTTGTATAGGTTTGTCCTGTGTGGTGATGGCAGTAGTTGTCAGCAGTTGCCTCGTTGACCCACTTGAGCTGTAACTATCACCACTTGAGCGATGACTAGCGGTGCTCAGCGGCGTGCCCGGCAGCGATACTCCTACACCAGTCCAGCGACCGGGGGTGCTTTCCACTGAAGAAGGGGGATTTATTGCACGGTCCTAGAACAGAACAAAATTATATAGACATCGGATGTGCGTGCTAAACATAGGGTGCATTCCGTATTTCGCTTTCGTGTTTTAAATCCTATATCTTTATGGACCTAAATATGCGTGAAGGTCGGAGACCAACATAAATCTCGACACTGCAAGTATTTTACAATAGATGGCATTGAGATTTACGGTCGGAGTCGGACTCAAGATTTCGCGGCAAGTTAAATTCATAAAAATTACAACTGGTAGTGTATAGATAAATTCTGGGCGCCCAGGAGGCCAAGTCTTGAAATTTATGCTTTCAGGACGCAAACACTCTCAGACTTCAATAAGTCCCATTTACTGTAAGAATGATCGACATTGAAACATAAAGTCAAGCCACTTATTTGATTGTCATCCAGCAATCTATTAGAAACAATTTATTAACATTATGTATTACTATTAGTATTATTACAGTCAGTAAAACCTTAATCAAAATTAAGCTAAACAGATGACAGATTTCAAGGTCGTCATTCTTACAGTGAACGGTACTTATTGACTTCCAAGAGCGTTTGCGTCCTGAAAGCGTAAGTTTCAAGACTTGGCCTCCAGGTCGAAATATGGAATGCAGAGTTACTCACAGTCTGATCAAAAACATTTAATTTTTACAACAAATTAAGTAGTACGTAGGTGGTAGCAAAATGTTGTACATAACAATTTTGCCATGTTCAATGAATCTCGATTTGACTGTACACTCAAATTATGGAATAAAGACTGTTTTCCATGTAATTTTCTTAGATTTTTATGTTTGATATTTCTAATTGTAACAATAACATGTTCAAGACCAGGAACATTAAAAAATACTAGCTGCACATTCAAAATTGCTGTTATTCAATACTTACAATCAAGTCAAGACTGATGTCTAAATATTAAGTAATAATACATGTAGGTATGTACAAGCACATTCGTTATAAATTTGGTACTGATTTTGTTCAGTGTTCTCCAAAGAATCATTCGGCCGACATTACCTCCGAACTAACTGGAATGTCTGAGCAAGGATTCAGTACCTACACTCAAGTAGTTACACCACACTTATAGACTGCACCATGCTTGCCTTGCTGTGTTACTTTAAGGTGGCTGCATATCACGTGACTTTTCAACCAAAAAGCTACACATTTTCATTTGGAAGGGTTCAGTTTAGCAAATACTTCTCACTCATCAGATAAGTTAGGACACATCTGTTGGAACATATCTACGCAGAAAAGAACTGCGAAAATAACTTATTAGCTGATTTTACTTCCTTGCACCTAAATATTCTCAAATCAAGACCTGAAGTTTAAGGAAATCCTATGAGTTGCCAAGAACAGCAAACTTTAATCTAATAAAAGGGCACATATGCATCACAAACCTGACACAATTTTGCCAACAAAACATGCGCTCTTTCTTCATCTTTCCAACGAAATGTTGAGATATTAATTATATCCACTATTATGAATGTAAAATTTAAAATAACAGCACTGGGTTTTGACAGATTTCAAACGCGTACGGATACACACGATTTTCATTTATTTTATTCTTAAGAGGGCTTGGTAGTGAGCGTGGCCTTGACGAGTTATTTAATCGATTTTTATCAATATCTTTTTCCAGTGTAATTGTTAACAAAATAGGGCTATGGACGTGAATTCAGAACAGTTCAATGAAAATAATTTCATAGTTTGGAATAAGTTATTAGTTTTATTTTGTCCAACAGGTGTTTAGAACCCGAAAATTACAATTTTCGGGCCCTATTTTCATAGCCCTATTTTGTTAACAATTACACTGGAAAAAGATATTGATAAAAATCGATTAAAAAACTCGTCAAGGTCAAACTCACTACCCAGCCGTCTTAAACCACTGCAAAAATAAATATTATTGACTGCAAATATTGATAAGCTCCAGTATGCAGTGAATTTTCTTCATAAATCACCTTGGATTATTCAGCATGAACGATGTAAGGTATGTACTCATAGGTAACTATTTCTTTTGATCGGATGTAGAGAAATAAAGTCACGTGATACACAATGGCCTTAACTTGAGCACAGAGAAGTAAAATTGGTCAAGAGCCCCAAGAAAAACTCATTCCACAATCCAAAACGGAAAAAGTTTATACGGCTGCAACCGATCTCTGCCAACCTACAAGGTTGCTCACAACTTTATTTCCTTCATAGGTTTCTGTGTCCATGCGTTTTGTCTTGGGACAGTCGCGAACTGTCGGTGGATTGTGAGCAAATGTGCAAATGTGCAAAGCGCAAGTGTTTAGTCTGTGTAACTGTGAGTTAGTGCGCGAGACGAAACACTGTGCCGCCACTTGAAAACATGACTGCACGCACGTAACAACATCGCAAGGCAGCTACTCACAGCATTAACAATTGATAAGTGGTAGCTGCATCTTAAGTCCCTGATCATAGCATGTCATCATCTCTGTATGTACCTCCTCCAACACCTAGAATAAGGCATTTACACTCAACTGTACATTCCATTCCACCTTCTTACATTAGGTAATTACATTTTTTTGGTATTCTTGAAACCAAGAAAAAAAATGTTCATAAAAAAGGAAAATATTTATTTTTCAGCTTCCAGTACTACTATACCTATTTATAATCTCTGCATGCAATAGAACAGCTATTTTTTAAAGATTAGATAATAGGTTGCTTTGCTGTTGTCCCACTCTTTCAGGAAACCCATCACATCTTTTGATCTTCGCCAACCAAAAAATACTTACAGGAAGCCTGATTGCAAACCAGTTTTCATAAAAGAAAAGATATTAACATTCCCATCTTTATACATTTTAGAATCTATTTTACTTATAAAAAAGAACAAAGTAATGTCCACAAACAATGACATACACAATCATAACACAAGACAGGGAGCGAACATTCACACAAACCACCATCGGACAAAATGTACTCAAAATAATTCAACCTACATCAACTCACTGCTCTACAATGCTCTGCCACTCTCTCTTAAGGACAAAAATATCAGCTTCACTGAATTTAAACACAAACTTAAAATTCTCTTAACAGACAAAGCCTATTATTCTGTAGATGAATATATGCAGGACAAGAACTGAGGCGTCAGTTGTCAAATTCATTTAGACTTAGTATTTTATTTTATGATAGGTATACTTCATTACCTACTATATTTAATTATTAATAAACTGTACAAAATATGCAACTAAACATAAGTTACTTTTAAGATACCTACTTGATAAGGAGATCATCAATATTTATAACCTCATATTCATATGTACATAATATTCTTTCCATGCTAATCTTAAGATTACTTTCCATACACCTGCACACTGATACTTGTATCATAGGGTATTATATTTGTTAAAATGCTACATCTGTAATGTAATAACAAATTTGGAAATAAAAACTACTACTACTACTACTACTCATCTGAAAATTATTTCTAGTGAGCGTGCAATATTATGTGTGTATTTATTACTCTGGTACAAAATAGGTACATAGTACCTACTAGGTAGGTAGGTACCTAGGTACTATTAATTGATAATTTCGATAAGTTGTAAGTAAAAGTTCGTTCATGATAAGAATTTCACTGACGTTTTAGTCGATCACGTCGTTCATTGGTCAGTCACTTGAACACTGCCCTGTCCATGGCAAGACTTTCTTCTTTGTATTATTGAAATTGTATAAATTATGTCAAATACACTATTTTTATTATTGGAAAATATTAGAAAAATTCAATCGAATTGATTTATTTCCATCTACAGTCGTATTATACATAGTTTTGGATTATTCTATTGATATTTTCATATGTAGGTATACAATTGTTCATTTGACTACAGTAGTATCTACACGGCCGCCATTACGGCTTGCAATTCTAATCGTGAATGAACTTTAACTCGTAAAATATACAGGCTACACATGAAGTTTGCTTATACATAGAGCCAGTTTTAAATGGTGATTTTATTTCTTAAAATTCGTTTTTAAAATCATCAATTTCGTGTTTTGTGTTTTTTCTGGAAGAGGGATTTCGCGATTTTGTGGTGATATTAAATTGGTTATAAAACACATTGTAATAGCCCCCAGAAACAATAATTTGATGAAAAACATGTATGCCACTTTGGAGGAGGGATTGGAATGGATTGGTCATGCACTATAAGCACTGAAATAGGCTTGTCTAGAATGGCGTCTTTAATGCTCTGTACTGTCTTTTCCCCAACCCACATTTTCTCTGTATAGATGATACATATTTAAAATTTCATGACGCAAAATGTATAGTTTAACAAGATATTTTCTTTCCAATCCAACAATTTTCAGTGCAGTAATTGTTCCAAAATATCCTTCTGTGTAAGTAGACTATTGATAAATAGTTGCAACTGGTTGAGGGTGGAAGGGGGGTTGGGAAAACCGGTCGACCTTGAACAGATGGGGGCGCAAAACAAAGCAGTCTGGAGGCATCATCAACTGGTTCGACTGGTCTGGTTCACTTTGAGGGTGGGTAGCAAAGTGTCTGGCGAGGGGGAGGGGGTCGAGTGAGTAGCACATGGAAAACTGGTTTCATTTGTTGTTGTGTGACCTGTTAGGGAGATAAAAGCAGTAATTTTAATAGAAAACCTTTATTTCGTGGTCATTTCGCGGAAAATGTTGAATATCGCGATCAGGGTTGGATTTCGTTTTTTTTCGCGATGTAAAAATGGTAGATTTGGGATCTATACACAATGAAATGGATTTTAGTAGAAGAAAATAGTGCAATCAGAACAATTCGCGAATTCGCGCATCACCATTTAAAACTGGCTCTACTTATACAATTTGTTTTCTTATCATTTTCACCATAACTGTTTGTCAACAAATAGTATGAGCTATTTTGTACAAGGAATAGATGAATTCAGATAGAATTAGGTTGCTCAAATGAATATAAGTGAATGAGCAAGCTAAAGTCAATGTGCAGTGCAAGACACATAATATCATACGCAGACCATGCTTTGATTTTTAACTCGCTCACAATTGATCGACCTAGATTGGAAAAATTCTGATGAAGGACAAAGAATTCAGCCAAAAGCACCTATTCACCAAAATCACTAAGCACCAATAGTGAATAGTGAATAGTGAATAGTGAATCACTATTCACTAAGCACCAAATCTAAAACATTAAATTACTATATGAGTAAATAACAGTAATAAATTAACTATGTAACTACTTTCAACAGCTAATAAGTAAAGTACCTAATGTTAGTTTGCAACAATGTAACAATTTTACATAGAAATCGCAAACAACTCACCTTATCAGAGTGTAACGGGCTGAGAATAGTTGTGGCTGGATCTTCAGGAGTGTAATAGTCTGAATCTTCACCCGTAGCGATGTGATTGCTTTCGTCGACACCCAACGTCCTTGCACCGACCGCATTGGTCGGCAGAGATATGCTCGCAGCATCCTCGTTATTAAGTTCTAGATCGTCGTCGTCATCATCGTCGTCTTCCTCCTCATCGTCGTCGAGATCGAGCTCATCTCCTGACGGAGCGGCAGCCGCTTGCAAGCTTGAGCCGGTGTCGAGGAGAGGAGACAGTTTCTCTGCTTCGCTGTCTTCATCCGGCTGAATAGGCAGAGAAGATTTGTGTTCAAAATCAAACTCTTTTTTGTTAACCCACATGAATTTCAAACAGAAAATTGATGTTTGGCTCATGACTCAAGGATACTTTAATTTGTACAATTCTTAGCAATTTGGTCTAACAATGTTACACTTCCATTGTCTGTCCAGTCTAGGCATATTATTGTCAATGGTGGACGTAGTAGGTACTACTAAATAACTAGTCTAGTGATTAATACCTAAGACTTAAGTTAAGATATATTTCGATTTTTTCAGGGAATTAAACCATTTTATAATTGTAATTACTAATTATTAACTGATACAGTAACAGGAAAAATGAGCTTCCACAGCTGACATCTGATGATTTGATTAGAAGTTAATACCTCCTCCTGTTCATTGTCAACAGCAGCAGCCTTCTCGTTGACCAGCCGCACGGAGTCCCTCAGCCGCTTGTCCCGGCTGCTGTGTCGGACCACAAGCGGAGGATTGGTCCGCTGCTCCTTTCCGCTTTCCTCCTCCATGGCAAGCAGCACCGACATGCGGAACTCCGGCGTGCCGCTGTTGGCTCTCTTTGTCGTCTCTGTCTCCTCCCGTTGGTTGAGCACGGCAGCTGCTTGCACTGCAACCTCTTGGTCGGGAGTCTCGGCGATGTCCAGTGGCGGGACTGGTGGTGGGGGCCGAGTGGGACACGCTCCGTTCAACGCCTCGATCAGCGATACAGCCTCGTAACCAGCAGGGATGTTTTCACAGCTTCCCTAATTTAAAATTGTGATGATTAGTTCGTGCCAAGTACAGCTCATGATATAAGGTTTAAAGCTGGGTTCCCATACTTCGCATCGAATTCGCTTCGTTTCCGGTTCGCATTCGCAAAATGGCTACCTTTTAACAAAGGAAATCTTTAAAATTAAAATAAACCAGTTAAAATTGGCTCAACTTTAATGAAACCAAAACACGCGAACATGCAAATGTAAACTTGGACGATTTTCTTTGTTAAAAGGTAGCCATTTTGCGAAAGCGAACCGAAAACGAAGCGAATTCGATGCGAAGTATGGGAACCCAGCTTTATTGTTTCAAATAATTTTTTTTTACTGAGTACATACATCCGGTGGTGGAACAACAACACCTTGAGGAATAGTAGTTGCTTTTTGTAGAGCTCGAATCTGCAGCAAAGCACGGAATGGCGCTCGACATATTGGACAGTTATTAGCCTGAAACAATTTAATTGTAGATAAATAGAATTTGAAAGAATGAGTCATCGAGGTAACAAGAGCAATTAAAACTGCTTTATTCACCTGATAGCGCAATGAGTCGGCACAAGAATTGCACAAACACAAGTGTCTGCATGGCAGGATCAGTGTGTCCCGGACATCACACATGCATATCACACATTCAGATCCGTTGTCTTCTGTATCTTCATCACCCCCAGCCTGCAAAATATACATTGCATTATGTAAAAACTAATAAATTTATAAACAGACAGTAATTGCATATATGTAGGTATCTACCTTTACATTGTCGTTGTTCTTGTTCTCAATACCATAGATTTCCTGTAGCAAATAGCATAGTCCATCTACGTACAGTTTCTGTTTCAGGGCTTTGAGGACGTAAGACCCATCTAGATGACGGTCAACTACAGCAATTGTTGTGTGCGATTGGCGAGGTTCTGGAAAAGTGATTAGGATTATTAGGTAATAGAGTGTAGAATGTTGGATTTAAATTTGAAGACCCCTTCTTGACTCGCATTTAAAATAAATTAGTACCACCTACCCAGTTTGAGCAATTACGTTATGTAACTTAATGCAGGTAATCAAATAATTTAGGTATGTAGGTAATCGCAGCAAGAATTTGGTGTGTCCACCTCGCTATTCAGTACCATGAAGCTCAGTGTACTATGAGTCTATGGCGTATAAGCCAGACAGTTTATTAAATAACAATAAGTGAATAAATGATAGGTAGCTATACCAAAGAGTGAATACTTGCTTAAAAAATATCAATGGAATACATTTATCTCAAATCTTCACATCTCCAAACAACAACGATCTGTACAGATCTGTCTACTAAGCATTCAGCAGACAGATTACTATTCTTCTGCCATTCCGATTTTTTGTGTTTTGCTAATTACCTACCTTCTGCTCCTTCTTCCGCTACACAGTGTATAGCTATAGGCAAGACATCTCGATCTGGATTGTATGTCAGATCCTCCTCAATGAATTTACTTGGATCGAAACAATGTGATACTTGAGAAAATTGCTGATTGGCTCCTCTCTTGTAATGGTAGGTCTCTGAATTCATAGTTGCTTCGCGAGGAGAATATCTGAACAAGTAAATAACAACGTTACTGGGCATACTTTAAAGTGTTTACTAAACAAATACCAACTTGATAGGAAGGGATGTGCGATGTGTACAATGTCTGAACGAACCCAGGACCTCACACTGCCAGTCAAGAGCTCTATCAACTGAGCTACCTGGCCAGATGAATGGTCATTAACACAACGCACTGATGATGGTTAAATCTCCCAAGGGAATGGAATGAAGGTAGTGGTACCCAGTGAAAGGTCAATACGAACTGTCAGACCACCGGTAACTATAATTTCACCATGTCATACATATCACACTTGATGTGCAATTAAACGTGGTGATAGTTAGTCACCTGTGTGGCTCGTAGTGGCATTGTGCCTTCATTCCCCCTCATTTCCCCTCATCAGTGTATGACGTGTCAAATATCCACCCATCCGGCTGGGTAGCTCAGTTGGTAGAGCTCCATCTGCCAAGTGAGAGGTTTTGGGTTAGAGCCCCAGTTCGGTCAGACATACATCCATTCCTATCATCCTGCCTCCAATTGAAGTTTTCCATAAAACCCTTCAAATATAAACTTACACAACGCCATTTGGAGTGAAATCTTCAGTGCAGAAGTAATATATTGTTATGGCACAGCGAGCATCACTGTCGAAGGTAAACTCAATATTAAAGTTTGATGCATTTACAGTGTCTGCAATGCCATCACCACTTCCTTTGTGCAAACTTTCTGGCGACCGAACAAATCGAAGTGATTCTTTACGAATATTGACAAGACTCTTAAGAGTTTTTGTAGGCTCGTTTGCTTGTGGTGGTGGATAAGGGAACTGTAAAAAATCATTCCGATAAAATATTGTTGGTAAAAAAAACACAGTTTAATAACAAAAGACCCCGTTGTACAATCTACCGATCATCGATCAATTATATTGCACAATCAATATGTAGTTGCCATGGCAACACACAGTGAGGAGAACCATTATTCACAATCGGAATACTGTAAAGCAGGGCCCATGACCTACTGGAGTTGGTCGACAGCCGAGGAAGTTGAGATCTGCATTCTCTCCAAATAAATATGCTTCTGGTTGAGGCGTATCAAACCGTTCGCCTCCCATAATAAAATGACTCCCGAAGTAGTTGCCTGCCAAAATAGTAGAAGATACATGACAGAAATCTATCGAAAATATAATATGAGGCCAATAACCTTGGACAGTCTACCTTACCTGAGCGAGGAGGGTATTTGTACGCTAGATTTGAGACAATATCAACTTCTTCAACTCCAGCATGCTGACGACTTGCCCACGATCCCATTTTTTAATTACAGATGTGATTTTTTTACTTTAATTAGCGTAATTATGTCAGAATAAAAACTTTGACACACCACAATGATGGATGCCACAATCATCACACAAACGTCAACATTCTTCTGTCCAGTGACGTCAAAACTGGAATCGAACCCCGGCCATGACAAAAGTCAAACAAAAGTGTCATGGCGTCACGTTTTAGTGGAGCACTTCAAATTACGGATTTGGATGACTTTATTACTCCATCGCAGGTAATATTAATTTTAAATGCAATTTTATAATACAACATTGAACTCTGAATAGGTACATTATTTGAAAAGTTTAATAAAGGGAGAGTTGTTATGCTGGCAAAAGCAAAATTCGCCACTTAACCCTACTTTTTTCCAGGAATGCATAAAACCTGTAAAAATTGAGAAGACTGAAAGTCGAACAGGAGCTAAGATAAAGATTCAAGACGATGGAGCTTATGTTCAAATTCGAGAGGTAATAATAATAATATTAATTAGCCATTAAAAACGTAGGTAACAGAAAAAGAAACAGAGCCAAAAAGGAGTCACCCGCTCCATCAATTTTAATTTTATTTTTGATGTGAACAACTTCTTCATTTTTAGGGAGGTGTTCATCAAAAGCTACAGAAGGTTGAGATATCACTTAGTGACTGTCTGGCTTGCAGTGGTTGTATAACATCAGCTGAGAGTGTACTTGTTACGCAGCAAAGTCAAGAAGAAATGGTACGAGTGTTTGAAGCAAACAAGAACTTACACAAGGCAAGCAATTCAATGTCTCTGTTCTAATTTATTGTGCACCTTTTAGTGATATATTATGAAAGTTGGATTTACGTTTTTATAGCTTCTCCTTTACAAAATGACCTACTCTTGGCAAAACAAAACTTAGGACTAAAAGGGATCGCTCAATATAGCTAATTTCAGTGAAATATGTAAGAATGCACCATTCGAAGTCAGTCTATACGATCTCATTGTCTCACTTGAGTAGATGAGCTCTCATTTATTTGATATTAACCAAGCATGATTGCTACAGAACCTGACCAGCAGTTATTCAAATTTGTTCACCGATCTTTTTTCTTAATTTTGCAAAGTCTAGGCAAAATTAATTTATATTTAAAAATGTTTCCCAGAGAATGTTGTTGATGTTGACCTACACTATCTACACTTCAAACTTGTACCTTTTGCCATTAGACATTTTTTTTAGCAAATTATTTTATTTTCTCTTCTAGTTCGATTAAAATATGCATAACTTACGTACATCCCTATTGAAATAACTAGGTACCTACCTCAGTTTGTTTCAAATGAATTTTGAATCAAATTATATTAATTTGTCGCAATCAAATTCTCAATTTCTGATTCAATCGCATGGTTTAGCAATTCGCTGATGATTCAATAAAGGTACTTGACTCATTCCAGGATGGAAAGTCTGATGAGGCTAAGCTGATTGTTGTATCCCTCTCCATTCAACCAGTGCTCTCATTGGCCGCCAAATACAATTTAAACGCAGATGACGCTGCCTCTCGGCTGGCAGGTTACTTCAAAGAGCTTGGTGCAGATATGGTCGTTGACATGACACCCGCTGATGATTTTGCCCTCTTAGAAACACAGAAGGAATTCATTGAAAGATACAGATCATCGAAAGAGGAATCCAGTGACAAACCTCTGTTACCCATGCTGGCCTCCTCTTGTCCAGGTAACTTTAAGAACATTCTTTTATTATCCTCTGTAAAATTGGATAGATTAATTTTTAAAAAATAACATTATTTCTTTTTAGGCTGGGTTTGTTATGCAGAGAAGACTCATGGCACTTTTATTCTACCATACATTTCTACCACAAAATCTCCTCAACAAATCATGGGCTCTCTAGTGAAATACGAACTGGCCCCTAGATTGGGCAAATCACCCGAATCAGTTTACCATGTCACGTTGATGCCTTGCTACGACAAGAAATTAGAAGCCTCTCGAGAAGACTTTTTCAACCAAGAGCTTCAGACACGAGATGTGGATTGCGTTATTACATCCATTGAGATGGAACAGCTCTTACAAGTTCAGAACAAAACATTGGAAACAATGGAGCCCATCCCACTGGATTCACCGTGGAGTTCAGATCTGATCGGTGGATTGCAGTCACATCTAGGTTCAGGCTCGGGCGGCTATGCTGATCACATCTTTCTCAATGCTGCTTTGGAGCTGTTTGGTGACAGTGAGGCGCAATTGCAATACAAATCTCTCAGGTAATAGTACTTACCTATTATGATGTAACTATACTTGTTGTGGATGTGGACTTATTAGGCTGCATTTCACCGAGATTCTAAACCCGGTTTAGAGGCGGTAAACCTGGTTTAGGGGCCTCTAAACCAGGTTTACCGCCTCTAACCCGGGTTTAGAATCTTGGTGAAACGCAGCCTTAATGTAACATAAATTTTGCTACATTATACTTTTTTTATGCCTACAGAAACCCTGACTTTCGGGAAGTAACTCTTGAGCAGAATGGCTCAGTCGTCTTAAGATTTGCCATCGCTAATGGTTTTCGCAACATCCAGAACTTGGTGCAGAAATTGAAGCGCAAGAAGTGTAACTACGACTACATTGAAGTGATGGCATGCCCGTCGGGATGCTTGAACGGAGGTGCTCAGGTCCGGCCGGAAGACGGCGTGGCTCCGAGAGAGGTGACGGCGAAGCTCGAGGCAATGTATGATGCTCTCCCACAAACACGGCCAGAGAAGAACAAAACTGTGCACAGGTTATACAGCTCGTGGTTAGGTGGCGTGCATACAGACAAAAGTATGGCCTTGCTTCACACTCAGTATCATGCTGTAGAGAAGACTATTTCATCGTTAAATATAAAGTGGTAGTTAGTTTGTTTTTGTACTATCACGTATGGGTATGTGTAGGGTATGTGTAATAACTAGTAAAACTATATTATTTTTGAATAATCCTACTGTAAGCAAATTATCTTGCCTACCCATCACTTTTCAGCCATATTATTATGTATTCACAACTCTGTACCTCAGAGGTAGAAGGCCCAAAGTCAATTTCGATGTGTTTTAAGGTGAGCTCATGAACCAGTCAGTAGGTTTACTACCTAATTTGTCTTCATCCAATCACATTTGTAATATAGTCTGTCCCACCCTAACAAGGCAGTTATTAGCAAAACAATTAATCTGACAATGAATTTACACACACAAAATATCGGAAATTACTTTAAATGTTATCGAAGTAAAACAATATCATTCTACTGCCACGTTAGCATGGGATGGACTAGAGGTTAGGTAGAGAAAATGGACATCGGGCCTTCTACCTCGGAGGTACAGAACCTCCTTGAAGACCTTTCTAAAGTGTGCCTGCCTCTCAAAAGAACTTAGTATGAACTATGAATATTCTTATGGAATGACTATGGGGTTTTCTGGCTACTTGTGGTCTATTTCAAGCCAGAATCATCATTAATGTACATATAACATGACTAATGGCAACTTAGAAAGGGCACATCGAAAATTTGATCTGAATAGGTACCTACTATGTTCGGATTTAAATCACACAAAAAGAATGCACTGCATTTGTGGAATAATCACTGAAAGTAGACTTTGAGGCAAGCGAACAAACCTAGTCGAAAGAGATTATTACATCTTATTAAAGTTTAAGCCGAGTTTTAGCTTCATCATCAGTCTTTTAACAATTGGTAAGACAATAGGCCACGCCACACCACTTGTTAATGGGAATCCACCTAATGAAATTTGATCTGGTGCTTTAAATAATTTACCACTGAACCAAATTGGTCTTTTAACTTAACCCTCTTAGTGCCAAGAGCCGATATATCGGCTCCGAGAGTTTGTGCGAAACTTGCCAAGGGCCGATATATCGGCTAAATTTTAAATTCAATCTCGCGCCTCTTAATGTCTTTGGAATGTTGAACTGCTTGATCGACTGGGTTGGTAATAGTGTGGTAGTTTATTGAAAAAATGTTTGGTGGCGGTAGTGTACAGATTTCTTACTATTTTGACGCAAAATGACATTTTTTCAATTCAAAATGGCGTCTACTTTTGCTGGCATATATTTTATACATTATTTCATAGCTTCTGTAGTTTTAATCACAAAAATATGAAATTTATCATGAGTGTTGAGAAAATATCAGTAAATCTAAAAAATATATTCACTTTGTTGGGAAAAATTAATTACAAAATTTGTGGCATAATAAAAAAAAATTTTATTTTTTTTATAATCCAAATAAAAAAATAAAACATGTACAATAAGAATAATCATGAACTAAAGTTTTGTCCAAGTCCTCATTATACTTTACCACCATGTAAAAAAAAAAATCAACAGTTTTGGTGAAGCACAAGCAAAGATATCAACTTTTTACTGTGATTCAACAATTTGTGAAAATATGGCCTGGCATTCTTCGCATATATACAGGAAATAATGCTGGCACTAAGAGGGTTAAGGAGGGATGCCCAAGTAGATTTTCCGAAAATATTTTTTGTTGAAATCTAAAATTTTTATAAATTTTTTCAACATTTCAACTATATTTTTATTTAAAAGTTTCATCAAAATGGCTTGTAACTTGCAACTCTAGACTTATATCGAGTTTTCAATATATGATGTTTTCAGAATCTGAGAAAATTTTAACACAGGAGGTATAGGAAAATTATTTAGAATTTGGCGTCTAACTTTTAAAAACGTACGGCTAGGTGTATATTTAAAAATCTTAATAAATACCTTTATGTCCAATACACATAATATTAGTTTTTTGAAAAAATCTATCGGCGCAAAATAGTTTAAATCTAATACCTATTTACTAGGAAAATTACTGTGTTTTTTCGACTTGCCATGTTAAAAGATAGGGCTAACTCAAATTTATAAAGTGATATAGGTATCTTGGAACTTAGTTGGGCTACCCCACTTTTTCTCTTTTTTTTTTATATATGGTGCACAAGGACATTATCTGTTAAATAAGCATATTAAATCAGATATCTATCAGAGACCTCTACTTGGGCATCCCCCCTTAATTGTTTTACCATTACGGTACCACCTAATGCTACTAGTGAACAGTTCGAAAGCTATGTGTCATGGATAGACGCAAAAATCAAGCTGCTGTAACGAAGAAAGATTTCCCAAAGAGAATTAAGGTAGGTGCGTTTACAGCTCGGCAACAGGAGCGCGCTGACCCTTCGACGCTAGCCAATCAGGTAGCTCTGCTCCGACATGCCGACCTTGAAAGATAAACCATGTCCATCTTTCAAAGTCAGAACGTCGAGCTGTAAACATACTTTTATAAACGATCTTCTGTTTTATCTCCTGCAAACGCCTCTTATATAAGTAGGATGGCAGTTGGTAGGTAGGTACAGTCATGGAATTATATTAGGTGAACGCTCCTTTTCCCTTACCATGCATTTACGTTAGTTTAGGATCCACTAGCCTCCACCCTCTCCCATAATTCTGGCATTTAAGTTGTTTGAATGTGGTGAAGGAGCGTTTACCGAATATATTTCCATGATTGAACAACCTAAAACTATTACCGTATAACTATGAACTAGGTACCTACTAGCATTAATTTACATGTAAATGACCAGGACAAAAATGAGGGATAACTAAGATTCAAGCACCGTCATGGTCAAAAGTACAGTATATTTGAAATATGATGAAAGAAATCTTGTACAATTAAATGTCAAGAAAAATTTAGTGTAGGTAGGTAGTTTAGTATTCGACTGGTAGGTATAGTAAACGAGATACATTGTTTAAATAAGAAAAATGACAGTCATGGCTTTGTAGAGACATAACCATGTTAACCTAGTAGGTAGCCTACCACAGCCAGAAGCGATCCATTGTTCACGATTAGTGTCCATACTTTTGGAATTCCCACTCGCGGTTATCCAACGGGCAAACCTGCCTGGTCTTCAGCCAACGAGAAATGCAGTGGAAATGAAAAGCGTGATTGCAAACACCCCAAGCAACAGTGCATTCTTCGCTCGTAGCCGAAGCCTGATTTGCCTGGCACTCGATGCACAAGTCCATGATGTGATTGCGGCAGATAGCGCAGTTATCCACGACAATATCCCATGCCCAAAGTGCGACGGCATTCCATTTCTTCACCTCGAAACGTTTCTTTTCACCCTTTCCGCTGCTGGAAGTGGGCAATTCCTGTTCTTCTTCGTCAACGTCCATTCTAGCTGCAGCAGTGGAAGCCATTTTCACTTTTCTTGTCTTGTCTCGCTCGCTCGCGGCTCGCGCTCGCTCGTCTCTCTCTCTGACAGACAAATGACAAGGACAAAATCAAGCTGCAGTGAGATTGCAGCACCAAGAAGGCTGTGAATTTTGAATACACTCCCGCGAGAATAATCTTCCCGACTATGATGTGGTAATAATTTTTAGATACACAACTTATTGATAAACATGACGTCTGTTGTGATATTCCTTCATTTACAAAATGAAAGATTTGTAAAATACGATACAATGTTGTTTTTGATGACCTTGTAAAATTTTAACAAAATGAATACACATTTTCAGCTTGATCGGAGAAGCGGTGTTAGTGTCTTCGCAGTATTTCGTTGATTTTGTGCAGAACACAAAATATCACAATTTTGCAGGAATTATTGAAATGTAATTGTTTCGCAATGATACATAATTATGGAAAAACAAAAAGAATCAGGGAGAGGATTGAATAATGGCGTTAGCAATTCAGATGGACATTGTGATAGTGGAAATAACTAAGGTAAAAATACGAAGGACAATTATTGTGGAAATAACATAAAGCACAAACATACCTACAAGTTAATTCACTGTGCTATGAACTGAATTTGATGTATGAACATCAAGTACTTGTATTTTGTTCTCCTGGGACTGGATTCAGGTATTATCTGAATCTGCTAATACGTATTATCTTTTGATTTAATACCAAAAACACCATGTTAAATTAAAGATAATATCAAATATAGTACGTATTAGGAGATAATACTTTTTGTGAATCTGGCCCCTGGTAAGTGGTTGGTAAATTTATTTTATTCTATAAAGTATTCTCATGCAAAGCAAATGCAAGCTTCAACTGATGAAAATTAGATCGCTCAAATCACTTGTTCACACTTTGACTTAATCCTGTACACGCAACAGGTTTTTAATGTAGTTCTCCTCACACCAACAGTTGAATTCGCAACAATGAGTTTTAGCCTACTTTCTCTTACCACATGCAAACTACCTAGAATCCCAGACTAGTGGGTCAAAGGTGCGATTCCTTATAAGTGTTAACCATATTTGATTATCGACCACACTTCTAGAATACACTAGTTCGGTCTCCTGTCAATACACTCACAAGGATCTCAGAAGGTCAAGGCAAAGTCATCTTCCTCCAAATTGAGGTCATTGTTTTGAAAATCGAGTTTAATAAACTCTCACTAAGAACTTAAAAAACTGGCACGACATCTTAAAAAGATAGTCGATATAAAATGCGTTAGTTTTTAGTGACTTTCATCTTCTCCAAATCGTTGTTTGATGATTGTATGATCCTTGCGTCATGGATCCCCCCACCACTGCATTTAGAGCCACTTAAGTGTTGTGCATTAGGGAACTGAGTCGTTGTTTCAGTACATTACCGACGTTAGAGAAGAAAGCTTAGTCTTCGTCGGTGCAAAGTGGAAGTGCAGTGGCTGCGGAGATGATGTCGTCGCGTCAGATGTTTTATTTCCTTATTTTCGCCAGTGTTGGAGTTTGGGTTGCGTCCGCTCAAAAAATTGGACCCATCGGTTTGGGGAGATGTCCGAAAATGAAGGAGATGAAGGGGTTTAATATGGAAAAGGTATGTATGTACTGTCACGTTTTTTGTTGTTAAACATCAAAAACAAATTGTCAAGAAATCGTTGTAAAATCACTCCGAAAACGGAAACAATCTTTCTGACCTTTCTGGTTTTCAAGAAAAAATCGGAAAACATTCTCATGCATTTGGGTAAAGATATAACCTCAAGCTTGAATTACACGGTCATTGTATCTATTGGCTAATACAGGAGCAAAACTGAAGGCATCATAGCAATAATTAAAACAACCCGAGGTAAATGAAAACCACTGAAATTTGAAATGGACATTTCGCCTTCTGCTTCTGAAGTACAAAAGTAATGCAGATCTCAGACGGGCGAGAATGTCAATGTTGAAGCTTGAACGCCTTTCATTTGACGTCGACGGTGTCGATACCGGTGTAGGTCTAATGTAATACAAGTTTTTCAATATGCAAATTTTAATTATCGATACTAAAAACAAGTATGGTATGTTTCAACAACTTCATGCGATTGACAACATTCGGTTGACGAAAATTTAATCCAGCTAACATGCGGTTTCGTCGGTCACTTTTTAGTAATGAAAATTATGTGTCATTGCCAAGTGGAAGTAGAGACAACCGCAAACATTGGACAATTTTACAGAATTGAGCCACATATCTACTGTCCACCACCTTCTTCAAGCAATCCCTCGTTCCTGCTTGAAGAAGGTGGTGCTCCTGTAATCAGGAGCTCCGATCTTATCGAAATATTTTCAACAGCTTTCACGTTGTATTTAAACGGAAAGTGACTACATTACATTTTTCGTGAGAGATTGTCATGACACTGAATTCAACCCACATGTTTCATACGAAATAATTACTATTCTTCCACGAATTAAGATTATAAACATATGCGATGGATAATTAATTGCATTTAATTACCCGCATAACCTGGTATAAACGAAATGGCGCGTCCATGCGTCGTACGTCCGTCTATTTGACCTCGAAGTCTATTAATTTAATTTTACACCCCAGTTTACACCGACGTGATGAGGACTCATATATACGGGATGTGAGGTGTCGGGTCCAATGCCAGAGTATTATGAGTGACACATCGAACTACTTGTTACACTCTCAATTTCAAACGACAAACGAAGTCATTATTGCAAATTAAACTGCATCTAGTTTGACAGCATTATGTATCAAGAGCAGTGATGATTTCAGACATTTTATTCGGGGGGGGGGGGCTAATGAAAAACTGGGGTGCAAAATTTAATCTGGAGAGGGGGGTGGGTGTACCCAAACGTAGTCCACGTAGGATTTACTGTCATCATGGGGGGGGGGGGATTGCGACACCTAGAAGGGGGTCTGGGGGGCAAAGCCCCCCAGCCTTAGCCCCGCAGGGCGTTTTTTTTAGAATTTAAACCAGTTTAAAGTGATTCTGGGGCTTTAAAATGCACAAACCGAAGCAAAAAACCCTCCAATTGTTTCCCCGCAAGGCATTTTTTTGAATATAAACATTTTAAAATCGATTCTGGAATGCTAAACTTCTCAAATTGCAGCAAATAGCTCCCTATATTTCGTTTTAATGAAAACATAATTTAAGAATTTTGATTCTATAGATTGTTTTGTCTCTGGGCTCGGGGGGGGGGGCTAAGTACCTTCCCGGGGGAGGGGGGGGGGGGCTTAGCCCCCCCTTCCCCCGAGACATGCCTGAAATCATCACTGATCAAGAGAACGAGACTTTGAAGTTGTAACTACTTTCAGTTTCACGAAATCGATTGGATCAGGAATGTATAATACAATCTCTATACTGAAAATTGAAATGCATACAACATGACATGATACAACCCAACGCCCAGTGCAACGCGTTGATGAGCGAACTCCGATACGTGCAACATCTCGAAGCAAAAACGATCCACTCATCAAAGATCTACATTATTTGTGATTTCGTTGAAACTTTCCAATTTCCATACACATTGGAATCCAACAGATCAACGTGTTATCATTTTTGAACTTTTCGATCAATCCTTTGACAGTTCTTCCAAAACTCTTAAAATGACATCAAGTCTGTAAATGTTTGACCAATTGGGCTGTACATATGTAAAATATGAGTTAATGTTGGTTCTGATACCATGCAAAATTCGAACTTTATCGGAACATTTGGATTTTCGAACAATCCGAAGATATTTTGTAAAATGTAACCAATTGGAGGATTTGGATGAAGTTTGGTAAAATTTGATAAAATTTTGGTCTTAATGACATTGCAAAATTTCAAATTTATCGGATCAAACATTCAGAAGATATTAATTAAGAACCAATCAACGGATTTCAACAAAATTCCGTACATTTGCGCAAAATTTTGCTTCATCGGAGAAACGGTGCGACCTGTAGGACCGTCACGCAGTAACAGAAAAAAACGAAATAACAAACAGAGGTCCGTGCCAAAAGAGCAAAAGGACCTCGCTCAATATAATGATATACAAATTCAAATGATACGTAGCAGAGTGAATGTCACATAATGGAAATAATGTCGAGATCGGAAGGGAGTCTTGGGGCCTTCTTGCTCCAGTTTTATGACGCACGAAAGTTAATCTGGGACGCTAAAATTTTGCAATGCCAATTTTTATAAATATAACATTTTAGGGTCCTACGCCAATACTGGAGTGCCTCAAGGCAGAAGAGGGATGGCTGGTGGAATTGCTTTTGGAATTTGTTGTGCGATAAAAGTGTATCTTCAAAACGTTGTAATGCTCAGTTATGGGAACCCACATGTTGAGTTGTTGAACGAACAAGCGTAGCGAGCGTCACCACTCACCACGGTATACTCATGGCACTTTCTCTGTGTTTTTTTTGTGTTTTTTTTTGCCTGCACTGCCCAGGTCAAACCGCACAACCAATCGACCTGAAATTTTGCAAAAATACTAACGTAATCTATGCGGTCTCTGGGATTGTTTTTGAGCGGGATCCTGTGATTGGTTCAAATTTAAAAAAATATATCTTTTGATTGGTTGGTCTGTTCAATTTGAAATTTTGCAGAGTCATTGCAGCCAACATTGTTCCCAATCTTACAAAGTTTCAGCCAAATCCTTCAATTGGTTAAAATTTAAAACCATCTTTCCTGAGATTTTTGACATTTAAAATAGAACCGATTGACCGATCAACTTAAAACTTCGCATGGCCATTGGGACCAACATTTTAGGTACTTTTGCCAATTTGAAGACTAATATGTCGTTATCTTCAAAAGTTATTGTAATTTTAAGAACATTTTATTATATTATATATTATAATCTTGAAATATTTCAAAAATATATACTAAATTTTCACCCAGCCTTCTTGATGCTTCAGTTCCAAGCCATAGAGCAGCTGATACTTGCAAACGCATATCAAATCGGATGCAGTACGATGGCAATTCTCATCAACGCGTTACGCTGAGTACGATGGCTCGCTCATCAACGCGTTACGCTGAGCGTTTTCCTAGTGAAGCTTTCAACGCTCTTTAGTACGTTCCATCATAGAGGTAAGAAGGGCCCCTTCTTACCTCTATGGTTCCATATCTTGAGAAAAACAATTTTCGAATCTTTGTTGGTCAATGTCAAGTTTCGAATTTTGAACAAAGCAAGTCTTGCCTCGACACAAGATTTAAAGGTTTATAATGGACAACAGGTTATAGAATCTCACCTTGCATAGTGGAGTGGCTATTGTAGTCGTGGTGTAAGCATAGAATTAGGAAGCTAATTCTATGGTGTGAGTTATTTACAGTAGTTATTCACATGAGCTCCGCCTTCTCATGGTATAAAGAAGCATGTAGTGTATGATAACCTATACGTCTATCAAGTTTCATTTATTTGATTCAAAATTCAACTTATCTTTTATTAAACATAATATACGAATATAATATACGCTTGGACAAAGTAAAAACGGTAATTGAAAGAAACGTATTATTGGATGAAAAAGATTTTATGCATTCATGCGATGAAGTCTATGCTGACACTCTATCTAACTCCAATAGGTGAAGCATCTGATCATGATCATGTGTCTATTCTAGAACTTTTGAATTCCCAATTCTGATGGAATTCGATTCCATGCAATGTCAATCCTAAAGCCTATGACCGTAACCGGATTCCATCAGAATGGAATGGGGAAAACGTCCTAGAATTATAGGGCCTCAGTAGCCAATCTATTTCATTCAAATGCCGCTTTTATTTTGGTTAAAGTGTACTTCCAAATAAAAATAGGCAACTGAATTTTGATACAATTGAGATTATTTGAAAATAGATTTTAATCAGCTTGGAATTTAAAATTAAAACATTGTATCTCGATTTTCGGATCAAAATTTCGACCTAAATATCAATGAAATTATTTTCCAAATTTCCTTCTTCATAATTTAACGTGTTTCTCATAATGTTCTCTGCTCTCATTTATATTGCACCTCCTACACTCCTCGTCGGTTTGTCAAGCTAATAAGGATGGCGCACAAAAGTACGTGTGCCAAAGAAAAACAAAAGTACATGTGAAATTGCTTGGGAAACCCTCATTTAAAGAACTAACAACGAATGCATTGTATGAGTAAGATTCGCTTGAGCAAATAGTTTTCTCACGTTTCCTTGTAACTGCCTGCAAAACAGAGTGGATAGAATTGCATCAATGAAAGCCATTTAGTTAGAAAATATTAACGCGAAAAAACACGGAGATATGCTAATGTTTACGACATAGCATGTGTTTCATATATAAATCAAAATACGAATCTTTCTTCACTAAAAGTTAAGACAATTGGGCAATATTTTTAGAAAAATACGTTTTTACTGTCGGGTCATCTCAAGCGAATTCAATCTGAACAGGTCCTAATATGAT
Source organism: Leuctra nigra (assembly GCA_934045905.1). Taxonomy (NCBI): domain Eukaryota; kingdom Metazoa; phylum Arthropoda; class Insecta; order Plecoptera; family Leuctridae; genus Leuctra; species Leuctra nigra. The sequence continues at coordinate 20,072,056 of OW203761.1, read as the reverse complement.
TAGATACCGTAATGTGCCAAGCCAAGTGTTGATTCATTATCATTAATCATTATTTATTATCAAAAGCAGCGGTTCTGGTGAGATTCGTTCTGTTTCGCAAGAATTTGTAATTTCCACGGCAAAATAACATTTTATTCTGATGGAAAGTGTTATATTTTGTTCAAAATAGGGTACCTACATACAATTAAATAAAAGAAGTAAATCAGAAGACTAATTCGAGAACAGGCGCGTAGGAAGGGGGGGGGGGAGTGGGGGTCAATGACCCCCCCACTTTTCATCTTGACACCCCCAGATATCACTCCCAGATATACAAAAATATTGATAATGAGATCCAAAAATGCACAGATTTGCTCCATTATGAGGTTGAATTCTAAAAATTTTCCCAGGTTTTGCAAAACTAATTGAACAGAGGTATTTCCAATGAGACAATAACTAATTTGTCCAACATGATCATCCTCATGAATAAAATTAAATATTACACGTTAAACTAATATACCAAAACACAAACAGATGTATCTTATTGCTTATTGGTGTTGCTTATTGTAACCTTTTTCAAATGAATTCCAAAATCGATTCATAATCGTTTCTCCTTAAGGTTGCATGAGGGGATGAGATTTTAAAACCCAAAAGTGACTGAAATTTGGACTTTCACAATTATTTGTTGTTGAACCTGAAGACTCACGGCAATATAAAATAGCTTAGTCACACCGGGCATTATCTGGCTATTTTATGATATTTAAATGAGTTCTACCAATTTGCCCTAATTAGAATGCAGGTTGTACGAGTGAGTACACTTTAATGAAAACTTCATTCGGGCCACCTGCATAAGAAAACGGCTGAATATAAAAAATCGGTATTTTTTGTGCACATCCGGAATCATTACAATTTGTCAGTCTGCTATTTTATAATGTAATGTCATTAATATTTAATTGGGAAAAAATTAAATACTGAAATAAAATTAATTGTGATTATGTTAGTGAGGCCTCAAGATATTCAGTACTCCCCCCCCTAACTCAAGAGTTTCATTGTTTACAGCACGTTCCATAGTCATAAATTTCCCAGACCCTCATAAAATAAAACCTTTTTCATACAACCTTTTTGGTTATTGAATAGAAATTGACCCTCGCAATATTGAACACTTTAAGTGCCAAGACAACAATGTCAGGTAGATTGGCGGAAGGATTCGAACCCCCTTAACTAGAAATTCAAAAATTCCCTGCGGGGCCATTGGAGATTTAATCAAATAACTAAATTTATAGATTATAAATTATAATGCAATTTGTCTAAAGTTTCCCCAAGAATATTGCATATCACACATTTTAAATTTCTTTGAAAAGGATGCGAAAATAGCTTCAAATTCGATTCTTTTGTATCAAAAACTCAAAAATTTCCCTGCGGGGCCATTGGAGATTTAATAAAAACAAATAGTTACAGATTATCACAAATGTCTAAAGTTTCCACAGAATATTGCATATCACACATTGTAAATTTCTTTGAAAAGAATGCCAAAATAGCTTCAAATTCGATTCTTTTGTATGAAAAATTCAAAAAAGGCCCTGCGGGGCAAATTGGGGGGCAGGCCTCCAGACCCCCTTGTGCGCGGCGCACTGCTTTTTTCTCACATTCATCGTTCCCCGATAATTTTGACCCCCCCACTCAAAATGAAGTTCCTACGCGCCTGTTCGAGAACGTCGTTTGTGTATGTCAAGACTTCAGCTTGATCAGAATGCTTCTTTTGTTTTAAATCATGGCAATGCAAAAAATTGAATTTTTCCGGTGGCACGTTTGATCTATGTAGGGATAATTATTGAATTTTGGTATAGAATGAGTGATTCTTTTGCATATTAAATATTTCTCCGGGGATGCGGCGGCACTACTGGGGGGCCTGGGTGAGCTGTCCTCCTCAGCAGAAAATTGCCTTCCCCCGGCGCCCCTCAGTCAAATGCACCAGGCTATATAATTACATTTCGATTTCTAATTGTTGCCCCTTCAGCTTTTTGCTTTACTCCTAATGTTCTGCCCCCCCCCCCCCCCCCCACCCCTAACAATTTTTCCTGGGGCCGCCACTGTCTCCGGGTAACAAATTATTACCAAAATCACAGATATTACAGCTATTCTGTATTGTGCCAATAAGTCGGCGTCATCAAGGAACGACGTCACCAGCGGAGAGGGGAAAACGATTAATAAGAATGTTTAATTGACTTGAAAATTATCAACTTAATTTGAAACGTTTGCCGCTGGTCTTATTTCCTGCGAGATGGACTCCTGCAAGTTGTTTGACGCATGCTCGTGATTAGTTCCAGGGAGTGTGGTACGAAGTGGAGCGCTCGTTCTACATGATGGAGATCGCCTCCAGCTGCACAGCCATGACGTTCACGCCCGACTCGAGCGGGGACCTCACTGTATTCCTGCAAGTTGTTTGACGCATGTTCGTGATTAGTTCCAGGGAGTGTGGTACGAAGTGGAGCGCTCGTTCTACATGATGGAGATCGCCTCCAGCTGCACAGCCATGACGTTCACGCCCGACTCGAGCGGGGACCTCACTGTACTCCTGCAAGTTGTTTGACGCATGTTCGTGATTAGTTCCAGGGAGTGTGGTACGAAGTGGAGCGCTCGTTCTACATGATGGAGATCGCCTCCAGCTGCACAGCCATGACGTTCACGCCCGACTCGAGCGGGGACCTCACTGTATTCCTGCAAGTTGTTTGACGCATGTTCGTGATTAGTTCCAGGGAGTGTGGTACGAAGTGGAGCGCTCGTTCTACATGATGGAGATCGCCTCCAGCTGCACAGCCATGACGTTCACGCGCGACTCGAGCGGGGACCTCACTGTATTCCTGCAAGTTGTTTGACGCATGTTCGTGATTAGTTCCAGGGAGTGTGGTACGAAGTGGAGCGCTCGTTCTACATGATGGAGATCGCCTCCAGCTGCACAGCCATGACGTTCACGCGCGACTCGAGCGGGGACCTCACTGTATTCCTGCAAGTTGTTTGACGCATGTTCGTGATTAGTTCCAGGGAGTGTGGTACGAAGTGGAGCGCTCGTTCTACATGATGGAGATCGCCTCCAGCTGCACAGCCATGACGTTCACGCGCGACTCGAGCGGGGACCTCACTGTATTCCTGCAAGTTGTTTGACGCATGTTCGTGATTAGTTCCAGGGAGTGTGGTACGAAGTGGAGCGCTCGTTCTACATGATGGAGATCGCCTCCAGCTGCACAGCCATGACGTTCACGCCCGACTCGAGCGGGGACCTCACTGTATTCCTGCAAGTTGTTTGACGCATGTTCGTGATTAGTTCCAGGGAGTGTGGTACGAAGTGGAGCGCTCGTTCTACATGATGGAGATCGCCTCCAGCTGCACAGCCATGACGTTCACGCCCGACTCGAGCGGGGACCTCACTGTATTCCTGCAAGTTGTTTGACGCATGTTCGTGATTAGTTCCAGGGAGTGTGGTACGAAGTGGAGCGCTCGTTCTACATGATGGAGATCGCCTCCAGCTGCACAGCCATGACGTTCACGCCCGACTCGAGCGGGGACCTCACTGTATTCCTGCAAGTTGTTTGACGCATGTTCGTGATTAGTTCCAGGGAGTGTGGTACGAAGTGGAGCGCTCGTTCTACATGATGGAGATCGCCTCCAGCTGCACAGCCATGACGTTCACGCCCGACTCGAGCGGGGACCTCACTGTATTCCTGCAAGTTGTTTGACGCATGCTCGTGATTAGTTCCAGGGAGTGTGGTACGAAGTGGAGCGCTCGTTCTACATGATGGAGATCGCCTCCAGCTGCACAGCCATGACGTTCACGCCCGACTCGAGCGGGGACCTCACTGTATTCCTGCAAGTTGTTTGACGCATGTTCGTGATTAGTTCCAGGGAGTGTGGTACGAAGTGGAGCGCTCGTTCTACATGATGGAGATCGCCTCCAGCTGCACAGCCATGACGTTCACGCCCGACTCGAGCGGGGACCTCACTGTATTCCTGCAAGTTGTTTGACGCATGCTCGTGATTAGTTCCAGGGAGTGTGGTACGAAGTGGAGCGCTCGTTCTACATGATGGAGATCGCCTCCAGCTGCACAGCCATGACGTTCACGCCCGACTCGAGCGGGGACCTCACTGTATTCCTGCAAGTTGTTTGACGCATGTTCGTGATTAGTTCCAGGGAGTGTGGTACGAAGTGGAGCGCTCGTTCTACATGATGGAGATCGCCTCCAGCTGCACAGCCATGACGTTCACGCCCGACTCGAGCGGGGACCTCACTGTATTCCTGCAAGTTGTTTGACGCATGTTCGTGATTAGTTCCAGGGAGTGTGGTACGAAGTGGAGCGCTCGTTCTACATGATGGAGATCGCCTCCAGCTGCACAGCCATGACGTTCACGCCCGACTCGAGCGGGGACCTCACTGTATTCCTGCAAGTTGTTTGACGCATGTTCGTGATTAGTTCCAGGGAGTGTGGTACGAAGTGGAGCGCTCGTTCTACATGATGGAGATCGCCTCCAGCTGCACAGCCATGACGTTCACGCGCGACTCGAGCGGGGACCTCACTGTATTCCTGCAAGTTGTTTGACGCATGTTCGTGATTAGTTCCAGGGAGTGTGGTACGAAGTGGAGCGCTCGTTCTACATGATGGAGATCGCCTCCAGCTGCACAGCCATGACGTTCACGCGCGACTCGAGCGGGGACCTCACTGTATTCCTGCAAGTTGTTTGACGCATGTTCGTGATTAGTTCCAGGGAGTGTGGTACGAAGTGGAGCGCTCGTTCTACATGATGGAGATCGCCTCCAGCTGCACAGCCATGACGTTCACGCCCGACTCGAGCGGGGACCTCACTGTATTCCTGCAAGTTGTTTGACGCATGTTCGTGATTAGTTCCAGGGAGTGTGGTACGAAGTGGAGCGCTCGTTCTACATGATGGAGATCGCCTCCAGCTGCACAGCCATGACGTTCACGCCCGACTCGAGCGGGGACCTCACTGTATTCCTGCAAGTTGTTTGACGCATGTTCGTGATTAGTTCCAGGGAGTGTGGTACGAAGTGGAGCGCTCGTTCTACATGATGGAGATCGCCTCCAGCTGCACAGCCATGACGTTCACGCGCGACTCGAGCGGGGACCTCACTGTATTCCTGCAAGTTGTTTGACGCATGTTCGTGATTAGTTCCAGGGAGTGTGGTACGAAGTGGAGCGCTCGTTCTACATGATGGAGATCGCCTCCAGCTGCACAGCCATGACGTTCACGCCCGACTCGAGCGGGGACCTCACTGTATTCCTGCAAGTTGTTTGACGCATGTTCGTGATTAGTTCCAGGGAGTGTGGTACGAAGTGGAGCGCTCGTTCTACATGATGGAGATCGCCTCCAGCTGCACAGCCATGACGTTCACGCGCGACTCGAGCGGGGACCTCACTGTATTCCTGCAAGTTGTTTGACGCATGTTCGTGATTAGTTCCAGGGAGTGTGGTACGAAGTGGAGCGCTCGTTCTACATGATGGAGATCGCCTCCAGCTGCACAGCCATGACGTTCACGCCCGACTCGAGCGGGGACCTCACTGTATTCCTGCAAGTTGTTTGACGCATGTTCGTGATTAGTTCCAGGGAGTGTGGTACGAAGTGGAGCGCTCGTTCTACATGATGGAGATCGCCTCCAGCTGCACAGCCATGACGTTCACGCCCGACTCGAGCGGGGACCTCACTGTATTCCTGCAAGTTGTTTGACGCATGTTCGTGATTAGTTCCAGGGAGTGTGGTACGAAGTGGAGCGCTCGTTCTACATGATGGAGATCGCCTCCAGCTGCACAGCCATGACGTTCACGCCCGACTCGAGCGGGGACCTCACTGTATTCCTGCAAGTTGTTTGACGCATGTTCGTGATTAGTTCCAGGGAGTGTGGTACGAAGTGGAGCGCTCGTTCTACATGATGGAGATCGCCTCCAGCTGCACAGCCATGACGTTCACGCCCGACTCGAGCGGGGACCTCACTGTATTCCTGCAAGTTGCTTGACGCATGTTCGTGATTAGTTCCAGGGAGTGTGGTACGAAGTGGAGCGCTCGTTCTACATGATGGAGATCGCCTCCAGCTGCACAGCCATGACGTTCACGCCCGACTCGAGCGGGGACCTCACTGTATTCCTGCAAGTTGTTTGACGCATGTTCGTGATTAGTTCCAGGGAGTGTGGTACGAAGTGGAGCGCTCGTTCTACATGATGGAGATCGCCTCCAGCTGCACAGCCATGACGTTCACGCCCGACTCGAGCGGGGACCTCACTGTATTCCTGCAAGTTGTTTGACGCATGTTCGTGATTAGTTCCAGGGAGTGTGGTACGAAGTGGAGCGCTCGTTCTACATGATGGAGATCGCCTCCAGCTGCACAGCCATGACGTTCACGCCCGACTCGAGCGGGGACCTCACTGTATTCCTGCAAGTTGTTTGACGCATGTTCGTGATTAGTTCCAGGGAGTGTGGTACGAAGTGGAGCGCTCGTTCTACATGATGGAGATCGCCTCCAGCTGCACAGCCATGACGTTCACGCCCGACTCGAGCGGGGACCTCACTGTATTCCTGCAAGTTGTTTGACGCATGTTCGTGATTAGTTCCAGGGAGTGTGGTACGAAGTGGAGCGCTCGTTCTACATGATGGAGATCGCCTCCAGCTGCACAGCCATGACGTTCACGCCCGACTCGAGCGGGGACCTCACTGTATTCCTGCAAGTTGTTTGACGCATGTTCGTGATTAGTTCCAGGGAGTGTGGTACGAAGTGGAGCGCTCGTTCTACATGATGGAGATCGCCTCCAGCTGCACAGCCATGACGTTCACGCCCGACTCGAGCGGGGACCTCACTGTATTCCTGCAAGTTGTTTGACGCATGTTCGTGATTAGTTCCAGGGAGTGTGGTACGAAGTGGAGCGCTCGTTCTACATGATGGAGATCGCCTCCAGCTGCACAGCCATGACGTTCACGCCCGACTCGAGCGGGGACCTCACTGTATTCCTGCAAGTTGTTTGACGCATGTTCGTGATTAGTTCCAGGGAGTGTGGTACGAAGTGGAGCGCTCGTTCTACATGATGGAGATCGCCTCCAGCTGCACAGCCATGACGTTCACGCCCGACTCGAGCGGGGACCTCACTGTATTCCTGCAAGTTGTTTGACGCATGTTCGTGATTAGTTCCAGGGAGTGTGGTACGAAGTGGAGCGCTCGTTCTACATGATGGAGATCGCCTCCAGCTGCACAGCCATGACGTTCACGCCCGACTCGAGCGGGGACCTCACTGTATTCCTGCAAGTTGTTTGACGCATGTTCGTGATTAGTTCCAGGGAGTGTGGTACGAAGTGGAGCGCTCGTTCTACATGATGGAGATCGCCTCCAGCTGCACAGCCATGACGTTCACGCCCGACTCGAGCGGGGACCTCACTGTATTCCTGCAAGTTGCTTGACGCATGTTCGTGATTAGTTCCAGGGAGTGTGGTACGAAGTGGAGCGCTCGTTCTACATGATGGAGATCGCCTCCAGCTGCACAGCCATGACGTTCACGCGCGACTCGAGCGGGGACCTCACTGTATTCCTGCAAGTTGTTTGACGCATGTTCGTGATTAGTTCCAGGGAGTGTGGTACGAAGTGGAGCGCTCGTTCTACATGATGGAGATCGCCTCCAGCTGCACAGCCATGACGTTCACGCCCGACTCGAGCGGGGACCTCACTGTATTCCTGCAAGTTGTTTGACGCATGTTCGTGATTAGTTCCAGGGAGTGTGGTACGAAGTGGAGCGCTCGTTCTACATGATGGAGATCGCCTCCAGCTGCACAGCCATGACGTTCACGCCCGACTCGAGCGGGGACCTCACTGTATTCCTGCAAGTTGTTTGACGCATGTTCGTGATTAGTTCCAGGGAGTGTGGTACGAAGTGGAGCGCTCGTTCTACATGATGGAGATCGCCTCCAGCTGCACAGCCATGACGTTCACGCGCGACTCGAGCGGGGACCTCACTGTATTCCTGCAAGTTGTTTGACGCATGTTCGTGATTAGTTCCAGGGAGTGTGGTACGAAGTGGAGCGCTCGTTCTACATGATGGAGATCGCCTCCAGCTGCACAGCCATGACGTTCACGCCCGACTCGAGCGGGGACCTCACTGTATTCCTGCAAGTTGTTTGACGCATGTTCGTGATTAGTTCCAGGGAGTGTGGTACGAAGTGGAGCGCTCGTTCTACATGATGGAGATCGCCTCCAGCTGCACAGCCATGACGTTCACGCGCGACTCGAGCGGGGACCTCACTGTATTCCTGCAAGTTGTTTGACGCATGCTCGTGATTAGTTCCAGGGAGTGTGGTACGAAGTGGAGCGCTCGTTCTACATGATGGAGATCGCCTCCAGCTGCACAGCCATGACGTTCACGCGCGACTCGAGCGGGGACCTCACTGTATTCCTGCAAGTTGCTTGACGCATGCTCGTGATTAGTTCCAGGGAGTGTGGTACGAAGTGGAGCGCTCGTTCTACATGATGGAGATCGCCTCCAGCTGCACAGCCATGACGTTCACGCGCGACTCGAGCGGGGACCTCACTGTATTCCTGCAAGTTGTTTGACGCATGTTCGTGATTAGTTCCAGGGAGTGTGGTACGAAGTGGAGCGCTCGTTCTACATGATGGAGATCGCCTCCAGCTGCACAGCCATGACGTTCACGCCCGACTCGAGCGGGGACCTCACTGTATTCCTGCAAGTTGTTTGACGCATGTTCGTGATTAGTTCCAGGGAGTGTGGTACGAAGTGGAGCGCTCGTTCTACATGATGGAGATCGCCTCCAGCTGCACAGCCATGACGTTCACGCCCGACTCGACCGGGGACCTCGCTGTATTCCTGCAAGTTGTTTGACGCATGTTCGTGATTAGTTCCAGGGAGTGTGGTACGAAGTGGAGCGCTCGTTCTACATGATGGAGATCGCCTCCAGCTGCACAGCCATGACGTTCACGCCCGACTCGAGCGGGGACCTCACTGTATTCCTGCAAGTTGTTTGACGCATGTTCGTGATTAGTTCCAGGGAGTGTGGTACGAAGTGGAGCGCTCGTTCTACATGATGGAGATCGCCTCCAGCTGCACAGCCATGACGTTCACGCCCGACTCGAGCGGGGACCTCACTGTATTCCTGCAAGTTGTTTGACGCATGTTCGTGATTAGTTCCAGGGAGTGTGGTACGAAGTGGAGCGCTCGTTCTACATGATGGAGATCGCCTCCAGCTGCACAGCCATGACGTTCACGCCCGACTCGAGCGGGGACCTCACTGTATTCCTGCAAGTTGTTTGACGCATGTTCGTGATTAGTTCCAGGGAGTGTGGTACGAAGTGGAGCGCTCGTTCTACATGATGGAGATCGCCTCCAGCTGCACAGCCATGACGTTCACGCCCGACTCGAGCGGGGACCTCACTGTATTCCTGCAAGTTGTTTGACGCATGTTCGTGATTAGTTCCAGGGAGTGTGGTACGAAGTGGAGCGCTCGTTCTACATGATGGAGATCGCCTCCAGCTGCACAGCCATGACGTTCACGCCCGACTCGAGCGGGGACCTCACTGTATTCCTGCAAGTTGTTTGACGCATGCTCGTGATTAGTTCCAGGGAGTGTGGTACGAAGTGGAGCGCTCGTTCTACATGATGGAGATCGCCTCCAGCTGCACAGCCATGACGTTCACGCCCGACTCGAGCGGGGACCTCACTGTATTCCTGCAAGTTGTTTGACGCATGTTCGTGATTAGTTCCAGGGAGTGTGGTACGAAGTGGAGCGCTCGTTCTACATGATGGAGATCGCCTCCAGCTGCACAGCCATGACGTTCACGCCCGACTCGAGCGGGGACCTCACTGTATTCCTGCAAGTTGTTTGACGCATGTTCGTGATTAGTTCCAGGGAGTGTGGTACGAAGTGGAGCGCTCGTTCTACATGATGGAGATCGCCTCCAGCTGCACAGCCATGACGTTCACGCCCGACTCGAGCGGGGACCTCACTGTATTCCTGCAAGTTGTTTGACGCATGTTCGTGATTAGTTCCAGGGAGTGTGGTACGAAGTGGAGCGCTCGTTCTACATGATGGAGATCGCCTCCAGCTGCACAGCCATGACGTTCACGCCCGACTCGAGCGGGGACCTCACTGTATTCCTGCAAGTTGTTTGACGCATGTTCGTGATTAGTTCCAGGGAGTGTGGTACGAAGTGGAGCGCTCGTTCTACATGATGGAGATCGCCTCCAGCTGCACAGCCATGACGTTCACGCCCGACTCGAGCGGGGACCTCACTGTATTCCTGCAAGTTGTTTGACGCATGTTCGTGATTAGTTCCAGGGAGTGTGGTACGAAGTGGAGCGCTCGTTCTACATGATGGAGATCGCCTCCAGCTGCACAGCCATGACGTTCACGCGCGACTCGAGCGGGGACCTCACTGTATTCCTGCAAGTTGCTTGACGCATGTTCGTGATTAGTTCCAGGGAGTGTGGTACGAAGTGGAGCGCTCGTTCTACATGATGGAGATCGCCTCCAGCTGCACAGCCATGACGTTCACGCGCGACTCGAGCGGGGACCTCACTGTATTCCTGCAAGTTGTTTGACGCATGTTCGTGATTAGTTCCAGGGAGTGTGGTACGAAGTGGAGCGCTCGTTCTACATGATGGAGATCGCCTCCAGCTGCACAGCCATGACGTTCACGCGCGACTCGAGCGGGGACCTCACTGTATTCCTGCAAGTTGTTTGACGCATGTTCGTGATTAGTTCCAGGGAGTGTGGTACGAAGTGGAGCGCTCGTTCTACATGATGGAGATCGCCTCCAGCTGCACAGCCATGACGTTCACGCCCGACTCGAGCGGGGACCTCACTGTATTCCTGCAAGTTGTTTGACGCATGTTCGTGATTAGTTCCAGGGAGTGTGGTACGAAGTGGAGCGCTCGTTCTACATGATGGAGATCGCCTCCAGCTGCACAGCCATGACGTTCACGCGCGACTCGAGCGGGGACCTCACTGTATTCCTGCAAGTTGTTTGACGCATGTTCGTGATTAGTTCCAGGGAGTGTGGTACGAAGTGGAGCGCTCGTTCTACATGATGGAGATCGCCTCCAGCTGCACAGCCATGACGTTCACGCGCGACTCGAGCGGGGACCTCACTGTATTCCTGCAAGTTGTTTGACGCATGTTCGTGATTAGTTCCAGGGAGTGTGGTACGAAGTGGAGCGCTCGTTCTACATGATGGAGATCGCCTCCAGCTGCACAGCCATGACGTTCACGCGCGACTCGAGCGGGGACCTCACTGTATTCCTGCAAGTTGTTTGACGCATGTTCGTGATTAGTTCCAGGGAGTGTGGTACGAAGTGGAGCGCTCGTTCTACATGATGGAGATCGCCTCCAGGTGCACAGCCATGACGTTCACGCGCGACTCGAGCGGGGACCTCACTGTATTCCTGCAAGTTGTTTGACGCATGTTCGTGATTAGTTCCAGGGAGTGTGGTACGAAGTGGAGCGCTCGTTCTACATGATGGAGATCGCCTCCAGGTGCACAGCCATGACGTTCACGCCCGACTCGAGCGGGGACCTCACTGTATTCCTGCAAGTTGTTTGACGCATGTTCGTGATTAGTTCCAGGGAGTGTGGTACGAAGTGGAGCGCTCGTTCTACATGATGGAGATCGCCTCCAGCTGCACAGCCATGACGTTCACGCCCGACTCGAGCGGGGACCTCACTGTATTCCTGCAAGTTGTTTGACGCATGTTCGTGATTAGTTCCAGGGAGTGTGGTACGAAGTGGAGCGCTCGTTCTACATGATGGAGATCGCCTCCAGCTGCACAGCCATGACGTTCACGCCCGACTCGAGCGGGGACCTCACTGTATTCCTGCAAGTTGTTTGACGCATGTTCGTGATTAGTTCCAGGGAGTGTGGTACGAAGTGGAGCGCTCGTTCTACATGATGGAGATCGCCTCCAGCTGCACAGCCATGACGTTCACGCCCGACTCGAGCGGGGACCTCACTGTATTCCTGCAAGTTGTTTGACGCATGTTCGTGATTAGTTCCAGGGAGTGTGGTACGAAGTGGAGCGCTCGTTCTACATGATGGAGATCGCCTCCAGCTGCACAGCCATGACGTTCACGCCCGACTCGAGCGGGGACCTCACTGTATTCCTGCAAGTTGTTTGACGCATGTTCGTGATTAGTTCCAGGGAGTGTGGTACGAAGTGGAGCGCTCGTTCTACATGATGGAGATCGCCTCCAGCTGCACAGCCATGACGTTCACGCGCGACTCGAGCGGGGACCTCACTGTATTCCTGCAAGTTGTTTGACGCATGTTCGTGATTAGTTCCAGGGAGTGTGGTACGAAGTGGAGCGCTCGTTCTACATGATGGAGATCGCCTCCAGCTGCACAGCCATGACGTTCACGCCCGACTCGAGCGGGGACCTCACTGTATTCCTGCAAGTTGTTTGACGCATGTTCGTGATTAGTTCCAGGGAGTGTGGTACGAAGTGGAGCGCTCGTTCTACATGATGGAGATCGCCTCCAGCTGCACAGCCATGACGTTCACGCCCGACTCGAGCGGGGACCTCACTGTATTCCTGCAAGTTGTTTGACGCATGTTCGTGATTAGTTCCAGGGAGTGTGGTACGAAGTGGAGCGCTCGTTCTACATGATGGAGATCGCCTCCAGCTGCACAGCCATGACGTTCACGCCCGACTCGAGCGGGGACCTCACTGTATTCCTGCAAGTTGTTTGACGCATGTTCGTGATTAGTTCCAGGGAGTGTGGTACGAAGTGGAGCGCTCGTTCTACATGATGGAGATCGCCTCCAGCTGCACAGCCATGACGTTCACGCCCGACTCGAGCGGGGACCTCACTGTATTCCTGCAAGTTGTTTGACGCATGTTCGTGATTAGTTCCAGGGAGTGTGGTACGAAGTGGAGCGCTCGTTCTACATGATGGAGATCGCCTCCAGCTGCACAGCCATGACGTTCACGCGCGACTCGAGCGGGGACCTCACTGTATTCCTGCAAGTTGTTTGACGCATGTTCGTGATTAGTTCCAGGGAGTGTGGTACGAAGTGGAGCGCTCGTTCTACATGATGGAGATCGCCTCCAGCTGCACAGCCATGACGTTCACGCCCGACTCGAGCGGGGACCTCACTGTATTCCTGCAAGTTGTTTGACGCATGTTCGTGATTAGTTCCAGGGAGTGTGGTACGAAGTGGAGCGCTCGTTCTACATGATGGAGATCGCCTCCAGCTGCACAGCCATGACGTTCACGCCCGACTCGAGCGGGGACCTCACTGTATTCCTGCAAGTTGTTTGACGCATGTTCGTGATTAGTTCCAGGGAGTGTGGTACGAAGTGGAGCGCTCGTTCTACATGATGGAGATCGCCTCCAGCTGCACAGCCATGACGTTCACGCCCGACTCGAGCGGGGACCTCACTGTATTCCTGCAAGTTGTTTGACGCATGTTCGTGATTAGTTCCAGGGAGTGTGGTACGAAGTGGAGCGCTCGTTCTACATGATGGAGATCGCCTCCAGCTGCACAGCCATGACGTTCACGCGCGACTCGAGCGGGGACCTCACTGTATTCCTGCAAGTTGTTTGACGCATGTTCGTGATTAGTTCCAGGGAGTGTGGTACGAAGTGGAGCGCTCGTTCTACATGATGGAGATCGCCTCCAGCTGCACAGCCATGACGTTCACGCCCGACTCGAGCGGGGACCTCACTGTATTCCTGCAAGTTGTTTGACGCATGTTCGTGATTAGTTCCAGGGAGTGTGGTACGAAGTGGAGCGCTCGTTCTACATGATGGAGATCGCCTCCAGCTGCACAGCCATGACGTTCACGCGCGACTCGAGCGGGGACCTCACTGTATTCCTGCAAGTTGTTTGACGCATGTTCGTGATTAGTTCCAGGGAGTGTGGTACGAAGTGGAGCGCTCGTTCTACATGATGGAGATCGCCTCCAGCTGCACAGCCATGACGTTCACGCCCGACTCGACCGGGGACCTCACTGTATTCCTGCAAGTTGTTTGACGCATGTTCGTGATTAGTTCCAGGGAGTGTGGTACGAAGTGGAGCGCTCGTTCTACATGATGGAGATCGCCTCCAGCTGCACAGCCATGACGTTCACGCCCGACTCGAGCGGGGACCTCACTGTATTCCTGCAAGTTGTTTGACGCATGTTCGTGATTAGTTCCAGGGAGTGTGGTACGAAGTGGAGCGCTCGTTCTACATGATGGAGATCGCCTCCAGCTGCACAGCCATGACGTTCACGCGCGACTCGAGCGGGGACCTCACTGTATTCCTGCAAGTTGTTTGACGCATGTTCGTGATTAGTTCCAGGGAGTGTGGTACGAAGTGGAGCGCTCGTTCTACATGATGGAGATCGCCTCCAGCTGCACAGCCATGACGTTCACGCCCGACTCGAGCGGGGACCTCACTGTATTCCTGCAAGTTGTTTGACGCATGTTCGTGATTAGTTCCAGGGAGTGTGGTACGAAGTGGAGCGCTCGTTCTACATGATGGAGATCGCCTCCAGCTGCACAGCCATGACGTTCACGCCCGACTCGAGCGGGGACCTCACTGTATTCCTGCAAGTTGTTTGACGCATGTTCGTGATTAGTTCCAGGGAGTGTGGTACGAAGTGGAGCGCTCGTTCTACATGATGGAGATCGCCTCCAGCTGCACAGCCATGACGTTCACGCGCGACTCGAGCGGGGACCTCACTGTATTCCTGCAAGTTGCTTGACGCATGTTCGTGATTAGTTCCAGGGAGTGTGGTACGAAGTGGAGCGCTCGTTCTACATGATGGAGATCGCCTCCAGCTGCACAGCCATGACGTTCACGCGCGACTCGAGCGGGGACCTCACTGTATTCCTGCAAGTTGCTTGACGCATGTTCGTGATTAGTTCCAGGGAGTGTGGTACGAAGTGGAGCGCTCGTTCTACATGATGGAGATCGCCTCCAGCTGCACAGCCATGACGTTCACGCCCGACTCGAGCGGGGACCTCACTGTATTCCTGCAAGTTGTTTGACGCATGTTCGTGATTAGTTCCAGGGAGTGTGGTACGAAGTGGAGCGCTCGTTCTACATGATGGAGATCGCCTCCAGCTGCACAGCCATGACGTTCACGCCCGACTCGAGCGGGGACCTCACTGTATTCCTGCAAGTTGTTTGACGCATGTTCGTGATTAGTTCCAGGGAGTGTGGTACGAAGTGGAGCGCTCGTTCTACATGATGGAGATCGCCTCCAGCTGCACAGCCATGACGTTCACGCCCGACTCGAGCGGGGACCTCGCTGTATTCCTGCAAGTTGCTTGACGCATGTTCGTGATTAGTTCCAGGGAGTGTGGTACGAAGTGGAGCGCTCGTTCTACATGATGGAGATCGCCTCCAGCTGCACAGCCATGACGTTCACGCCCGACTCGAGCGGGGACCTCGCTGTATTCCTGCAAGTTGCTTGACGCATGTTCGTGATTAGTTCCAGGGAGTGTGGTACGAAGTGGAGCGCTCGTTCTACATGATGGAGATCGCCTCCAGCTGCACAGCCATGACGTTCACGCCCGACTCGACCGGGGACCTCACTGTATTCCTGCAAGTTGTTTGACGCATGTTCGTGATTAGTTCCAGGGAGTGTGGTACGAAGTGGAGCGCTCGTTCTACATGATGGAGATCGCCTCCAGCTGCACAGCCATGACGTTCACGCCCGACTCGAGCGGGGACCTCACTGTATTCCTGCAAGTTGTTTGACGCATGTTCGTGATTAGTTCCAGGGAGTGTGGTACGAAGTGGAGCGCTCGTTCTACATGATGGAGATCGCCTCCAGCTGCACAGCCATGACGTTCACGCGCGACTCGAGCGGGGACCTCACTGTATTCCTGCAAGTTGTTTGACGCATGTTCGTGATTAGTTCCAGGGAGTGTGGTACGAAGTGGAGCGCTCGTTCTACATGATGGAGATCGCCTCCAGCTGCACAGCCATGACGTTCACGCGCGACTCGAGCGGGGACCTCACTGTATTCCTGCAAGTTGTTTGACGCATGTTCGTGATTAGTTCCAGGGAGTGTGGTACGAAGTGGAGCGCTCGTTCTACATGATGGAGATCGCCTCCAGCTGCACAGCCATGACGTTCACGCCCGACTCGACCGGGGACCTCACTGTATTCCTGCAAGTTGTTTGACGCATGTTCGTGATTAGTTCCAGGGAGTGTGGTACGAAGTGGAGCGCTCGTTCTACATGATGGAGATCGCCTCCAGCTGCACAGCCATGACGTTCACGCGCGACTCGAGCGGGGACCTCACTGTATTCCTGCAAGTTGTTTGACGCATGTTCGTGATTAGTTCCAGGGAGTGTGGTACGAAGTGGAGCGCTCGTTCTACATGATGGAGATCGCCTCCAGCTGCACAGCCATGACGTTCACGCGCGACTCGAGCGGGGACCTCACTGTATTCCTGCAAGTTGTTTGACGCATGTTCGTGATTAGTTCCAGGGAGTGTGGTACGAAGTGGAGCGCTCGTTCTACATGATGGAGATCGCCTCCAGCTGCACAGCCATGACGTTCACGCGCGACTCGAGCGGGGACCTCACTGTATTCCTGCAAGTTGTTTGACGCATGTTCGTGATTAGTTCCAGGGAGTGTGGTACGAAGTGGAGCGCTCGTTCTACATGATCGAGATCGCCTCCAGCTGCACAGCCATGACGTTCACGCCCGACTCGAGCGGGGACCTCACTGTATTCCTGCAAGTTGCTTGACGCATGTTCGTGATTAGTTCCAGGGAGTGTGGTACGAAGTGGAGCGCTCGTTCTACATGATGGAGATCGCCTCCAGCTGCACAGCCATGACGTTCACGCGCGACTCGAGCGGGGACCTCACTCTATTCCTGCAAGTTGTTTGACGCATGTTCGTGATTAGTTCCAGGGAGTGTGGTACGAAGTGGAGCGCTCGTTCTACATGATCGAGATCGCCTCCAGCTGCACAGCCATGACGTTCACGCCCGACTCGAGCGGGGACCTCACTGTATTCCTGCAAGTTGCTTGACGCATGTTCGTGATTAGTTCCAGGGAGTGTGGTACGAAGTGGAGCGCTCGTTCTACATGATGGAGATCGCCTCCAGCTGCACAGCCATGACGTTCACGCGCGACTCGAGCGGGGACCTCACTGTATTCCTGCAAGTTGTTTGACGCATGTTCGTGATTAGTTCCAGGGAGTGTGGTACGAAGTGGAGCGCTCGTTCTACATGATGGAGATCGCCTCCAGCTGCACAGCCATGACGTTCACGCCCGACTCGAGCGGGGACCTCACTGTATTCCTGCAAGTTGTTTGACGCATGTTCGTGATTAGTTCCAGGGAGTGTGGTACGAAGTGGAGCGCTCGTTCTACATGATGGAGATCGCCTCCAGCTGCACAGCCATGACGTTCACGCCCGACTCGACCGGGGACCTCACTGTATTCCTGCAAGTTGTTTGACGCATGTTCGTGATTAGTTCCAGGGAGTGTGGTACGAAGTGGAGCGCTCGTTCTACATGATGGAGATCGCCTCCAGCTGCACAGCCATGACGTTCACGCGCGACTCGAGCGGGGACCTCACTGTATTCCTGCAAGTTGTTTGACGCATGTTCGTGATTAGTTCCAGGGAGTGTGGTACGAAGTGGAGCGCTCGTTCTACATGATGGAGATCGCCTCCAGCTGCACAGCCATGACGTTCACGCCCGACTCGAGCGGGGACCTCACTGTATTCCTGCAAGTTGTTTGACGCATGTTCGTGATTAGTTCCAGGGAGTGTGGTACGAAGTGGAGCGCTCGTTCTACATGATGGAGATCGCCTCCAGCTGCACAGCCATGACGTTCACGCCCGACTCGAGCGGGGACCTCACTGTATTCCTGCAAGTTGTTTGACGCATGTTCGTGATTAGTTCCAGGGAGTGTGGTACGAAGTGGAGCGCTCGTTCTACATGATGGAGATCGCCTCCAGCTGCACAGCCATGACGTTCACGTTCGACTCGAGCGGGGACCTCACTGTATTCCTGCAAGTTGTTTGACGCATGTTCGTGATTAGTTCCAGGGAGTGTGGTACGAAGTGGAGCGCTCGTTCTACATGATGGAGATCGCCTCCAGCTGCACAGCCATGACGTTCACGCCCGACTCGAGCGGGGACCTCACTGTATTCCTGCAAGTTGTTTGACGCATGTTCGTGATTAGTTCCAGGGAGTGTGGTACGAAGTGGAGCGCTCGTTCTACATGATGGAGATCGCCTCCAGCTGCACAGCCATGACGTTCACGCGCGACTCGAGCGGGGACCTCACTGTATTCCTGCAAGTTGTTTGACGCATGCTCGTGATTAGTTCCAGGGAGTGTGGTACGAAGTGGAGCGCTCGTTCTACATGATGGAGATCGCCTCCAGCTGCACAGCCATGACGTTCACGCCCGACTCGACCGGGGACCTCGCTGTGACTGTCAAGAGTGTCAACCGATGGTGAGCATCGCATGTTCATTCCACTCAACTTGATCCATCCAGAACAGATACACGTCGTCTCTACTAAGAACGAAGAAAACCGGCCACATGGTGCTTTGATAATATTCGTCGTCATTGCCCGTTTTTTTTTTTTTTTTTAGGTATTTTGTCAATTTTATTATCTGTCAAAAGCGCAAACTCCTAACTATAAAAACCGAAAATTTAATATTCATGTTTCACTAATTTAACAAAACTAAAAAAAATACAAAATAGTCAATAGGATGTATAATATAGCGAACACTAATAGTGATTCTATTCATTCTCTGCAGCCTAATTACTCTAAATAAACAGCATTCTACGTAAAATGAATTAAGAATAAGTACTAAATATTCTGCTCTGCGCAATTATAGTCAAAATGGGAGTTTTAAGGTCCAATTTGGCGCTCTGGACCCATTTTACCTAATATTATTATTAGGAATATTCATAGAAAAATTGGTAAGATATAAACTTTAATTTTTCCTTTTGGGGTTTAACTTTCCAAACTGTCGTTTGTCCAAGCCACGACCACGGGAGTATGGTCGGTGACAGGCAAAGATGAACCCGCTCTAGCATGGCCCGGTTTATACCTGGCCATGTTAAACTGGGTCCATCTTTGCCTGTCCCCGACCGTAGATAGAACTTCTCAGTAGGACCGCTCATTAGATCTTCAAGTAGTACTTGAATGTATTTGCTGCGTCTGAAATCAGCAGTAGTACAGAACGAGCATTTAGAGATGCTTGTCTAGCTGTCTAATCTCTCCTTAATTTACCAATTTTGTGTTCAGTTAGCTTTTACTTTATGATCTGTGGACTGGACATGTTTGTTTTATGATAGATTGCACGCACAACTATAATTACAAATGTTAATATGTTTTTAACGAATTTCCTGGGTAGGTACAATTGCAAGGCAAGTGGTTCAGTGGAGAACATGTAGGAAATGGGCTATTTTAATAATGTCGGTGCATAAGTGCGTTTCGACTTGCATTTCATGGTTATTAATCTTAATAAGGTACCTATAGGACATGAAATTACCTACACCGAAAATTTAAAAACGCAACAATTGAGTTGAATGTCTTTAACTCATCATATCAGCTGCTTGCATTGCCGAGGTGGAAAGAGGTGCACTTGCATCCCTGGATTTTACAAAGAAAATTTCGAAACTCACATTAAACAGAAATAAAAGAAAATAATAACACCTCCCCCCCCCCCCCCCACCCGGGATAAATCCTGTGGATTCTCAGACGTCTTCTTCACATCACCTGACGTGAAGCAATTTGAACAAGGAATGATCAACTCAATAAATCAGGTGAATGGAGAATGAATAATTAGTTGAAAATATAAAAAAAAGAATAAAGAAAATTAAAAAACATCCCTAACTAGCCTACAGAGAAAAAAAAGCAGATGTAAAAATAATATATTTTCAAAAAAAAGTAAAACATCCGATGGGCCCTAAAATAGTTGAATTTGTCTGACTATAGGAATCTTCATATGTTGTCTTGCTTCAGGACTGGAAATCCCAGCGTGAGTCTGGGTAAAGGAGTGCCCACCTACAAGGGGTCATCCACTCTGAAGTACCGAGTGTCGTCCAGACTGCCTCCAGCGCTCGCCAGGACTTTGCCTGGAGCTGGAACCTACACCATTCTGGACACAGACTACGACACTTACGCCATCCTCTGGTCCTGCTCAAACATGGGCATCATGCACTCGGGTAACACAATTCAGCTCAGTACCAGAGCAAGTTGCCATGAGCAGGTTAAATTGACAAAATCTTAATTTTTTTTATGTGTGTTGGGCTAATCAATACCTACAAATAAATAACATCAAATAGATGCTAATTTTCCGCTCTTTTTATTATTTTCTAAAATTGTTTTGGAATACCTTATGGTCACTTTTCCACTAAGGTATTTGATAACAATAATTTATCGTATGGATTTAATGCTTGAAAGGTCATAAACAGGAACTGGAACCTGAACCGAAAAGAACTAATATTTTTATAGGAACCGGAACCCATATTATTTTTTTAAGTGGAAACGGAACCCTTATAATTTATATTTTACATTATTTGGGTATTCATTTTCATTGAATTTTTACTTCATTGCCTTTCAAATTTGAAATTATTTATTACCATTTACAGCTTTTCAAATAGGTAAATGAACACTGAGTGAAATTAATGTTGGACATTTCTGTGCATGTAAGTTTCCAAAACTCAATTTCCAAAAAGATAATTTGAATTATTGTCTGAATTTGATGGAGCCCTTATGGAACTGAAATGGAACTGGAATCGGAACCGTTATTTGATTTTTTTCTAGGAACCGGTACCGATATTTATCTGGGATTCCCAGTCCCTCGTCATAAAATAATAGTACACTATTATTTTGAAACATACTTTCATTTATGTCGTGGTAAGCATCGGCTACAATCCTACAAATTGCAATCCCAAGTCATTAACTTTCCTAACATTTATTAAAAAAAAGAAAAGCAAATAAAATTTTACGTTTCACATCTTTAGTACCTACTGCAATAAATTCATTGTGAATTTCGATCCTGAGAATATTATTCAGATAAATCAAACAGCAGCTATACCCTTAAAGGTTACAAGTGAAGGGTACATAGGGAAAGAACGCTATAAAGTCACATTCACATGAAACTGATGAAACTTATCTTCCATACAAATCGATTACATTTCAATTGCATTTTTCAAGACTTTGTGCCAATATTTTCTAAAAAATATAGCGTTCTTTCCCTGTGCCCTTCAAGTGCTCTACCACTTTTGTCGGAGATTATGATGTACAGTCAATGAGTTACTTCTACATTCTCTCATAAACCATGTCTAATATCGTAAGAACACATAACATAAGATAACACAATTCTTTGACATAAATGAAATCATATAAATCATCCCATTTTAATTTTGAGCTCTCATAATTTTGATTTCCGCAGATCAAGTGTGGGTGTTGGGGAGGAGTCGAGACCTGACGGTATCGGTGCGAGCGACGGCGTACGACAGACTCCACACGCTTGGCTTCGACAGCGATCGCCTCACCGTGTCCAAGAACGAAAACTGTCCGCAATTCTAGCGGTGTTCCAAGTGGAACGTTGGTTTATTTTACCATCACTTTGATATTAATGGTGTCTGTAAAACATAGTCACAGAATCAACCTACTCAGCTAATTTGGCTATCCAATTTGCTAAATACTAATAGAATGTATTTAGCAGCTTTCATTAAGGATTTTGTCTTTGCACTCCTTTGCTCTCTCACTCAACATTGTCAATCATGAAATGGGGAATTTAAATTAAGAGCAAAAGGTAAATATTCCATCAAACGCTTGTACTAGGTAATGCAAGCAATTTGGTCACAAATTTCCTTTACCACATGCAAAATAATTCTGGAGCAAATTAATGGAAATGGCGAGTCAGTTAGGTACGTGAGCAACTTGATCAATAGTTTCAACTGGATACCAGTAAAAGAAAATGTCAGAATTACTGGAAATTACATGTTGTGGAAAACAACATGATACATGAGATGAAAAGCTGCGTGTATATGTGATGTCAGGCAGGAGATATTATTATGATTCATGAATTTGTGCTCAGACTTGTTTTTAGAAGATGGAATAGATAAATGGTACACGGAAAATGAACAGCGTGATAAAAATAATTAAATACCAACTGAGAATATTTTTTACAACCAACATGTATATTTCAAATTTATCAAAATACAGTACCTCTATAATTGTGTGGACACAGCAAATATTTCAAAATGATATACAGCATATATTCACATTAAAATGCAGCTGAACAATGGTGGAGAATAATAATAAAAGTAAGAACCACTTTCATCGCCCCTAATGGAGTGAGACACTTTTGAAGCAGCCAAAAGCTTGTAATTGAAGTGGCCTGAACATGAGAATATTTTTAATAACACTCACTGGTCGCGCCAGTGAGCAAGTGGTCAACACTCACTTTATATTTATTTACAGTTTAATAATTTATACGTAATAATGAATACACATACACTCTATACAAACTTTGTTTATTTATTTAAATGACCCCCTTGAACACATAACATAAGATCTTTTTACTAAGCTTAAAATTGGTATGTTATGTGTCTTTGGGAGTACTACCTAAATCTATTATAGGAGGTGATAAAGAGTTGCCACTTTTAATAAAAAAATATAATTTAAGATGTAATTAAAACAAAAATCACAATAGCCAAAGTAGAAGAATCTTTGCCAAAAATAATGGAATATTTATCCAATATAAACAATTAATTATAAAAAAGACTCTGCAATTGAATTTAGTATAACGGAATTTGTGATTGTTCCTAGTAGAGGCATTCTACCTAAAATGATTTATTGTGAAATAAAGATCTAAACAATTGTTTGAAAATTAAATTTGAGAAACATATTTTGTAGCTTAGCTCTAACATGCCATTTTTTAAAGAAATTATGATTTCGGCGATATAATGTAATTACTATGTGATTAGAAGGTCGAGAATTAAGATTGTACAATGAAAAGATTTTACTGCAAAACTTACAATATTGTGATCGGCTTTGTTATTAAAAAAGTTCAAGCAATAAGTATGAAGTTATAGTCCAGTTATGGCATGTTGGGATTTATGTCAAAGGTCAAAAGGTTATCATGCAATATGCAACACACAATTGCAGCAAAAAGCAGCATATTTTATATTGATCTAAGGCATGAATTTTTGACAATGAGAACATTTTTGAAAGTTTTGTAACTTAAAGTATTGCCTTGTACGTAGTATCTGTTTTTAAACTGATTACCTACCTACTATTATTTTTGATTAATCACAAATAAAGCTTTTCAATATGATTTACCACATTTATACTACCTACCTAGTTCATATCCATATATATTTTTTTTTTTAGAAATTAACACCTTTTGGCTTTTACGCACTCATAGCTGTGCAGTTCAATTCAATTAAAAGGTTACATTGGTAGTAAGTACGTACGCCATTATAACCCTTCAGAAACGTTCTTTCCTTAAAATAGCTTACGTTCCGGACTGATCACATTAACAGCCAAGAGCACAAAGGTACAATACATTGCTAATAATGCTGTTCCCATTACAACCATGTTTCATCTGGATGCAATCTTCAAAACTGGTAGGGTAGGTCCCCATCCATCAATGTATTTTAAGTTGTAGGTATAAACTGATAGACCAACCCAAGGTTAAAAAATGCAGGTGAGTTTTTACATTTCACATGACTAGCAAACTTTTCTTTTTCCCTGTGCTGATAGAAGTATTTTGAAGTATATAATGAGTAGGAGGAGATATGAGCTTACAGAGAGAATTACGTTATGAAGAGCTTAATCTTCACCACTATAACACATATTTGCACTTTGGCCACGGAACTGGGTTTGGCTGATCAATGGCATTTATTTGCAACATGTGACATTGTTGTGTAATAATTATGTTTTGTGTGTTACTCTTCAGACGGCAATAGTGAAATAAAGACACTGTCCACTAAATGTTTTACTAATTTAATGACTCATTAAGCCTAGTTTACAGTTCAAAATTAAAATGCTGGCGCTCGGCATTGTTAGCTGAGTTACCTCGACAGCTGGCTTACCGGGAAGCTCTAGCGCCGAGCCCTGGCAAATCGAGGCCGAAGGTAAACAAGGGTCATCTTCCAACGCCAAAGTGTCAAACTGTAAATGAGGCTGTAGACTACTGCTACTTGGCAATGCAAAAGGGGTTTGAAAACATCTCTGTATGGCAACTCCTGTGCCCCACACGAGTTTCAGATGGTCTCTAGGGGAAGTACCTAGCCACACTTTATTAGTTTAGCTATGGAAGTACACTATGAGAACAGCAACATGGCTCGTATTCATATGAAAGTGAAGTCGTCCACACCAAATAAAATACAACGGATTTCAATGTTCAAGCAGCACGGAAAGATAGCAACAAGCTTTTCTCGGAAATTCTTCTTAATAAAAAACAGATGTAGAAAAAGTAGGTAAGTACCAATGCATTTCAATATGGTGTGGACAAATATTTTAACATCGATTCTCCGTATCATTAATTATTAACCACCCTATGAATAAAGCCTTGCTTGAATATTACAAGGAAATCATACCTAATTTCCCGAAAAGACATAAGAAAATTTCTTTTGTTTGCACTTGAAAAAAAAAATTCCTTGGCGTCTCCAATTTTAAAAGGAAGGACCACCTTAGTAACCGACATCTTTTGGATTGTGAGTTTGTGACCGACCCATTGAAGATAAGAGTACAGTTGAAGTGACTGAGTTCAATAAAGATTGCTGAATTTACTCATAACCGAACATTAGTTTAACAGATCAAAAACAGCGGTGAACAGTGCAATTCATTGCCTACAACTTCATCTTTTCATATCGTATTCTTCGTCACAATACCTACAAATCGTCAATAAGATGTCTGTCTTATCTAAAAAATGATAAATTGTGGAGGTCTTCAGGTAAGTGGTTCTTCCCATTAAAAGTGAAAACAATAGCTGATACTTGTTTTGTAGTAGATACATACTGTTTAAGTGCAAACAAATGAACTTAATCATTCATTCATTGCTTTGTACAAAGAACCAATCTTAAAAATTAGGTAATAATATAGGTAGATAGCACTATTTTGAACATGTTTGAAAAACTTAGTAAAATAGCTAACACTAATAACAAGTCCTACCTATCAAGAATGCCGGCTGATCATTCATTATCTGTTGTCATTGCCCAGGAGTGGTGAGTGCGAGTTGGCGGTGACACTATCGATGGCTCCGTTGTTAGATGTTTTAGTGTCCAGGTGAACTTGCAAACGAGTATTACTATTCAAAGACATTTCTTCTTCGCCAAGCTGCCACTTATGAGAGAGCTCCACTTCTCTTGAAACTATCACAATCAACTCCTTGTCTTTAAATTCTAACTGTTCGCGAAGATATCTTATCACTTCAGTAGCCTGGAATAAAAAAAGAGGAAATTAAAAAGAAACTAGGTATAACAAAACATGTACAGGGGCCCTAATCTACAACTTTTAAATTCCCAATTCCACTAGAATTCGATTCCATGCAATGTTAATCCTTATGGGCATGGCCGTGACCAGATTCCATCAGAATGGAATTGGGAAAACGTTCTAGAATAGACCTCCTGGTAGGTGCGTACATACCTATAAGAAAAAGGAAGCCACATGTTTGTAATATTTTTATTATTTTGGTGGCTACTTTGTTTATACTACAAAATGAAGTAGCTAAAGTTCGTTCACTGTTAGAATATTTCAGTCGTTTTCGTCGTTCACTGGTCGTTCACGTGAACTAGTGATGTAATATTTTTCGGGAATATTGCCCAAACCGGAATTTATTGGGAATTTACTACAGGGATGAGTGAATATTAAGAGAAAACAATATTAAAGCATGTTTATGTTACTAGGAAAACGCTCAGCGTAACGCGTTGATGAGCAAGCATAGGACATGCAAATTCCCGAACAGGATTGCGTACACAACGCAAAGAAAACATATATCCATATTGAATTGAAATATAATCCAAATCCACTCAATCAACATAAAAGTATCTGCTTTTCATTGAAACTTAAAAATAGCATCTAAACACTCTGGTATGTAAAGCAAATCAGATTCAGTTGGCAGTGGAAAAACAGTAATTTCGATATTGCATTTCTGACAGCTTTTAAAAATGTCAATTAGTGCATACGTTCTTAACTGATTGGGATGAAAATCTGTCAAATAAGAGACAATGTTGGTCTCAATGACCATGCAAAATATGAGTTTGATCAGATTTATCGAAGACCATTTTCATTTTTCAGCCTATCAGGAGATATTTATTTAAATTTGAGCCAATAAACGGATTTCAAAAAAATTAGGGTCTGCAAACAGAAAAGGTTGTATTTACTTGTGTGCAAATTTCAGATTGATCGATAAAACGGTGCGACCTGTGTACCTATTGGATAGTAACAGAAAAAAACACAAAAAAAACAACAGAAGTTCGAGCCAAATGAGCCCAAAGGAGTCGCTCGCTTCGCTTGCTCAATGAGATGTCATACTCATAAGATATCAAGAACATTAGAGGGACACACATGGGATTCACATTCAATAAAACATAATGAAAATAAATCATGCCTATACATTTTAATTTATAATGAAAAAGTAAATTCCTGAGTCGGGAATATTCTTCAAATTTGCTCGGGAATATTCCCGGGAACGGAGAATATTCCCAGGGGAATATTCTTCAATGTATTATGTACTTGTCCACGGGATGATAATAAAACGTAAACACTGCCCTGTCAATGGCAAGATTTTCTTTTATGTCAATACACAATTAGTAGAAAATATTATGTAGAAAAATTCAATAAAATTGATTGATTTTTTATCTACAGTAGTATTATATATTTTTTTTTATTATTTATTATAATTGATATTTACATGTGTAGGTATAAAATTGTTCACTATACTACAGTAGTAGCTATCTACACGGACGACATTGCGGATCATTATTTTTAAAGTGAACAAACTTTATAGGAGTGTAATTCATAATAATAATAATGTAATTTATTGAGCACATAAAATAGGTACATAATTGGTCTGTATTCAACAATCGAGTCGTTGATCTTCCATACATCCATCTCTTCTCTTCAGCTGCTTCACATCTTCACCATTTACCTACTTCTTCTTAATTCATAATAGTCATTAAAATTGTACTTCAATATATCATTACACTATTTTGTACATCCTTCAGAAAGGTGGAGTGGGGATGGTCGGTCACAGCACTAAGTGTCAACAGCTTTCAGCCAAATATTATGGAAGGGATGCTAAAAACGAGGGTTTTCGATGAATGTTGCCTAACATAGCTTACTATGCTCGACTAGAAGTAGGTACTACTTTATAGGTTCGCTACAAACAAATTAATAGAGAATAGAGATGTATTGTCACAATGTTTGTACGTATGTATGTACACAGTACACTAGGCACAACTAAAATTGATCGTTCAATAAATCTGATTGAGTGAAAAATGTTAGATTGCACCTCTATTGAATCTCCTCTCACTCTAGTCTAGGTGACCTCACATTTCAATAATAATAGAACGCGACTATTTTCACCGTGTGAAAATGTACATACCATCATGAATTTTACGGCTGTATGAAGTAATTATTACATAATTCATCCTAATATTACACACGAGCAACACGAAATTGTTAAACATAACCGGCCATCTTGATTTGTTTGAAAGATATGTACTATGATTTTGTTGACAGTTGAGTGCCATGTTGCCGCCTGCTTGGCGCATTGAATTTGCACCGACCATGGAGACTTCTTCAATCTTCTTCTGACTTTCTGTCTCTCTTCAGCTCCTTTATTGTCATCTTCTTTCTTATGTTGACACAATGCGTCCAGCTGTATATATTTTTTTTAATTTTGATTTTAATTTTTTTTATTTTAGGTTACCTATTTGTGTTTTAAATTAATTGAAAACATTTATTTTGGTTTTAAATACATTTTGATGAATTTTTAAATTTTGAAGAATTTTTTACTTGTCGCTTTTAATATGTTTACAATAATGGTTGTAATTGGTTTCTTCGAATTGGGCACATAGTTAGGTTTATAGTGTTGTGCTTGGCGGCAGTAACTGGGTGAAATGGTTTCACGATTTTTAAGTGTGAAAATGTTTCAACAATAGGTATATTATTGCTTGGCCCTTCTTTTAGATCTCAATCCTTTTAGGTGGGAAGGTGCTTGGCAGTTTTTTTTACAAGTTTCAACTGTCAACAAAATCATTATCTTTCCAACAAATCAAGAAGGCTGGTCATGTTTAACAATTTCGTGTTGCTCGTGTGTAATATTATGATGAATTATTTAATAATTACTACTTCAATACAGCCATATTCATGATGGTATAAACGGTGAAAATCGTCACTCCAATAATAATAACAAGCTTTGTTGGTATGGAACATGACCAGCAGACAGCAGTCATTCAAATTTGTTTACTGATCAATTTTTGTTTTGCCGAGTGTACCTACCTATAGAAAATTAGAAATACACATTTCTAATATTCAAGGTTTATGGAGGGTAGGTGGGCTTAATTTGCAAAATAATGCTGGAATCAAAATTGAGATCAAGAAGAACTTGTTGAGCCTATTAAAAATTTAATTTTTAAATAACACTGTAAAAAGTAGGTAGGTACCTAGGTAGGTAGGTATACATAAAATACTCACTCCACCAATTAGTTGTGGCGATTCGAGTTTTGAATCCAAGTTATAATAACTTCCATGTATTTCTTTTAGTGTCACCCAATGGCGGCGCTTTAGCGGAAGTAAAACGAAACCAAATTTGTAGTCGCTGGGAACATTCAGAATAAAACCAAAGATATTGCTCAGGTTAAGGCATCTCGGGTCCCTGTAACGATAATATCTGGTGTTAATTTTGTATTGTTTGCAATAAAACATAATGCAATTAAATACCTAAATACAATGTTATTTTTATCATTAACTTCTTATAAGTAGACGGAACTACATTCTAACCTTCTGTTATCAAACCAAACTGCCTCATGATCTTTTTGCTGGAGTGCTGCCATGATAATATTAATGTCATAATTTCCAATACCGAACATGGATTTATGAGGGTTGATCCAATCATTTGGGGATAAGGTATAGCAGATTTCGTCGAGCACAGCTTTAGTGAAGGTGGGTTCTTGAAACAAGTTGTTCAGGGCATGTAGAGCGCATAGTTCCTTCACTTGTCTCTCGTGATATATAGCACCAGTCATATCCGCTCCGATGCGGTTGTCACTACGGCTCCAACATAAATCGCTGACAATATTCTTCAAACATAGCATATCACCTGAAATTATAATTTGCAATAATTTATTTAAACCCCTGTTAACGTTTTGTAGACAGTAAGTAGAGGTTACTAGAAAAATGTAGCTTTCTCTAGGTTCAATAGGTACTATGCACCTATTAGGTATATTTTTTTGTCGTTAGCATCTTACTCCAGTAAAATAAATTACAAATGCAAGTAGATTCTAGGTAGATCTTGTAATCATTATTCTAATTATTCTAACAGGTAGGTAGGCGTAGACATTGTAAAGAGTTTATTGAGTCTAGTAAAGGAAATACTATTACACTAGCAAAGCAAAACTTACCAATTCCGTAATACTGATACAGCGGTATGATTTAAAATTCATAATACTTTATATTAATAAATAATTTAACCGTAAAGTCGAACAGAATAAAAACTATTCAGAAGTAGGAGTACCTGACAGCAGAAATGTTAACGGCCATACTCACCGCCTTCTCATTTTCCTTCTTCGCTCATCCCGAGGAACGTAAATTAAAGAAGGCAGTGGATCTAAAAACGAAAATTGGTTGGGTGATGACATTTGTAGAAATATTGTTCAACATTTTGTCAGTCGGCAACACCATAACACTACATGGCTGTTATTGTCTCGTCTAGATTAATTACAAAATAAAATTGTGAACACTCCTGCTTTCATCTGCCTCGATAGTTGGCATAAGTGAACAGTGAACTCTACGAGTGACACATCACACAATCTACCACAACATTCCATCTGTTATGCTTTGCATTACGTCAAACTCTTGTGTTTATTTACAATTTCAATTACGTATTTTATCCGTATTATTGCATCAACTTGATTTAGAAGTTTAATAGATACAATTACTTAAGAGGACATACATTGCAACTTATGAGAACACTGTTGCATGAGTGCTAGCAACCTCCTACACTAGGTACTTGCCTACCTGCTATAGGTGCTAGGGTTATTTTTGATAAGATATGGCAATATTGATTAAAAATAGAAGACCTAAGTATATCTGTCCTTATTGCAAAATCTTTTTCGTCGTACAAAAAATATAAACATATAATTACAAAGTTTGTTGTATATTATTTGAAAACTGGATTGTACACTCGTAGGCTGTGTTACTAATAGGACAGAGTATCATTGTTAACCTACCTGTTGCCACAATGGCAGCAGTACTTGAGCATTCTCCCACTAAATCGGCACTGGGCATTAACAAGAAAGATGTTGTCGGTGAGGAATCGATTCAAAATACCTCTTTGGATTTCTCTTCCATTCGTGAAAAGGTACGTATTGATCGAACTAGGTTCTAATAATAATAATCCATCCCTGGTTCCATATCAATGGGACAGGGGGTGGGTATTCCCACCAAAAAAAAAAAAAAAAAAGTAATATATTTTTTCTCAAACTGGACCCCTAGTACTAGTACACATTTTCAAGATTTCTTTAATTAATAAACTTGAATATAAACAAACTATTTTAAATTGATTAATTGTTTACAGACAATCCTGATTAGTCCAAATGAAGAGCAATTTGACTTGCTTCAACGGAGACTCAAGGAGTTGATTGAAGATGGCAGAGGGGAGACAATTTACGAAATTGGTGTTGGAGAAGGTAGGTACTATATTATTATAACAAACAATCATACTTTTTAGGAGCTAGTGGTAGGCTATAAAGCAAAAGCAAATACTTCCATCGCCATTAGCCTCGCTGCAGAACAGTGCGACGTTAAGCCCTATACAAAAAAAAAATAGGTAGCAAATACTAAATCTTTTGTGGCTGTTTACCTAGGTCTTACCTACTTACAGTTGCAATAATTTCATTATTTTGATTTCTGAAAAATTTCTTGAATGAGAATGAATAGATATAATTTATAAAAATAAGTCAGAACTACTTTTTATTCAACATAGGTAGGTACCTATCTCTATTTAATCATAGCAGGATGATGTCGATGACACCATCGAAAAAACTAGATAGAGTAGGTATACCTACCTACCCAGATACTACACAACCATTATGAAACAACTAGAACAGTGTGTATTAACTTATTTATTAATAGGAACTCCCAGACTTAAGAGCTTTAGTATAAATACAATGTTGTTTAAGGCCGGTCATATATTTTTTCCCGCCAAAAGACGTTTTGGAGCGGTTTTAGAGGGATATACGAAATATAAATTGCCATATTTGGCAAACGGTTATGAATATCGAAAAAGCAAGAAAGGCATGACATGTATTGAACCTTTATCTACATTTTCATCGCTTACTGTCATAACTTTGCTCCTACTATGTGGTCAGCATTTGTCGGGAACAAAAACGCTCAGTGTAAGAGACGGACGAGCGACGGACAAGAAACGGGGCGTTTTTGTTGCCGACAAATGCTGACCTCATAGTAGGAGCAAAGTTATGACAGTAAGCGATGAAAATGTAGATAAAGGTTTTACATGTCATGTGTTTCTTGCTTTTTCGATATTCATAACCGTTTGCCAAATATGGCAATTTATATTTCGAATGTCCCTCTAAAACCGCTCCAAAATCACTTTTGGCGGGAAAATATTGATGACCGCCCTTAAGAGGGCCGAGTAGTGAGCGTGGCTTTGAAGAGTTTTTTAATCGATTTTTATCAATATCTTTTAAGTGCATAATATGTAATTGTTAGCAAAATAGGGCTTTGTTCGCATATTCAGAACAGTTCAATAAAAATAATTTCATAGTTTGGAATAAGTTATTAGTTTTATTTTAGGTTTAGTGCCCGAAAATTAGTAAAATTATGGCACTAAACATCTGTTGGACAAAATAAAACTAATTACTTATTCCAAACTATGAAATAATTTTCATTGAACTGTTCTGAATATGCGTACAAAGCCCTATTTTGTTAACAATGACATTGGTAAAAGATATTGATAAAAATCGATTTAAAACTCTTCAAGGTCAAACTCACTACCCAGCCGTCTTAACATTTGTTTCTACTTGTAGATAGCAGCGAGAGTGGGCTGCGACCGGATGAGTTTGCAGCCTCCGTAGCCACTCTTCAGTCATTGGCCGACACACTAGCGGCAGACTGTGTGCTTCTGCGACAAGGGAAGGGCGAGCATGGCATTACAGGGCAATATCTGGTGCGACTGAGGCTAGACCAGCAAGACTTTTTGGAGATCAGGTTTGTACTTCTCTTCTTACGTTTAAGCAGATAACTTTTGTACCTTAAAATGTATTTAATTAATTTATACTAAACGCTACGTTCCACCTACACATTTGAACAGCAGTTAGACTTGATGATAGTGACTTATGGCGTTTTCGGCTGGCCACACTGGGTTTGCACTGAAGTTACGTCACCATACAAAACTCAATGCTAATTTCAAACTGAGTGCAGTCCAGTGCGGCCAGCTGAAATCGCATTTATTTACAAATCAGTTTAGTTCAGCACTTCTTCGTAGATTTAAATTTGAATGTCAACTTTAAGCTTTAATTTAATCGTGCAATTGTTGCAATATAAATAAATTACCTACCTAGTTATTGTTTGAAGAAAATAGAAATTAATCAATTTGTAGTCTTGTGCATTGACTTTTTAGTTTTAAAACACGATTTCTTTGTTTGAATCAGTATTGCAGCATTGCATCATAGAAGATTTAATTACATCGGTTCTTATCTGTCTGTGTTTACTATAGTATCACATCAAACATCAGATAAGTAACTTATGTATCATGCCATAATTCAATATTATCAATAAATGGACCTATTGTTTACATGGGTAGATATGTTCAGGGTGAAGGCTGTTTTCGTTATAGTACATTTACATAGGCTTTTCAGTGTCCTGTCACTTAGGAATCTGAAATAGATAGTCTACCTACATAGGTAGGTACTTAACTTCCATATTTAGTTACAAATATTCTACAATACCTAATAAGCTTTTGAAAATGTCGTAATTGGTTCAAGCTCACTTGCAAACAAAAACTACTGCATACACCTTTGTTCAGTTCAGAGTATTTTTACAGGAAAGTTTGGATGTTTGGTTGACCTTGAAAAATTGTTTAGTTAAAAAAGAACTTTTACAAAGTTATGTCAAAAGTGGATCAGAAATTTTGCTGTTAAGAGAAATTTAAAACCATTGAAACTCTTCTGTGTTAAAATTTGTAAGGTGCAAGATGCATCTGAGTGTCGGTAGTAATGTGTGTTGCATGGATGTGGTCAGGGTGGCAGTCGTGGGCAACGTGGATGCCGGTAAGTCGACACTGCTCGGCGTGTTGACTCACGGCGAACTCGACAACGGCAGAGGCCATGCACGGCAGAGGCTATTCCGTCACAAGCACGAGATGGAGTCGGGGCGAACCAGTTCCGTAGGAAACGACATCCTAGGGTTTGACAGTGTTGGTGAGTTGGCCAGTGTTTTGTAGTGGCTTCGACAAAGAGCGGGTCTTATTTTGTCCAACTAACGATGTTTGTTTAATTTCTAGGAAATGTGGTGAACAAGCCTGAACATGGGTCTCTAGATTGGGTCAAGATTTGCGAGAAATCTTCAAAAGTAATCACATTCATTGATTTGGCAGGCCACGAGCGATATCTTAAAACAACTGTGTTTGGCATGACTGGCCATGCACCTGATTTCGGCATGTTAATGGTGAGTGAAATAAAAATATTACAAGTACAGCATTGTCATTATATCCTTTGGTCTCCTATAATTATTAATTTATAATACGTATGTATTACTTGATGCTTCTAGATTGGTGCCAATGCTGGTATCGTGGGTATGACGAAGGAGCACCTTGGATTGGCCCTTGCCCTCAGCGTTCCGGTGTTTGTCGTGGTCACGAAGATCGACATGTGTCCGCCCAACGTCTTGCAAGACACTCTGCGACTTCTCATGAGGATACTCAAGTCGCCCGGCTGCAGGAAGGTGCCGGTGATGGTCAAATCACCAGACGACGTTGTCATCAGTGCTACCAACTTTGTGTCGGAGAGGTGAATATGTGTTGAAAAATCTTTCTGGTTTTGCTTGCTGGTGAGAAATTCAATGGATTATGTTCGGATTAGCGAGTTGTTAACGTTGGTTTTGTTCCAGGTTATGTCCAATTTTCCAAGTTTCAAATGTTAATGGAGAAAATCTTGATCTCCTGAAAATGTTTTTGAACTTGCTGACGACACGGATTGTCAGTCGAGACGATGAACCGGCCGAGTTTCAGATTGACGACACATACTCCGTTCCAGTAAGTTTTTATGTTTTAAAAGACACCCGGTAATAAACTCTTATTTCAAACGTACCTAATCTTCTGTAATATATAACTTACGAGTTAGTTATAATTGTGCATTTGTAACTTGCAGGGAGTGGGCACTGTGGTCTCGGGAACAACTCTGAAGGGCGTAATCCGATTGAATGACACATTACTTCTTGGGCCTGACCCTCTGGGTCACTTCATCCCGATCGCTGTCAAGAGTATACATCGGAAGAGAATGGTTGTGAGAGAAGTTCGAGGAGGTCAGACCGCCTCTTTTGCTCTCAAAAAGGTATAACTTTGATTGACTCAATTCACTGAAACAAAGAGGGAAATGTGAGTCAATTTTTCGAGATGAAACAATTTGTTCAACATGTACCTACTACCTAGTTCTTTTGAACTATAGAGTGTATATGATATATGTACTAGCATTTCACTTGCTTATTAATGTGCATAAAAAATTGATTCTCTCTCAAAACTCTTCCATCTCAATCTCAAGACAAATGATCTCGATTTTTCTCCAATACTCAATACAAGAACATTCTGATCTCCCTTGTAAAGTAGAACAACCATATCTAGAAAGAACAGACATTTTTATTTTCTTCATGATATTCTCTTTCGGCACTTGTCAAGCAAGTAACTTATCCTTCAGATCAAACGCACACAGCTGCGGAAGGGAATGGTCATGGTGTCACCCGCTCTCAACCCGAGTGCTTGCTGGGAGTTTGAGGGAGAGATCCTTGTTCTTCACCACCCGACCACGATCAGCTCTCGATACCAAGCAATGGGTGAGACCTCGTACATGGACGTGACCTCATTGGCTTGTACGACGGGGGTTCATTTATTCCTCTGTTTCAGTGCACTGTGGCAGTATCCGGCAGACTGCATCTATACTGACCATGTCACAGGACTGCCTGCGGACAGGGGATAAGGCATCTGTGCACTTTCGTTTCATCAAACATCCAGAGTACATAAAGCCCGGGCAGCGCATGGTAAGTCAAGTCGTATGCGCTTGCCAGGAAGAAAGGCGTGCTTATATTTGTGATAAAAGCCATTGCAAGTTATTAACATTGAAAAAAGTAATGCTTTTATCACAAATGCAACCATGTCTTCTTCCTGTTGCATTTACCGGGCTACCGTTTTCCCAAAATAATAATTAACAATGTAGTAGGTCAGTTGTCCTAAAATGTACAATAATACCTAAAGGTACGTTTACAGCTTGACGCGCCGGAGCGCCGACCTTGAAAGATAAACATGGTTTATGTTTCAAGGTCGGCGCTCTGGCGTGTCCGAGCTGAGCTACCTGATTGGCTAGCGTCAAAGCGTCGAGCGCTTGTTGCCGAGCTGTAAACTTACTTTAATATTGAGCGTATTATGCAATATATGAGATATCTCTAGGTAGGTAGGTACCTATACGATTTTGCATTAGTCGAGCGAGTTGCATTTCCCGATGCAACCGAAGAGTTGGATATCCATTGAGTTGCGTCTCGTATCAGAAATTCTTAATATTTCATTGTTTTTGCCTTGTTTTACCAGTTTTTCGTTCAAAATACAAAATTGGTCGAGGTAGCTTTGGTAGAATCTTAACGATGCAGAGTGAAGCTGGAAATGATGAAGGTGCATTGTTGCTAGGTGTTTCGGGAGGGCCGTACGAAAGCTGTGGGCAATGTTTTGAGGCTCATACCTCAGGCAAATCCAGGCGCTCAAATGTCTCGATCCAAGCCGAATAAAATGCTGTCTAAGATGCCACAACAAATGCAACAATCAATGGAGAAGCAGTCTGTGCCATCACTTCTGCCTCAAACTGTGCAACAGGTAAGGAGTTTAAAATCAATCCTTGGGAGTATGGGGTTTCTAATTCTGCTGTCTTGTAAAATAACTAGTAACTACCCAAACTGCACTGAGATAGAAACCAATTTTTTTTTTATTTGTACACATGTGGTTAATTACATTATAAAAATATAACATGTACAAATGTTGACAAGGTTAAAAGAATAAAAATAAAGCTACAGTGGATGCTAAAATATTACAAATGTTCAAGTTTACTTGAACATTACTTGAGTTTACTTGAGTTGACTTCGATTGAGTTTACTTGAGTTTACTTCAATTTTGCTACAAAATCATCCACAGAATAATAGGATTTTAGAAGCAACCAGTTTTTTAAAGAATTTTTAAAATTATCGTTGGGAGAATCCCTGATGTCAGCAGGCAGGTTATTGTAAAAAGTGTTGAAATTCTTTTTAACAGGGTAGGTATAAAACAAAATATACCATCTGAATGTAGGTGCTCAATTCTAATCAGTAATCATCAATATTATAGTTTCAATGTGAAAATGGCACAGCCTCCTTTATTAGTCCGTTTCCCTTCACATTCCCGGCCAGGGGCCTTATTCTAATGAAAACGAACTCGTGTCAGATCAATATTAATCCTTATGGCTGTGAAATGATATCAGATCAAAATTATTTTGATAATTATAATATTAAATTATGTATACTAAATTATACAAATTATAATACCATAAAATTAATACCTTCGGCGTGGTAAAGTTAGGGTAGGAAGTAGAGCCCTGGCCCTGCGGCAAAATGTGTAACTTCAATAATTGATCAGTTAGCGGACAGACTGGGAGCGTAAAATGTATCTGAACTAATAAAGGAGATCGAGGAAAAAGGATTGGAATGTTCACACAACCTTAGAGATAAAGTTAGTTGATTCTTGGGATTCGTAAGTTCCCAACTTTGTAATTTTTTCTTCTTATTGTCTTATTCTTCTATTGAAACCCGGATTTGCCTACTTAGACCTCATCCCGACTGGTAAATGGTGCATCAGATCTCAACATGTGGATAACCGTTTAGTAACGTTGACAGTCGACCCGTCACTCTAAAGCACAATCACCACAGCCAATTGCCTCGTAATTAAGTACTGAATGAAATTGCGTGAAAAAGTCTGCATTTGTAGTACCTATGTCATTAGTGGCTAGCTACTATCTAAAATGTAGTTTTGCATGATTCCACATAATTTTATTATACTTTAAGGTAGGTAGTAGAATATTACATGAATATTATTTACATTTTATCATTAAATAAGTTGTTGGTGTTCTCTGCGAGCTGAAATTTTGCATACAGATTTTGATGTGGAGATTTTAAACAAAATCCTTTGATTGGTTGAGAGTGAAAATTTAGGTAAAAAAGTTTGAATGTTTCGATGAAGTTGAAATTTGCAGGGTCATCAAGACAAACATATTATCTTCTCGGATGTTTACACTAGGTTAGGCTTAGGGCTCCCATAATCTAAATGTGAAAAAGCGGGACGAAAAAATTCCAGTTATAAAATCCCGTGCGACAACATGGGGGTCTGGGGGGGTGGCCCCCCAGCTAAATGTGGGTCCAGGGCGCGGGGCGCATAGCCCCGGGAAAAATTTGAAATTCATAACATGATTTAGAGCAATTCTACGCACTTTTGACAGGAAATAAATTGTGTTTCTTTCTTTTGATTGAATGTGCGTAGTTTTGTTTCCTTGAATAGGTACCCTATTACCTACCTATTTTAAATGTCTCCAAAGAGGTTACAATTGTTTTGTATAAAATATGAGGGATAAACCATAGGAAGTCAATGACAATCATGATTTAGATAATATTTATGATATAGTGCATTTGAATGAAAATAAGCGGGATTTTTGACTTGTTAGAAAAGCGGGACAAATACAGGGTTTTTAAAATGTTGTGGGGACAACGGGACACTACCTCAAAAGAAGGGACTGTCCCGTCAAAAATGGTACGGATGGGAGCCCTAGGTAGGCTACATGTATTCCTCGGGAAGTACACAGAGAATGTGTGTACTAGTGTGAAAGCAGTAATATTTTATAAATTTTTAGCCAAATCAGTCAAGATTCAAGAACTTAGTCTTATTGATTCTCATCTAAATTGGTATTGGATTGTGTTTAAAAATTTACACTAAAAATACAGGAGTTAAATTTCAGGTTGTTCATTGAAACTTTGTGACCAACCTTCATTGTTACTTTAGGAGCAAGTTCTGCATACTTTTGAGTAGTCGCTACATTACTTACAACGTGAAAAAAATAAAAAATCAGGGGTGTTGTGTCATTCCTGTACGTTTTTGTTAGCTATCGTATCTTAAAATTTGTTTACTCTAATGTTAACGTCCATAACAACGGTTCCTACTGTCTTAAATTTTAAGATAAGAGAGTGAAAATGCATAGAGGAATCACCCCCCAGATCCAAGTCAAAGGAGGCACTCGCTGCACTTGCTTAATAACCATGTGATATTTTGTGTTTGTTTTTGTGAACCAACCCATCATGAAAATGTCAAAAGAGTACAGTATACCATTTGGTCAAAGTAAAAACAAAACGGTATTGAAACAAATGGGATTTGCTGCTGGTCACCTACAAGAGCTCACCTACTAGAGTTAGATGAGGCGTTAGCATAGACTTAACCCAAGGATGTCATCAAATACTAATCAGCCTATCCGTTTGTTTCGAATATTGTTTCATGTTTTTTGCAATGTACAGTGGGCCATAGGTGAAATGTTATCCCTCCGTTCACCTCCCACCACATTCAAACATCTTTTCCCGTGTTACCAGTCGAGGGGGAGGAGCCTAAACTAACGTAAATGACGGAGAGGGAGGACGGAGGGTTAAAACAAGTCTTGAAGCCGGGTGTGCCTACTCCCGACATTATAAACTTGCCTGCAGCAGGGTTTCTCCCTGCAGTGAACTTGCTATTGCTGCATGCAAATAATAATTCATGCACTGCAAAGGTTTGCTTATCAATGCATGGTTACAAGCATTTTCTAGTGTTTTCTAGTGTTCTGCCAAATCGATAAATTTCTTCCCAAGCCATGCGAATGCGATTGTGACATTGAGTATTGTCGTACTGTTTGAAACCAAGCTGGAAGAAAATGTCCCAAATTGTGGAACAGTAATTTCTAACAGATTAATCCAACATTTGGTTTGTTTTCAGTTGTCATCTGTCGGCTCTCCTGATGCTGATTCTCCATTCGAGGTGAGCGGTGACAAGCGCGAGAATGTTCCTCAGAGGTCGGGTCGCAAGAACAGGGGCCGGCGGTCGGGAAGAGGACGGTCTGGGGCAGGTCAAAGCTCAAAGCCTTTGGCCGAGCAAAACACAGCTGTACAGGTCAAGATATAATGTTTCATCTTTGTTGAACGTTGAGGGTTATTAGCGAAGCCAAGTATTCAAAAGCGGTTTTTCAACATTTAAGGCCTACCCACAATAACGACATACGAGCACAAACGCAATGACACAAGAAAGTTGCACATTTGTTTTCAAAGAAATCGCCCACAGATGACAGATACAATACGGACCGGGCCAACTGTGGACTGTTCCATTTGAAAACACATGTTAACTTCTTATCTCATTGCATTTGCATCCTCCCGTCGCCACTCCATTAATTGTTGGTACACCTTTAACTGAGATTCTGAATTTATTAGAAACTTTGAAAAATATGGACATGCACAGAAACATGTTTGAAATCAAAATGTGATTTCACACAATTCTGATAGAGCTTTTTGAAACTTTGCATCTGCGGGGCCTCCCAAGTAATATTTATCATGGCGGTATTGAATGAAGTCATGACCTGAGAATTTCATTGCTAGTGTGGAAATATTTTGAAACTGTTTTGGATAAATAATGTGCGGTTGTACTTACTATAATTTAGTATTTACGGATATTTTCATGTACATGCAGTGTTCAATTTTGATTACATTAACTGCCGAAGGGATGAATGAGTAATGTAATGCAACTTGGAGTTTTGTTTAGTAGATACTAATGATCGAGGCTTGAGCATAGCAGGCTTTAAGATTTCAGGGCTTGTAGGGCATATTAATACATTCAAGCCACTACACCTTCCCGTAAAGAAAGATTTGAAATGTTAGCTCTGCCTTTGGTCAGTGATTTTTAAAAAGCACAAAGTAAATGACCTTGATGGTTATGCATGTTATATTTTTAAATCTCTTCTCCAATATTTATTACCAGATGAATATCTGATTAGGTACTTTAAGGCGGTCAACTTTTAGAATTTGATTTAACCTCCTAGGAAATTTAATCTTTGAAATTTTAAAATGTTTGAAGGTACATACCTTAATAACTAGTTCCACATTTGAAAGTAACTCTTTGTAATTTTAGGTAGGTAATCTCCGAAAACATTTGCAGTTTTATAGGTATTCTAACCACTGCCTGTTACCGAGACGTTATTTTATTTTTATCAGCCGTCGATGGTTATAAAAATGTAGATCGGATTGAATAACGATTCAAAAAGTCGATGTACCGTATATACAGGTAGTACAATTTAATTGTGTTAATACGTAATATAGTGTGGTTAGTTAATAGGTAGTAATTTGGGTTAATTGTTCATTTTATTATAATTGCTTTATGAATATGATTTATAAGGTAAAACCGAGCAAATCATGGCATTTGGGCGATCTGATCATATCTGAAAGACCACCAAATTTAGATACCAATACAAGATTAATATGTTAGATTAATTAAATTCATAAATCATTGCTGGGTAGTATGTAAAATAATAATAAATCACTGAGGACCAGGTTGTAAACTCCCCACTTCAATAAAGTATGCGAACTTATGCCGGGATAAAGGTAGAGATGGTACAATGTGGTTTTCAGTGATCGAAATGTCTTTGTGTGGGTCAAGGTCAACACCTACACCCTTTTCTCACGTCATGCAACTTGTGAAAATTACCTTGTTAGGTAATTAAATCACAAATTTCATAAATGGAAAATTAACAATTCTTTGCCATTTGCTACCACAAGATCTCTGTATGTTCTGTTCAGGTGTATACCTACATTATATATTTGTTTATAAAGTATAAATAAATTTGAATCAACAATGTTCCATTTGAAGTTCCTTGCATACCTACGGAAGAGAATACTACCGGCTTGTAATCAAGTGAAATTACACTTTTTTGTCATGCTGGCAGAGGGAGACATCTCATTCTCAATCAATTGTAGGTAATGATTGCAAAAAAGTCCATGTTCATGATTATTTGGTATAA
The DNA here is from genome assembly GCA_934045905.1 of Leuctra nigra. Taxonomy (NCBI): domain Eukaryota; kingdom Metazoa; phylum Arthropoda; class Insecta; order Plecoptera; family Leuctridae; genus Leuctra; species Leuctra nigra. Next base: position 20,030,545 of record OW203761.1, on the reverse strand, counting down.
GAAAAATAAGGTAGAAGCTTACTTTACGACTTCACTTTTGGAGCTGACTTGGAGTGATGATAGGTTTAAGTGACTGGTGGGTGGGCCATCCCTGCCTTCCACTTAAAAGCAAGTGGATTAAGATTATGGTTAGGTCCATTTCTTGTCCCTAGGCTTAGCAATAAAACCAGAGTTTGGTAGGTGGGTACACTATTTTTATTATAGTATTCACAATTGGGTACTATTCAACCGTGTTCACGTTATGTTGTCAGGAAAAACATGTCCCTATGTTTTATGAATGATCATGCACAATACAAAAATACGAGAAGAAGTCTAAGATTACATACTATACTAAGTTGATCTTAATGAAACTACATAATACTACATAACTACATTTTCTGCTGCTTAATTTCTTTCATGCTCCATGACCATATTTGAATGTTCGATGCATGTACACAAAGTGCATTAACACCAGTGATAAGAGTTGCAGTGTTGCCACAGAACTGCACACAATGAGGCGAGCGCCGGGTCGGGGAATCACCATGAGAAGCACCAACGCAACCCGCAAAGCACTTAATCCACCCACAATCACCAAACAGACAAAGAACACAGAATCACTCTTATTGCTGCCAAGAAACAAGGATGTCAACAACGTGAATACATGTCCATATAGACCGTATCCAATCAATGATGCCGTTTCCAAAAAACTAATTGTACCTTGACCCAAATGAACAAGAATGTAAGCCAATAAAGGCATAACAGTAGTGTAGACAAATACTGCAATAAGTGGAGATATGGTATGAGCAGCACTTGGCAGCTTGTAAGCATTACCGTAGTGTAACAAGCCAATCAGTACTGATATGGCCAGAAGTGGACCAATGAGATCAACACTACTCCGTTGCATCCTGGGCACAAGCGACATTAAAATATGACGTAACAGTTGTTGCAATTGGAAACGCATTTTACTGGGCTTAGACTTGATCTCGTACATATTTATTTCTTACTTTGACTCTTTCATTTAATAAATTAACTAATTTGAAATAAATTTGATCTCTGTGTTTAAATGAATTAATTCATAACATTTTATTGTAGCTTCTGTATGGGTAGGTTGTCATCAAAATTTATCACATTGTGAAGAAAGTAGAGAGTAGGAACTTCTCTAGGTATGAGTTGAGAACCTAGTTCACTATCAAGTAGGTACTACTATATAGTTGAACTATTTATTGGCTCTTTTCTGTAGTTCATCTCGAACATCTTTAAGTTGAGCTTGTATTCTTCCCATAAGAGCTCCAGTACGAGGATTGGCGATTGCAGCTCGTCCAATGGTGAAGAGGTATACAGACAACTGGGCGGCTCGGCGAATGGGTTTTGACTCGGCTAGATTATTAATCAGCTTCTCATTGCTCACTAAACGATGAAGCAACCAGCGAAAAACCATGGTGTTTTCCCGGTACCTACATAAAGAGGGACAATGACAGACAGGTTTATTGAACTTCAATGGCCATGTAGGTAGAGATCCGATTATATGGTGATCGCGAAATTTTCGAAGTGTTGTAAAAAATGATTCATATTTCTAAATATAAATGCGTTTCCATATGTTTCTGGCCCAAAAACACTGGAATCTAATCGCGACAAAACGCGAAATTTACCCTTAAATTGAATATATTTCCTGTTATTTTGTTACAATTTTCCCACTTTTTTTTTTATAATTTTTCTCAGGATCACCAAGGTAACTCCCAATATTCAACCTTTTTTATTTCTAAAATCCCCTATTTGCCTAAATGACAGGAGAGCTCTGACCTTGTAGAAAACTACTTGGGGTTGCTTAGTGGGAGGGGCAGTGACCTCGCATTATCACGTGAAAATAAAACTGACATACTAGGAAAACGCTCAGTGTAACGCGTTGATGAGCGAGCACGGGACGTGCAAATTCTCGAACCGGAAATGCGTACACAACGCACAGTAAACATATCCATCCATATTGAATTGAAATATGAGCCACTTAATCAACATAAAAGTAACGCTTTTCATCGAAACTTGAAAATAGCATCTAAGCGCCCTGGTACATAAAGCAAATCAGATTCAATTCAATTGGCACTGGAAAACATTAATTTCGATACTTCATATCTGACAGCTATTAAAAATTTCAATAAGTTCATACGTTCTTAACTGATTGGGATGAACATTTGTAAAATAAGAGACATTGTTGGTCTTAATGATCATGCAAAATATGAGTTTGATCAGATGTATCGAAGACCATTTTCATTTTTCAACCTATCAGGAGATGTTTATTTAAATTTTAACCAATGAATGGATTTCAACAAAATTACGGTCTGCAAACAGAAAAGGTTGTCTCTACATGTGTGTAAAATTTCAGCTCCATCGAAGAAAAACTGTGACCTGTATAGCCTCACCTAGCAGAAAAACAAACAAAAAAAAAAAAGAGGTCCGTGCCAAATGAGCCAAAAGGAGACGCTCGCTTCGTTCGTTAAATTATGTCTTATACAGTCGCAATACATAAACAAACAGCAGAAAACAGCTTTTAATAATTTGATTTTTGATTTTGCATTGTAAAAAACCAAGGTGGATAGCCACATGCTGCACTGGCTTCCCTAGGTTTTAAATTTTTCGCTAGACATTTTTTTGCTAGCGATCTCTATGGCTAGACATGCATTACCTAACATTGACAACATTGCTCTGGCATTTGAATACAAGAGTAAATGGTGACAATATTATGAAAGTACCAGCACTTGTAGATGATACACTGTTTCATTTTTATTATTCTTCAATGGAAATTCTGATACTCATATTCTGAAATTTATCTCTATTTTTTAAAAACATAAAACGCAAAATTGGCAATTCTTAAAACCACAAAACGCGAAATTTCCAATTCCAAAAATGAAATTGTGAAGTTTTTAAAACCATATGATCGGATCTATAGCCATAGGTATTAGATTAGGTAGGTACACAAGTTTGTTACATGTACATACCAAAATGAGTCGCAGAAGAAACACTTCAAACTTTGGGTCCTGGCAATTCAAAGGAGCACATATTCCGATACTTTTGGAGGAGTTCTCTTTTAAGATGCAATTGTTTTTTCAGTGTTTCTAGCTTCAATAGTTGTTCTTCTTTGTTGTACTCAACACCTGGTAGTCTGAGAACCTGACAGAAAAAGGTAACTTGTATTTACGGAGTAAGGAATACACAATACTTGAAAACTCCATTAGTACTTGATATTGAAATTGCATCGTAATCTGAATTACAGATGTCTGTGATAACTAGCCAAATAGTAGGAGTAGGTGTGTGTATTAGGTATCCCCATAAAAAACACTTCGTGTAAAAATACCAGCCAAGTCTCTTCAACTTAAAAAAAATAATGAAATCTAAAAATTCTGCACTGAAAAGTAGTGATATCAAAAAATTAGCCAAGTCAAAACTTTATTTGAAAATCAAAAAATACTTGGCGCATCGTGTACATAAATAGCTTGGAAGTATAAGCCAATTATAAATTATACATGAAATATACATATACATAGTATACCTATAATGCCCTAAAAAAACGATGCGCCAAGTATTTTTTGATTTTCAAATAAAGTTTTGACTTGGCTAATTTTTTGATATCACTACTTTTCAGTGCAGAATTTTTAGATTTCATTATTTTTTTTAAGTTGAAGAGACTTGGCTGGTATTTTTACACGAAGTGTTTTTTATGGGGATATCACTACTTTTTTTAGTTTATTCTTACAACTTACGTGTGACACATATCACATGAACAATTACTAAATCCTTTAAAAAAAATTACCCTTTACAATTTGGTTATTCTCATGAAAAAAACAAAGGTTTCATTCCAATCGGTCAACCCAGTTCCGAGATATGGCAACACGTCGGTTTTCAAAATGGCCGCTGAACTTTCTGCACTGCCACATAGAATTTATAACTATAAATGATGTGTATCATTTTTAGCTTTCTGAATATGTATTTATTGTATAGGAGGGGATTATAATGATTTATAAATTTGAATGACGTCATTTCCGGCCTCATAAATAGGAAAATTCTAGTTTGACTGTTCCTATTCCATAGAGATGTCCTTCCGAATCGTTTGGCACTAGTTTCATACCGATCTGTCAACCAGTTTTCGAGATATTACGTCGTTTCTTCCGATTTCAAAATGGCTGCTGAAATCACTGACCTCTTGAATTATAATTTAAACATGATTTCATTTTATTATAAGCAGTCTCAAATAGTATATTTATTGCATCAAAATGTAAATTTGTGCGATTTTTAAAATGTGTGACGTCATTTCCGGTTTCAGTATGGGAAACTGCAAATATTATTGATGATAATACATAAAGTTGACCGTCTAAATTGTTTAGCGTTGGTTTCGTTTAAATCTATTAAGACGTTATTAAGGTATGATGTCATTTCTGGTTTCAAAATGGCGGCTTCCGGTTGGTTTTATATCAAGTCAAATAATATCACAAAAGAACATACGTTACATAAATATCAAAATAATTGGATCAAATTTGTTGCCGAAATGCCAATCGATGAATTAAATTTCATGACGTCATTTCCGGTTTCGTTAACATAAATTTTAGTCTGTTGCTATTGATTATCCATATAGATGACCGTCCGAATCGTTTGGCGCTATTTTCGTTCCAATCGGTCTAGCCGTTGTTGAGATATGACGTCACTTCCGGTTTCAAAATGGCGGCACAAAAAATTCATGGGGTGAAGGTTAAATCAGACGCCAAAAGTGCACACGTGGTAAAAATGTGAGATCAATCGGTTCAGCCGTTTAGGCTGTGGCCTGTTTACCGGATTTTAGCTCCAGCCTACTACTACTACTACTACTACTGAGATTATTACTGATTATTATTATGAAAACCGCCCTAAAACACTGTTTTCACGGCCCTCTAGCGTGCAAAGGGCGTAACCTATTGTTCCCAAATTTGGTATATGTTGTAGGGTGGGCCATAGCTCGAAATTAAGATATATCGCAACAATGTGAGATTTCCCAATTTTAAGATCCAGTAGGCCGAAAATGCCACTTTGATGCTTACAGTAAAAGTGGGTTTGCTCCAGCCTTTATTTGAGAGTGTGCGCGCCGTACGACTTGGCTGGCGTGGAGCGACCGCTCCACTAGATTTACTAATGAAAGACCTCTAGGCTAAATGTGTTTCTGTAAAAGGTAGAGCATTGAGACTTATTTTGTTTTTTATAGACTTCCTGGGATTGATTTTTGTTGTAACGCTACCTACCTAATGGAATGAGTAGAGTGTAGACCATTATAAAACTTAGGATTGAAAGTTGGCCCATATCTATAGCCTTTTTTATGCAATTTATACTTCATCAGAATTTTGGTGAACGAGCCTTATAATAATTTGTCTATGTGTGTGCCTTAAAAATGGTTAACGTTTCAAACCAACACAGTACATCTCCAGAACATGTGTACCTCGAAAGAAAAGGATTGTCAGATCATAGGTCTGATGGCAACATCCCATGAAGTCTGTGCTAAAGTTCATTCACGATTAGAATAGCAAGCCGTAATGGCGACGTGTACTACCGTAGTCAAGTGAACGTATACCTAAACATGTAAATATCAATATAATAATCAAAAAATGTGTATAATACGGCTGTAGATAAAAATAAATCAATTTTATTAAATTTTTATAATATTTACTACTATTAAAAAGTGTGTATTTGACATAATTTATACAATTTCAATAATACAAAGAAGAAAGTCTTGCCATTGACAGGGCAGTGTTCAAGTGACTGACCAATGAACGACGTGATCGACTAAAACGTCAGTGATATTCTTATCGTGAACGAACTTTAATGCATTATCTAACTAGAGTAGGTGAGCTCTGATTTCATTGATAATAACAAGGATTGATTGTCAAGGAACCTGACCAGCAGCCAATCCGTTTTTTGCATTTTATTGGTTTGAGTGTACCTACATAGAAAATTTTAATTAAGCTTGAACATGGCAAGTATGTGCTTCAATCAGTCCCGACGAAACATCTGTAGGTAGTTTTGCTCAGTTTTGTTGCAAAATTAAGAAGCAAAATAAAAAAATCTAGAATTACTATCACACTGATCAAGTAAACCTCCAATCAAAGAGGCCATACGATACAAAACATTTGATCACTCTATTCATTAAATTCAATATGCAAATGAAAGAGCTATATACCTAGCAACTGTGTTAACCATTGAATTATTAGCACTCAGCGTCAAAAGCAGCCAGCCAAATCCCCATGTTGTTATATGGGAAACCAGTATAGGAACTATTGAATGTGGGTGTACTAGCTACTACCTACTTACTTACCTACCTAGGCTATGATTAGCATGGTCCTAGCACTCTAGAAGGTGACAATTGATTAAAATACCCCAACAAGAAACGACATACATACCTGGTTTCTTGCCTGTTCTAGCTTTTTCTGTAATTCCAATACTTTCTGGCTGGTATCTTGAGACTCCTTGGTTTTTTGGGTTATGTCGTGAGGATCTCGTTCTACACTAAAAAGATTACAAAATCTCGATAATTCCAAGACGCAAAAGATTGGCGTATAATTTCAGAATCTATACATATATTTATGTTCTAAATTTACATACATCACAAGCTTTTGCAAGAGAGCAAAAGCAAAATGATGGGCCAAATGTCAAAAGACTGGGGAGGCCTTGAACGAAAGGTCGGTCAAGAAGAACAAGAAGTAGGCACACATGAGTAAAACGTCAAACGGCTAAAGTCAACAACCGATATTTTAAATGATTACCAACCTGCGTATTATTTCATAAATTAAAGGTAAAAAATCAACATCAACGTCTTTCACTGATAAACTTGCAGCCGAGGAAGTAATCCCATTCTGATCAGATGTCTCCATTTAATTAAAAGTTCACAAACAAGCAACACTTGTTGTTTTGTTTGACACTTGTCTGTTTGACAACAGCTGGAGCTGCGCTGTCTTCCGGTTTAGCGAATGGTGCAGTTATAGAAGGCAGTGGCGTGGGAATTTTAAATTTTCATAGGTTAGAGGCGGTTAGAGGTTAGAACTTGCTTACAACAGAGGCGGATGGAAGCAAGCAATTTATTAATTTTTAGTCGTGATTTTCTCAATATAAAATGTGCCTAATGTCAGTAACATTAGTAAGTTTTTCAGCCACCATTATTAAGTATGGTGTAATTCTTGCTGCTAGTTACATGACTTCCATTGCAATTCACAAAGTTATTGAATGCTGTGATCTTGGGAAGGTTGAAGCAAATGAATTCCGCATTTTGACAAGAGAAGTGACATATTGTCAGGAGCATATCGTTCATAATATAGTTTGCGGTTTAAATTGCGCAAATGCACATATTAAGTAAGTTGTTTGAAATTAAGAATTTACATTTTACTAGGTAGGTACAGTATACCTGCACTGGGATCGTATAACTTTTGTCAACAGTCGATCGACATCTCTTATGGGAGAATAACATTGACACGTCGTATTCGATTGACGACAAAGTCAAGTCCACAGCCCTCTGTATACTCGTCGTTCGTTCCTCCTCCTCCTGGTAGCTGCCTGTCGTCTGAGTAGAAATTGTAGTTCCAAACCTGCCACCCGGGATGGGGTCACTACCGTCGCGCATTTGAATAACCAAGAGACGGTGGCGGCCCCATCCCGGGACGGCAAGTGAGGAACTACTCAGACGACAGGCAGCTACCAGGAGGAGGGAGGAACGAACTGACGACTATACAGACGGCTGTGGTCGAGTCAATGCTAATCTCTCGTAAGAGTTGTCGATTGTTTGTCGGGCAAAGTTATCCGATCGCAGTGCTGTACTACCTATTATGCATTCCTCTGTGACGAAACAATTAATACAAATACGGAGAAATGATGCTATGAAGTAAGAGTGTCGCCATATTATGTCACAGCTGACCAAAATCACACTGGTGTACAGATGATTTCAGTATATAAATAATAAATAATTAATATATTCCTTTTACCCGACGGCTGGTGTGTTGGATACCTCGGTTCTCGTTAGATCACCGAGGTTAAGCAACATTGAGCGCAGTCAGCGATTGGATGGGTGACCATTCAACTCTGCCTTGCCAGGTTGCTGCCGTTGGGCCAGAGGGACTGGGGTGTTTGGGGGTTAGTGTGACGACCTCCCTCCACCTGTTATCAGTCTCTCGACGGCGCGGGTTGTGGAGCTCGTGCTGTGAATGTTACACCGTCCTTCGGAAGGGACGTTAAGCCGTTGGTCCCCTTGGTATCTTTCGTCAGGAGTAGGCTACATGCCGGTACCCGGGTTTCCTCTCCTCCCTTCTCTATATTACATTCTCACTAGTGGAGCCTGGCTCTGTTGAGAATATAGACTTAATAATAATAATAATAATAATAATAATAAAAAATTTCCTTAATTTATTTGATACAATTTCTGTCTTTCTTTTTAATATCTACCTTACTGAACTATGTTTAAAATAGATTATACTATTGAAAAATTTCATGTTCAAAAAATTCAAACAAAAAAAATTCAACAAGATTGGGGTCTGTTATCTAGCAACCAGGGCCCTGATTCTATAACTCCATTGCGACAGCCACGGCAGATATACACTTACACTATAGCAGAGGTATTCTCACTCCACCAATGAACGTGAAGCCTTTTCGACATGAGAAATATTGGGGTATCCCGGCATCGTTAGCGCATAATCAGCACTAGTGGTAAAAATATGAACAAACTTCTAAATTTACCCATTGAGCCGTTGTAGCATTTATATGCTATGCACCATCTTCTTTTGTTTTATATCAGCATAAACTATAAAATAAACTATACAACTATTAAATATCGTCAAATAACAGCTATATTGCGTACCAGCAGGCACATCAAGTGTAAACTATGAATTAGCGGTTGAGCCATCGTCAGAGATTGGTCATCAAGTAGTTCACTCTTCACGCTATAGATGTCGCTCAAATCACGGGGTCCTACCAGATTTCCCCAATCACAGGGTCTAAAAAGGCTTCACTGCGGTCAATGTTATCAATATAGGAGTGAGACAACCGTCTCTACTAGTATGAATGTAGTAATGATGTCCATGAATCTTGCGACAGCTTAGCAATTATTTCAATGTTAATCCTGATAGAAGAAATTGCTAAGCGGTCGCAATGGAGTTATAGTATCCCAACTCTGGTCTATTGCATATTGCTACCCAACGGCTGGTGTGTTGGATACCTCGGTTCTCGTTAGATCACCGAGGTTAAGCAACATTGAGCGCGGTCAGCGATTGGATGGGTGACCATTCAACTCGGCCTTGCCAGGTTGCTGCCGTTGGGTCAGAGAGACTGGGGTGTTTGGGGGTCAGTGTGACGACCTCCCTCCACCTGTTATCAGTCTCTCGACGGCGCGGGTTGTGGAGGCCTGTGCTGTGAATGTTACACCGTCCTTCGGAAGGGACGTTAAGCCGTTGGTCCCCTTGGTATCTTTCGTCAGGAGTAGGCTACATGCCGGTACCCGGGTTTCCTCTCCTCCCTTCCCTATATTACATTCTCACTAGTGGAGCCTGGCTCTGTTGAGAATATAGACTTAATAATAATAATAATTTATTTATATATTTATTTATTCATAGGTTGCATGTGATGTCATCTCATTGTTGCCTGCCGCCATCTTAATGGCACGTAGAATACCTAGCTGTGATTCTCTTCTTTTTTGACGATATTTTATAGTTAATGGCTACCTGGGAAATTGTACCTATAGGCTCCGGAGATATCTTTAGTACGCAGAGGAATCACTAACATTACAAAAATACATCGATTTATCTCAATAAAGTTATAATCTGACCCGTCAACCTGCCAACATAATGTCCGTCCTCAAAATTCAATAATTTAGCATTGCTGATATAAAACAAAAGAAGTTCGTGCAAGCTATGAATATATCTCCTACTCTATAGACAAATTTCCACCCGTTTCTAGACCAATCCATTTATGGGACCAAAACCTATTCTATTCGACTCTAAAAGTTGCAAAACGCCACCTAGCGGAAAAAATTAACATGTCTCCACCGAGTATTTCTGCACATGCGCACAGGGTGCGTGCAGGTATGTCACATTTATGTCAATCGTATAATGAGTTCAGTTCAAGTTATAATTACTATATCGCGAAATAACAGAAATTGATGAATACCTTAAGCTGGGTTCCCATACTTCGCATCGAATTCGCTTCCGGTTCGCTTCGCTTTCGCAAAATGGCTACCTTTTAACAAAAGAAATCATCTATGTTTACATTCGCATGTTCGCGTGTTTCGGTTTCGTTAAAGTTGAGCTAATTTGAACTTTGACGAAACCGAAACGAAACCGAAACACACGAACATGGGAATGTAAACATGGACGATTTCCTTTGTTAAAAGGTAGCCATTTTGCGAAAGCGAAGCGAACCGGAAGCGAATTCGATGCGAAGTATGGGAACCCAGCTTTAGTGTCAACAATCAAATACAATCGGCATATTTCATTACAGCACACATTCATTCAAATTATTGTGAAAACGAGATGTCTATACACCAAAAATCACAATTTGACAGTTGCAATTGTTTTTCTCATGGCCTTCTAAACACACATTTTTCTTGACGCCTGGTTCAAACAATTGCAATCTGTCAAATTCTGCTTTTGGTGAATAGACATCTCGTTTTCACAAGAATTTGAATGAATGTGTGCTGTAATGAAATATGCCAATTGTATTTGATTGTTGACACTTAGGTAAGCATCAATTTCTGTTATTTCGCGATGTAATTATAACTTTTACTGTACTCGTTACGATTGACATGTGAGTGACTTGCCTGTAAGAGTACGCACGCTCACTGGGACTGCATACTCACGTGAGCGGCCATCTTACTGATATTAGCACATACTTTTAGTGTTGAATAGCATCAGTTTCGATTCCATAAATAGATTGAAATCTCCAAGATACTGTGCAAAGTTGGACATTTTTAATAGTTTAATATTGGCTAGTTTTAATTTTTTTGCATCGTTTGTCTGACTTTTTGATTATTGTTGCGACACATGAGCGCTAATTATTGTAACTCATGCTATAGCTAGGTACCTCATTTTGCATGGTAGGTAGATAAATTAGATCTCTTAATTCTCTTTATTTCATAAATAACAATGCTTCCTTTATGTTTTAAAAGGAAAATAGTGCACCTATGTATTCATATAAACTGAACAAAACATGCCATACAATAATCGTACCTAGTGTATTCGTATGGTCAGCCGTAAGAATAATCAGTACGCTATATTTCGTACGGTCAACCTCGTGCGCAATAGAAAAATAAAATAGAAAAATCAGAAAGAAAAAAACAATAAACAACAGAAAAAATATAGATAAACACTACGCCTGTGTTTGTATTTGAAGTGGTTATAAATGAAACCGATTATCTCCACCTCGCTAGCTCAGTTGGTAGAGCGCTGGGCAATGGAGCAAGGGGACTTTGGTTTGAATCTGGCCGCGGTCGCAGTTTTTTTATTTAGAAATTTTCACAAGTTTTAATTTTGCCTAACCATACAGTTATTTCTTTTTAAGTTGCTCAGCTTTAATTCTCGCAAGTTCGAATTTGTCTGCCCTTAGAGAGTTTTTTTCCTTAGACTGCCCAATAACGCACTCGTACCAATAATGCACTGATATTCATACGGCCGACCGTACGAATATCCACAGCGTATAATAATTATGAACCAATTAAATGTTAATTCTCGAATTTAAGTCTCCTACAACTTATGATTTTCATTTCCAGCTGGATAATCGGGAATGTAATGAGAGGAGTCAAAACAATCGATGTTTGTATGTACTTGCTATCATACGAAGAAATTGTGGGAGCACTTATTGAAGCCAGTAATCGTGGAGTCCTTGTACGATTGATTACCACGCCTGACAAAGAGGATACTGGCACTATGGTTCTCAAGATTCGTAGAGCTGGTAATTTTATTGACGAGGTCTTAATTTAATTATAACATAATTTTCAAATTAGTATGTAATAATCTGTTTTGCTTTTTCTAGGCATCAACGTTCGGTCAATGGTCGGGCCTCAGAGCGAGCTTATGCACTTGAAGTTCATTTTGGTTGATGAAAAGGTTGTCATCTTTGGCTCGATGAATTTCACTGTGTCTGGTTTCACGGGAAACACTGAGGAGCTCTTGCGAACGACAAATCATCACCTTGTAACAACATGTTCCTCTTACTTTTGCGCCTTGTGGGAGGCATTTGATGATCAGGACGACTTTCTGAACAACATGGCTCGGCTCAAGAATCAAAGGAAGAAAAATGTACGCTTTCTGTAGATCTCAATGACATGTACCTGCTGATGTATTGAAGTAGTTGTCTTTTTGTTCATTATCTACTTGGGTATAGTCAATTTGTACCTACTTCAAAATTTTGTAATACTAAAATATGAACATCAGATCAAGATAACTAGCCTAACTACAAAAGGTGCTGATTTGTCTTCACTATTATAAACCTACCTTCTATTAAAATTATGTTATTATGGAATCGGTTCGAATTACTTTTGTAGCTTTTTTTTTTAATTTAGTAGTTACCTCATGTCATGGGTAATATGCTACTTTTTGGATTAAAAAAGAAACTCTTTAATCAAAACGAAGAAAAGACTGAGTCTGAAAAGTCTGTCCATACATACCTATATAAAATTTGTCTGTGATGTTCTGATATCAGAATTGTATTAATTAAGTTTTAATTAGGTACCTTCCTATCTACTTTTAAATAGGTAGTTTTCTGAAATGTTGTCATATCTTTTATATAATAATATTTTTAATTTTGTATGAGGAGCATTAAATAAATTTGCAACTGAAATTTTTTGCAATTAGGTATGTTATATTATATCCACCCACTTCACAAACTATCTGACTGACATGGAAAGTATATTTATAATATATTTCCCAGATTGACAGAATAATCCAATTCAAATCCTAGATATCCAGTGTGTTGTTTCAAATACATTTTTGTGCGCGGGGGGGGGGGGGGGGGGGGAGCTATCGAAATTCCCGTGGGTGTTTATCATATTCATGTCGATGCTAAGAAAAGAGGGGGCTCAGGGGGACGAAACCCCCGAGAAAAAATGTATCATGCTCTTGTCATATGACATGAGATTTCAGTGCATTTTGGCAATGAAATGTTATTAGCTTCATTGCAGATTGCAGACATGAAAAAACAATTTTTGTTCCAAAATCACAAATAATTCGGTATCGATAAAAGCTTTGAATATTAAGGAGGGATGCAAAGTAGATTTTCCAAAAATATTTTTTGGTGAAATTTAACATTTGTATTAAATTTTTCAACATTTCAACTACCTCCATTAATTAATGTAAAAGATTCATCAAAATATGTCTTGTAACTTTCAAATCTCGACTTATACTGAGTTTTCAACATGATGTCTTTAGAATATGAGGAAATGTTAACACAGGAGCTATAGGAAAATTATTTAGAATTTGGTGTCTAACTTTTTAAAACGCTCTGGTAGGTGTTTATATAAAAATCTTAATAAATGCCCTAATACACACAATATTATAGTTTTTGGAAAAAATCATCGGCGAAAAATAGTTTAAATCTAATACTAGGAAAATGGCTGTATTTTTTCGACTTGCCATGTTAAAGATAGGGCGGGAGATTATCTATTAAATAAGCATATTTGTTCAGATATCTATCGGAGACCTCTTCTTGGGCATCCCACCTTAAATCCTCTAAAAGTTTGATAATTCTATATACATACTTTGAACCTATATAAAAAAAATCGAGTTGTTAAGCGGTTGAACTAGAGATCCTACCAAATACCGTTTTATGTTTTGTTGAGTTTACCAACCTAAACTCACTTACGTATAGGTCTACCTAGTAACAACTCAGAAACAGTAGCATGTGCATGTACACACTCCTTGCACTTGAGGCAGTTCCTTGTCTCAAAAGTCCAGTATAGGGAGAGTGATGGACCACTTTTCTGTGGCGTGCATCAGTAGTACCTAAGTTGATTGGATTCAGTGATGATTCCAGCATGTCTCGGAAGACAATTGCTCCCAATCAGAGGATTTTACCGTAAAATTGTAGAGCCTAAACAACGTAGAGGTTCCACTCTTAAAGATCATGCAACATTTTATGGCGTTTTCCACTGGCCGCACTAGACGCTGCACTGAAATGACATCACCATACAAAACGCAATGCAAATTTCAAACTGAGTGCAGAACTTGTGTGGCTAGTGGAAAACGCCATTAACAGAAGCAATGGTCTTTGGATGTGGGGAAAATTTTAGCGCGATCGAAGAAACGATGTGACCTGTGTTGCGGCTTCATGTACAGAACCTCCTTGATGTACATTTAAAAAAAAGTAGGTGCGAAAGAGTAAAAAAGAATCACTCGCTCAACAATTTGACCTTTAATTTATCATGTTTATAATTTATAATGTTCCTCCTCTCCTCTGTCATCTATCACAAACAAAACTTGTGAAAAAGCGAGTGCAGACAGTCAAGCAGTTAGGTTTGATCATATCGTGTCAAAGTTTCAAAAGAAGACACTGGCTTAATTACATCTTATTTTGTTTACAAAACATTGAAGCATCAACGACAGCTAACTTTTCAGCTTTCCTTATTAATGCATATTGAAGGATGTGCTGTATTCTTTCTTATCGATTGTAGTTTGTTGAAGTTTTACGAGGAATAGCAAAGCATTTGCATTGATCGTCTTGCTTAAAAATGTCTTGACGGAGTTTTCCTAACCGTTAGCACAAGTTGGAGTGCCGCTTTGCAAGGTCCTTGACAAACAGAAGTTCCCGAGTGTAGCGAGGATCGAAGATACAACACGCGAGTTTAACAATCCAAAAGGCGGTCATCGGCACGCTCGGCCAAACTATCGCGAAACTTGATCAACCTCCGCCACTTGAATCACTTGGGTGCAATCCCACGTCACAGCAGGGTATTGCTAATTCATACAGTTTGCTTTTTCTTGGTTGGAATAGACCACTTCAGTGCACCAGATTACAAGTTACAAGAAAAGTTTGCGTTATGTCTATCAAAGTGCAGTGATTGTTTTTTTTTCAGTATTCAGTATTTTTTATTGTCATTTGTGAATTACATTGTAATTATAAAAGACAGTCATTGATAAACATTGTTCATTATAAAACTTATTAAACTACATCCACAACACTATTTAATACACAGCATATTAATTGCTCTCACTTTTGACATGTTTAGTTATAGCCAACTTAAACTCGTGAACATCTTTGCTATCTTGTTGAAGTAATGAAGTCAGGAGGGTGAACTTTATTTAGGTTAAAAGAACAGAAAGATACGATATTGACCATGGATGGAAGTCCTAAGAGTGCAATTGTTAGATACCTGTTGCAATATTTGATTGATAAACTTTGACCATCCACTTGCAACGAAATATTAAATACCTAGTTACAACATAATACTGGATACAATTTCCTCTGATTAACGTCGAAATAAATTACAGGATAATAATAATTATTATTATGAAGGTAGTATCATAGTATAGAAGGTAGTAGCATAGTTATAGTAGGTAAATTGTAAAATACTATTTATTTGGAGAAAATAAAGTAGAAATGATAATTGAGGTAATTTTTTATGTAAAATATTTGTATTAAAAACAAAAATGAATTAATGAACAATACGCACTTTTTTCAAAGATAATTTTTATTTTAAAATAGCGTTAAATAGTGTAATCTGTGAGTGATACAGATTGTAACACAATATTTTGCCATCAAATTACAAATCATTGTTATATTATATTCCAATTTAAGAAAGTCAGCGCGCCTTCATAGTCGCATCTCATTGCATTTTGTGAAAAGCTGCAAATGGCAATAAAATTCAAAACACTTTCGCCATATTAGTTGAAGTGGAAGTTTATTTGCACAACTTCGATTTTTAAATATGTGGGCCACGAACAAAACGTATAATGCAATTCAATTCTTAGCTTGCACGAACTTTTTTTGTTTTATATCAGCAATGCAAAATTATTAAATTTTTCAACCGAGGACGGACATTATGTAGGCACGTTGACGGGTCAGATTATAACTTTATTGAGGTAAATCGATGTATTTTTGTAATGTGAGTCCACTTCGTACTAAAGATTTCTCCGGAACCTAGTAGGTGTACAGTCAGGGAAATTAGATGGTTCATACTCTGCACTGCCTCTCTCTGACCCATATCATAAACATGTTTTTATATGGAGCAGAGAGAGATAGAGTGTAACCATCTAATTTCCTTGACTACAATTTCCCAGGTACCGATTAAGTATAAAATATCGTCAAAAAGCAGAGAATCACAGCTATTGTGCGTGCCATCAAGATGGTGACAGGCAACAACAATGAGATGACATCACATGCAAACTATGAATTATAACAAACCCTTTTCTTTGACATTTGTGTACCTATCGGAAGTTGATGTGCATTCTGGAAGAATGTTCAATATTATAGTATCCCATATCACCAACAGATGGCTCTGTACTTTCTTGGCCTATTTAATGTAAAGTGAAAACTTTTAATTGGAAGTTTGACTAAAACTTATTGAATGCAGAAATGAAATTAATTGCACCGGCGTCTAATAATGAAATGAGGCAGCTGTGGAGTTGCTGACCCACGCATCCCAACGTGGCAATATGGCATCGTCGCAGCATGTGCTGTGTCCGGTCATGGATATTAATTAATCACGGCCAGAAGTGTCTCCGCAACACAGTCTACCACGGCCTTCTAGACAAATCGTCAACGCAAGACTTAGTTCCAGCGGCGGTCACCAGTTGGCGCGCAAGCTGGCACCATGGTGAAGGTTGGAACAAAGAAATGGGACGGTTGCGTGAAGTTCGTATTTGATGGGACAATGCAACTTTGTCAGTACAAATTAAGTCAAACTAAAATCTTCACAGTCAAAACACGTTTTACAACTGATTCTGATAAAATGTAAAATGTAATAGAAACACGTACGGCAACAAGAAGCATAATACGATAATAATTGGCAAAGAAAATGTGTGTTTTTCTTCTTGTTGAGTAAGCAGGTCTCCACTTTCGATTGATCATCCCTTTCGTAATCATCACACAAAATATGTTTGCCATTTTGATGCAATAGTGCTGAAAACTTTATTTTTACCGAAAGGACAAAATAGATTTGTTATTTGAATGCCTATACAGTAGATGTTGAGTTACATTTCATATTGAACCACATTTAAAGTTATTGAATAGCTTTAAGGTCAAATTTCAATTTAAAAATTTGAATTGAAGTAAACATAAAATCGAGGTAAATCTTAAACTTTTAGCAATCCGCGAGTCTCAACATCCAGCTTCGACATTGAAACCTCTCTTTGTGTTTCAAACCTCGATCTCTCTATCGGCGCCCCGCGCGTGCACCGCATCCTGGGCCCATCTCCTGCAGGTTGATCCTGATTATAATCGCCCCCCCCCTCCCCCCAGCTGGTCGTGTCACGCAATAAGATTGACGGACCGATATCCCGTGCGACTCCTACGGCATGCGAGCAATACAGTCCAGGGAATAATGGTAATTAATATCTCATTTCATCGTGGAAACTCCGAGAGTAATTGAAAACACTTGTTCTAAGCTCTAGTACTTACACTTATAGCTTCACTGCGCTTACACGAAAGAATGAACTGTAATTCTGCTTATAGAAAAATAAAAGTCAACTCATTAATGATTAAATATAAGTATGTGTACTTCAATTCAAAATTCGCCCGTGGAATTTTATATGAACGTCTTTTAAATTATGGTTATGCGATACAAGATTGACATCGAATTTCATAAATCCAACTAGAGTCTTATTTCTGTTGGAGTTGGAAAAGAGCTTACGTTTGATTACGTCACAGTCTTGTGCGTGTGGCTTATACGCTTCCTTTCCAGAGTAGGTACAGGTTTTTTCAATTTTACTGTCTCGTAATAAATTATCATTTTATTATGTATTATGTTCTATTATCGGGAACATCAATATTGAGTTTGTTCACCTGATGGTTGCTTGCAGAGTCCAAGATGACTCACAATCTGTTTCATTTCGCTGAGGTGACAAAGAATATGAATTTTGGGGTAGAGTCTAAACTTGGTTCCAATTCGCACCTTCAAGCACTTCTGTCAGAAAAAAAAATGAAAAAAAAATCATTGGGAAACTAAATTCTATAGAGACGTAAAGAGAATTCAGTGGAGATGAACAAGAGATTTGAAGATATTTGTTCACTGATTATCAATCTGATGTTAACGATATTATAAGGAAGAAGCCGTTTGGTTCTGTATCTATATTAGGTATACATCCTTCCAGGTTAATACATAATTTAGTAGAAAAAAGCCATAAAATGACAAATAAACATTTCAAGACATATTAAATTGCAAATCGTCCAGCAGTTTCGTAGTTTCGTAGATTTATCAATCTTTCTTTTACAATTTCCGCAAAAATATTTGCCGCCTTCAATCCCACTACTATAAGGGCTTACGTCCATAGACATCCGAAAGTTTCAAATCTACGCTTAGATTTACGGTGTGGGAATAAGACTACACCGAGCTGAACTAAATATTGTAAATCTATGTTTAAACCTGCTAAAGTTGCCTATTGGGTTTCAACTACTGAACCTTTCAACTTCCAACAAGAAGTTTCTACCATAGACAAACACCTCACTGCAAATCACCCTCTTGACTAGGAAGCTCAATTAATGAACTTATTTGAAATTATGATAGGCACATTTTTACGAGCAATTTTTGAAACTAACACAATATTTTAATTACAAAGTAAAGCGTTGTTTGGCTTTTAAATAAATCATGCTCCCCAGGGGAGATGAGCTTGTTTTCACTTCTCAAAAGGATGAGGACGGCGTTTTAAATAATACAGGTCCTTATCAATTACAGCGGCATTTTTAATGTGGCTTCAGCTTGTAGGTCCACGACTAACTTTATAAGAGCAGTTTTTGCTCGTAAGCCCTTTTTTACATGGAGAACGCAAACAAAATCATAAACTCCCTCTCTCTCTCTCTCTCTCTCTCTCTCTTCCTGCTCTCTTTTTGACGACTAAATTTATGTTACTCTTGGCGTCGTTTTGTCTTACTTTTGTGACGTCATATATGACATAAGAGTGGTATGGTTTCGAGAGCGAGGTCAATCATAATTTGTAAAACATGTCATATTAGTGGCGAGGTGGCTCACATTCTACTTAAAGCATAAAGCAGTTGATGCAAGTAGAATGGGAGGCACTCAGACACAAACTTGCTGGATTCGAGGCAAGTGACGATATCATTATATTGCTTTTAGTTATGGTATAATATTGGTGTATAGTGCATGTGAATTGATGTTATAACAATTATGGTAAGTGCAGTAATTGATACTGTATCCTGTATCTATTATTTCTGAACCGATCGATGGTTCAAAACAGGACATTTTTGTCATCTATTAGCAGATGGTATATTTTTACTAAGATCTGCATTGAAAAACATACATCATGCCAATATGTTTAAACCGTACTTTTTAGTATTTTGTAATACACTGTCTTCATGATAAATATTAAACACTTTTATTTAAAACTACTGACAATATTTTCAGCAACGACATACCTATAACATTATTAATACTACATAGACATGCGAAATATACACACTTCAGCAGTTCATATAAGAAAAATTGTAAATTATAATACATTTCTAATATTATCAATATGATATACGATTATTTATGACATTAATAACTTTCTAATGGAATGTGTCCTATATTTTGTTATCACTGAGTCTTACGGATGTCAATAACAGAGTAAATTATTTGTATTTGATACACTAGCATGTCTGTTAATACTGTGCAATCTCGTCGACTTTAGACTGCGAGTTTAATACTGCACAAACCTAATTTTAAAATATAAAAATATGTGTTTACATTTCATATTTTAAGTGATAATATTGCGCTTTAAGTTATTACTGAAGCGGCATCATTTCAAACTGAACCGAATTGTAATCTACGTGATTAAAAACAGTACACTGTGCAATTCATAATAAAATTATTATTTTTTAATTTGTAACACTTCCAAATATGTAGATTATTGTCGTCATGATGAGAGTTAATCCTATCGCTTGTTTCAATTGCAAGTTCCACTACTTATTCTAAATGCGCTGCGGTCAAACTCGGATGAATTATTCTAGACATTCATTATTACGGATTAGTATTCATTCCCCCCATCCATTCTAATTCTTGTTCAAATTGGAAGGCATATGGAACGAAACGGTCTTACAGGAACAAAACAAAACCGTCTCGATACGTGACAATAATAGTTTCTGTTAATTAGAATCTCTCCAAAAGCACTACATGTAAAATATCTGCCAAGACTATATTCCTAGAAAAGAAACGACGCCGAAAAGAAAAGATGAGCAAAAGAGGGTCAAGTCAATTTATTTAAACAGCATCATTACTACTATATTCCATAAATTTAAATAAATAATAAGATAATGAAGAAAACATGGAAAAATATTGGCGCATAGTGAAACGTCATGGCTAGCAAGTTTGGTATAAGTGTGTTGTTGGGTAGAGACCAAACCAATTCAAACATAACACAGAGATATAAAATTTTACATTATTGATTGAGATTCATGTGCACTAGAATAAATAGTGCATTTTTGCCCCAGTGTAATTTTCTTCAATATACAACTTGGCCGGCGTGATGCGACCTCTCTACTAATTTGATCGAAATTAAACAATCTTGAGAAGTATAGTGAGAAAATTTACGAGAAAGTTTACCACACAGATTACGTTTCTTGAATTTTTTTCATGTGTTAAGTCATGTTTTAATTAAAGTGTTTGCTCCTTTCTTGCTACGTTCAATTTCGGTGTGTTTGCTTATATTTTAAAGCAAATAGATTTAGCTTATGCTTTTACATCTGGGTAATTTGGTTTAAAATACTTGAACTGTTTAATCTCTGGAATATCGAGTACAGATAAGGAGTATATTCAAGAATGTGGCTAATCGTGGATTATATTTTGAAACACATGGATTTATTTTGTCACGCAACTTGAATGCCAGACAAAGTATCAAATTGTACAACATGGAAGTCACTAATGGAGATATTAACCTCAGTGTTGCCAAATTGTATCACTTCGATTATCAGCCTCTGTTTACTCCTAAAACAAGTTACCTTGATGGGAAGCCATCAAAGGGAAGCCATCAATAGGTTACCATTTTGATAGGAGAGGGAACATTATATTTCGTCTGTCTGGAACATAATTCCCAGCAAGCCATTCCAATGAAAATGAAATAAGATTGCATAGACTGTAACTCGTCTTCTACCTGATCGGATTATTTTTAGCTTGCGCGTTGTCTGAAAAAGAATACAGAACAAAATGGGGACACTTTCAAACCGATCAAGAACGAATTAGCCTCTGCTTTTCTAAACAGTTTCAACCCGACCCCGCCATCTAGCGGGAGAACCCCGTGAGTGCAACGGAAGTGGGGATGTTAATTGAATTACACGGCGAATGTCTTTCCACTGCAGCGTGGAGTGCAGCTGGAACTTTCCACCGCCCTCTTGAAGCGAGGGTTCGATACGTTCACGTCGTCTTCGGCCTTGTCGTCGACGAGTAATTAATCATCGAGTCAACAATGAGTCACAAAAGTCAACCGACTCAATGGGGGAAAATCTGTAAGTTTCTTTGCTCAGCAATTTGTTTCCTCTCTAAGCTCATTATACCCCACACTGATTACTGAAATTTGTAAAGAAAGATCACGGGAGGGCAAAGTTAGACGGATTATGGAGCTTGTATACACACGGACGAGTGCACTATGGGGAGGATATTTAACAGTTTTTCACTGCAAATTATCATCGGGCTTTGTTAACACGAATTGTCCCGGAACTTTGCCAACAACGATTTAACAATAAAATGCAGCATTTGAGCGAGAAAATGACATTACAACGTATTTTACTCAGTGGTCGGTACACGATGTGTAATTCCAGTGATATTATTATCCATGGTGCCAAGTGCCAGTGGTGTCGTTATTCAGTGCAGGGGTGTTATCACATGAGTAGGTGAAACTAGGAAAACGCTGAGCTTGTGAACGACTAGTCTCAAATGGAACATTACTCGACCGGATGGATGGTCGAAATCCAAGTATATTTCCCTATTCGATGCTTATGTCTGTGTCAAGAATCATTTCAAGATGGTGTTGATTCATTAAGGAAATACACGTGAATGCAATCACATTGCTGGGCGGAATCTCTTGAGTATATAATCAATAGTTTTCAATAACACAATGACGGTAGTTTTCTAGAAAATCAAAGAATGCAGAATACTGTATTCGTTGAAAAATGAGCCTTCGTATTGCATGTTGATTGATTTGCGTGTGACGGTGTAAAAGATGCTGCTGCTTTTCATCATTGGATATAGAGGAGATAAAATACGTCAAAGGAGCAATACAAATTTGGTCTTTGAAGTGTTTTTGAATAAATTTGATAAATATTTCAGAACACGCATAAAATGTTCATGAAATGTAAATAACTCTTAAAGTTCTTGACATATTTGTCTGAAAATTGTCAAAAACACCTAAAATGTTGGGCCCAATGGCTATTGGTACAAAATTTGAAGTTGATCTGTCAAACGGGTCTTGATTTAATTTTCAACCAATCACTGCGATCTCATTCAAAACCTATTGCACTTGTGAGCGCTCTTATGACATTGGTGTGTGTGCAAAGTTTCACGGTGTTACCTGGACATTGCATACAAAAACACACAGAGACAAATACACACACGAGAAAGTGGCATGAGAGTTCCGTGGTGACGCTCGCTGTGCTCAACTGTGTATTTCACTACTCTAAGCAGCGATCAGAGCTGAAGAGGATCAGAATCTTTGAGCGCGGGCGGAAATTGGTTTGAACCGAAGATGACCACCCATCAACCATCTACCCTCCAACCAAGTCGGCGATGATGACTCTTGTGGTGTGTAGATTGAAACTTTACAGATATGACACTTTCTAACGTAATGAAGGGCACAGCAGCAAAACTCGTCTTCTTCGAAAATACATTTTTAAGTTAGATATGTTTGTATTTCTCTATCTATTAGTTCAACATAAAGTGCAGACAAATCATCCCTTTCAAACGTGGGTTGAATTACACACCCTCTGTTATTAGAATAATTGGCAAAGAACTGTTTTATGTGTGTTTTTCTCCAAACTCTGCGATGTGAAAGTGAGGTTTTCTGACTAAAATGTTCAATTTACGAATTCATCACCAAGTATTTGTGTACATATGTAATGTATGTACACAGATATTATATTTGCCTACATACTTTCACAGATTTACACCCAACAACAACAAAAAACCCAAGATAAAAACGGTATTCGAAAGAAACGGATTGGCCGAAAGATATTTGATGGCATCATCCAATGAAGTATCTATGCTAAATCTTAGTCTAACTCTAAGATGAGCACTGATTTCATTGATAATAAATAACAAGGATTTGATTATCCAATCCGTCTCGTTCAAATATTTTATGATTTGTTGAGTGTACCTACGACGAATTTATGTCAAAAATTGTTAGAGCTTGTGTTATTATTTAGATAGTAAAGTAACTAACAACGGAAGTAAGAACTATGTTATATTTTTTTTTATAAGAAATGGGGTTAAATATTCTTCTAGGACACGCTCACTACTCAGTCGTCTTCATACCAAAATTAAATTATTTATTTGAATATGATTGGTCCAACGTTTGTCTCGCATTAGCTAAATAATAAACGTCAGTGTCAAGATACAGAAACGAAAACGCTCGTATGACTCGCTTTATTAAACTACAAAACATTCGCCCGCCAGGTACAGAGAGGTAAAATGAATAATATAAACTCTGAGCCAGATCTTGTCCGAGCACACACATTGTTCTCGCAGGCTTTGTCTCGTCCACACATCGCCCTCTACACGCCAGCTCCTTGTCCTGATTATCCTGCGCGTTGAGCTGAAAAGTTACTAATTGCTGTACTCGCCCCGTGGCGCACTCTCGCCAGACCGGCCTGAATAATTAATAACCCGGTGATAAGGGGGTGCTGATATGACATGTGCGATAGTCCCGCCTCCTGTCAACGTCAGTGACTCGTAAATCATGACGTCACAGGTGCGATGTCACGCCGTGACGTCACAAAGCCGGACGATTGTTGACGATTCTTTGACTAATTATGTCGACATCTTCTACATGTACTGTTGATGGTGTGGAGTCAACTCGGAGAGGACAAGCCGGGGAATATTAATATAATTCGCTGGCTAGGTTTAGTCGGTTCGCGCACACCTAGGCCCGTGGGAAACATGGTTTATGGGCATAGCTGACGATATTTTGACTAGACCATCTGGTGCTAGTTAGTTACTATAGGTATCTATGATTAGATAAATGAATGATTATACTTTATTTTCAAGAAAGAGTTCATATCCGTATTAATTACAGTAAATGTGGTCCGTTCTGTTTGTTTTGAAAACATTTTGAAAATTCCTTCTACATGTTATTATATGAAATGAAGAATATTAATGTTAGGACTACTTACTACTTTTTAACTATATCAACTAGCATCTTGACTTGGCCACAGGCAAGGCTTTGTTGAAGAATCTAATCTAATTTCACGTGTCTGTATTCGCCATTTGCAATGAGTCATAACTTTGCCCGACACACTGTACCTACCTAGCTCACCTGCTTTTTTAGCATGAACACAACTCGATTTGTTAATGTAAATATTTAATAAATCACATTCGGACAAAGCTGGATAATTCCGTAAATAATGACCAAGCTTCTATTTTTATAATTATGTTTAACGACGCACAGTTCTGCAACGAGACTAATGAATGACGTCATGTACCGCGTCCATCCATTATTTATACAGCGTCAGATAAGTTGACAGTGTTGCCGGTGTTTATTTGTATAAACATAGTGCATTGTTGAGATATATGAGGCGGGTCCCAGCTGCAAATATGGGTCAGGCCAAATAGCCGAAGAATGCATCCACTAAGCTCTGGACATTATTCATCAGGCAGAAGCCACCGAGCTTTCTTACAGCTCCGCGTGGGGCTCTGGGGAGAGTGTTTATTTTCATGCAGTATGTGGTATAAGAATGCGATATTTGAGTGTACTTTTTTTGGAAGGTGTCGGTGTCAGTAAGACGCCGTTTCTATTCTCAAGTTGTTCTTTTCATATTTGGTATTAAAGCTACTGCCAGTTAGTGAGTGGCTTTCTACTGCCAGTCACTTCAATATTGACTCTTTGACTATGGTCATTTGACGCGTAACTCTTCGAAACACGTTATAAATAATGTTTCAAAATAATATATAAGATGCATTGCAACAATAATATATTCTCTTCATTTAGCCAATTGCCATTGTTGGCAATCAACAATGAAAGCATTTTTTCCCCTTTTTTAACCAAAACAACTAGCAGCGAGAGACAGAGCATAATCGGTTCTTTTCTTCTGCCAGTTAGAGAGAGAGGCTACATTTTGACTTGAAGCCATTGATCATTTGACACAAAGCAACAAGAAAGACGAGTTATAAAATAATATTTCAAAATATCTAAGACATATGGCAACAATGTATTCTTAAAACAGTAAGAATTCTTCATTGTTCATTGTTGTCAATCAACAATGAAAGCTATTTTTAAACCAAGAACCAGCAGCGCAGCGACAATCGAGGGACGGAGCAGAGCATAATATTTGATTTGCTACCGATGCAAGATGTCGGTAATTTTCTTGCTGAGTGGGTTTTATGAAAAAAATATATAGGTAAACTTCGTTCCATGCAGTCTTAAGTCCTAGTTAGCATGGGCAGGTTTTATTCCTTCAAGTAAAAGAGACTGCATGGAATGACATTCATTTACAGGTAAAATGTCAACTTCATTTGAAATTATAAAGGGAACCAAGACCCTTGATCATGGGTTAAAAAGTGAACCACTCTCCACTACACAAATGTTGCGATTTGGCTAATGGCGACAGTTGAAATGTTTGAAATTGTTTACCTGTTGGTTTTGTTTCCACCAATTTCATATACAAACGGGTTAAAAGCCCACGTCCCAGAGAACATTTCTTTCATTCGTTATTTAATTCTTTATCACGCATGTATGAGGTCACCAGGTCCCCACTAACATATTCATCCTACATGCAGCTTGCACTACGCGAGTGTATTGCGGGCCGCCTACCGTGCCAGGCGGACGTTCAGGCACAAAGCGACGCACTCTATTATTTTGACAGCCACGCGCCTAGCACAAAGCCTTAATAATAAACGAGACATCCGGTAATTGTAGTGAACTTGGCACTTTCACCTACACTGTGAATACAGCCACGGTAGCAGCATGCTCACTGTATAGAGTGAGAACAAAGATGATTGCTTACAGTGGGAAGGAGAGGGAAAGAGTGCGATGATAATGGGCAATAGCAGGGTCACAACAGTGAGCCCAGATTCTCAACGGGGTTTCTGACATGGAAGGAGAAAAGTCAAAAGAATGACAAGTTTAATTTATACAGAAGGGTTAATTAATGTTGAGGGGTGAGATAAATAATGGACGTACTTAGTATAGAAGCTTAGTGTAGTAAACCGTCAAGTCCATTTGATTGACATTATCCTACATTAATGATGTAATTGTTGATTGTTTAATGATGGTTTCAAGGCGAAGGCCTACTGAAAAAATAATTAAGTTTAAACCACGTTTCACTTGCCCCAGGTGACATTCTGATACAGACGTCAATTCGAGACAACCTCTCAGGTAAATTCCACTAATTAAAAAAACGGGCCCGAGTATTGTGGAAGAAGAAGAGCTTTTTCCAAGTAAATGCGGCTTAATTGTGGGGGCATTTTATTTGCATCCAACCTATTACAAATTGTAATTGTTAATGAAACAAGACTACGCAGTCGTGGCAAGTACTTTCAATTTTCTAAATGCCACAAACCGGAATAGTTTATTCACTTTTTGTTGAATTGAAATACGAAAAATGTATTCATTTGAGGGCCAAAATGAAAGGGATAAACATTACGATCAACGTAATTATTGAGATTGCACAATGGTTAAAAACGGCCTTATTACTTCATTCACAGTTAAGATATTTGTAAAAATCGTTTAAAAACTCATAGACTCTCCCATTATTCTTGAGATCAATTGAAACTTGCTCAGACTACGAGTATTTACTGAGTATTAGCAGACTTCATTGCTTGCAAGTCTCGAACTCATAACAACACATTTTACTCTGCGCCATTTTGAACAATGAAACTAGAGAATCACAAAGTAGAAATCATGGACGCACAGAATCCACCGTAACAAACATCAAAACACGACTGCAATTATGTACTTCCTTTCATGTCTGTGATTTTATTTCCGATCTAGTCTTTGCTCTTTGGGACATTACATAGAACTGACATTGTAATGAAAATGCTCGTGTTTCTTTGCTCTCTCTGGATGTCTCGCATTTCTTCCCGGAACGTTCGCGTAACAAGCCGCAGTAATCTGAGGTGATAATCGTCAAAACACAACGTCATCAGGCAATGAGGCCAACACTATTGTTACAAATGAAATAATTCACGCTCGTTACGCGAGACAAGACGCGGCGGAGATTAAATTCTCTGCTATTTGCTTTTTTCTGAACGCGCTCTCCAGGTCAAATTATCCAAACCGGTTGTTAACAGTATTTACGCAAATAGTAGCACAAACGCAGCATTGATTGAGCGAGCGTAGCGAGCGTCACCACGGTACTCTTATGGCACTTTCTCTGTGTGTTTTTTTTTTTTTTTTTTTTTGCCTGCACTGCCCAGGTCAAACCGCACAACCAATCGATCTGAAATTTTGTACACATACTAACGTAATCTATGCGATCCCTGGGATCTTTTCTGAACGAGATCCTGTGATTGGTTCAAATTTTATAAAAATTATCTTTCGATTGGTTGGTTCGATCAATTTGAAATTTAGCAAAATCATTGCAACCAACATTGTACTCAATCAAAAAAAAATTGAGCCAAATCCTCCAATTGGTTCAAATTTGAAACCATTTTTCCTGTGATTTTTGAAATTTAAACTGGAACCGATTGACCGACCAAATAAAAACTTCGCATGGTCATTGGTACCAACATTTATGGTATTTTTGCCAATTTTCACTCTAATCTGTCGTTATTTTCAAAAGTTTTTGTCATTTTAGGGACATTTTGCGTGTTGGCTGTCAAATTCACGGTGACTTCGAATCTTCAGTTCAAGGCAAGGTAGTTAGAGCAGAAAGTTTTAAACGATATGAAACTAATAATGACCGTTCAACAGATTGATCTGATATTGTGTTGTGTACACACACTACATATCATATCATATGGGTGGTCCCAGGTATATTTTTTAACCGAGATCCTGTGATTTTCGAAAATTAACAAGGAACCGTTCAATCATAAAGGTTTAATCGATCAACTTAAAACTTAGCAAGGATTGGCACCAATATTTTTGGAGATTTTGGTGATTTTTATACAAGTCTGTGACGAAACTAAAGAATTGTTGGCTTTTAATGACATTCGATAGACATAATTTCGGTTCGAGGTGTTGCGTGTATCCGTGCTCGCTCATCAACGCGTTTCACAGAGCGTTTTCCTAGTACATTTCACTCTCATAAGTAATATTTATGTGTCACATAAGTATATTAAATCTAAAAGTGGCATTCAATTTCTCAGACAAATCAACAAATCAACAGACAAATCAACTAAATATATTATCATAATAGTAATATTTTAGTGTTCGGGCGCTTTTGTTATGCAGTTAGTACGGATATAATAGTTCATTTAGAAGGAATTCAGCAAGAATTGAATTCCCGAAGTCTATTGTATAACTGGTCAGTTCGGGGGGCTTCGAAGTAGAATTATCTATTTGAAATATTTATTCTCAGTGTTAATTGGTGTCAATCTTCATGCTAAACTGATCGATATCATTTTCTGGAGCTATTGGTAGTGCATGCAAGTACTTAGTGATTAGTAATATGACTACATTTTGACTTCGTCCTCTCTGGCTGTTATGCATATCTATTCTAACTCATTTATGTAATAATTACAAGACTTGCTAAGTTTCTGTCTGAATATTACCATGAGATACATGATAAATATCATTGATACGACAATATTAATGAAATCACGATAAACAAGAAAATGATATCACCGGTGTGGGTGTGTGTTAATTTTACCACGCAATTCATATTGCTGAATTCACTGGCATCGAATTAGTATAGATCGAATTAGTACAGATAATCAATCAGGGTTCGTGAGTTTGTACCACGTTATGAAGTATGTCAGCTGGAAAATTAATTAACTTAATCCGATGTTCAGCGATGATTGATTTTATGGAAGGATCAACTCGTTTTACACGAAGCTTTCATCTTGAGACTTCCGGGCGTCGAACCGAGTGCCACGTTATCACTTCTTATTTCACGTCGTTGGAAACCGCGAGACTGATGTAAACTTTTCATCCTCGCTCTTCAAAAAGCCACTCAATCCATTCATTTGTCAAACGTAGGCGCTTCAAGACTTTCCAGTGCAGGCGCGGTGCATTGTGGGGCTGGCGTCGCGACGCTGAGCGTCGACCACCAGTCACCAATACTAAGCATGACCTCGTCCAATGGAGGGAGAGAGATGGAAAGTAAGAGAGGCAAAGTGGAATTGGAATGGAATGGAATGACAATAGAAGACTGTAGTTTGTAGGCTATACAAAGAGGTATATTAGTTGATGGAAAATGTAACTTGGCCGAAATCGCAAGATCCTGAAGGAATAACGTTGATCCTGTGTTGGAAATGTGATGCGATATTTGAATAAGGTCAGAAGGAAGGGGAGATGATTTTACGTTGGAAGATAAATAGAAATAGGAGCGAAGGGGAAGGAATGGAGAACGAACGAAGGAATGGCGAGGTGGTGCAATGAATGAGAATTACGAGAACGAGACGAAGACGTAAGAAATTGCTTCTTGAAGGTGCAGAGTGAAAGAGGGAGTGAGATGAAAGAGAATTTCGTCATTCACGAACCGCGGGTTGTTAGAAAGAGAAAACATGAAACGCGACAGGAAAACGCAGCCTGCGTAATGGATGAGTCAGCTGAGCGAAAGAAACCGGAAACAGATCGACACTACGTGAGTCGAAAGTTGAAATTAATCTTCGGCAATACCATTATAATAATTATTGTCAGAGCTAGTTTGCGTCAGATATTTATTAAATTCAATCACGGTCTGCCGAGGACAAAGTTCTGATGCGAAGAGACGATCGCCAGCGAACATCTGTACAACCCCATTGTGTGGACGCGTTCATCTCAGACACAAATTATTGCAACTTGTTCCTATCTGGGTTAATACTTGTTGTTCCTTTAATCCTTTTACACCAACGTGCAGCCGCGTTCTACTCGAGTCCGTGTACAATCTCAACAGAACGGTCCAAGCTGTTACCAAGAAGACATGACGTGATTTACAAGTGCGTTCTTCGGAATAATGTTCCTGTGTGATAAGCACAAGTTTGGACATTCTAAGTCTATAGTGACAGTCAGCCTGCGGGATAGACCACGAGTAGCAGAACTTTCCGAGCACTCGTACATAGAGCAAGTTGCAGCGCGCCGACGATGCCATAAAATAATACTCAAGTTGAGAAGTTATCCGGTCGAGAAAATACGTGTCCTCAGCATTTTCGCGGAGGATTTAACCGAACTGAGTCGATCTCGATGCGACTTCAGTCGCGCGCGAAGAGGAGGGAAAAGAGGACATGGCGAGGCTGGATAAGTCTCAGATAAAACAAGGAGAAATAATGGCAAATCTCCAAAAATCCTCCTGGTACGATACAGAGAAGACGATGTCACAATCCATAGCAAAACAGCTATATATTCCGTGTTATATAATGGAAATGTGAGGGAAAGTAATGTGTATTTCATGTTGAGAGCGAGCCTCACGAAAAAAGGCAAAACAAAAGAGTATTGCGTTGACAAAGAAGAAGAATCAGCTTTCAATGTCGAAGTAAGTTAAAATTTAACTCAAACTCGCAATGATGATGTTAATTGGCTACAAAGTCTGTGTCCGTAATACAATAAGAAAGTGAGAAAATCTCGAGCAATTTTCATATCAACAAGAAGAGAAAATTAGATTTCTCTTTTGCTTTTTAAGGAATTAGAGAGAAGCTTCAGTTATAATTGAATAATAATATATTATTATCAGTCATGCTCTTCAATACACGCCTAGATTATTCCGAAGATGATAAAACAAAGCACAATAAAATATAATATGCAGGCATTACGGAGAAGCGAAGATTCTGCTAAGGCTAATTTGCATACAGCTAATTTCAACAGCGAGAACGAGGGAAATGTGAAGTTTCGTTGGCCTAGAGAGAGAAAGACTGAGAGAGAGAGAATAAATATTCAGAAGAATAAAAATGTAATAACAAGAAGATAAAAAGAGGTATGGAGTGTAATTTTGTACGATCCAAAGCTTTACCAGCAGATAAGATCAGACATGGTATCAAAAAACCTGCAGCACATTTAAAACTAGCAACTACTTTCACGGCATCATTCGTAAGTCATATTAATATGCTTTCTTGAATTCGCAATGCAATATTCTCGACTCACATTTTTATTCCTTGTTTTCATAACAATTTTATGTCGCGTAAGATTCTCGGCTTGACAGTGATTAAAATCCTAAAGCTTGTTGGCACAGCGAAGATTCTTACAAGTACGTCACATGATTGACACACACGCGTCTGTTCTCTTCGTCGACACAGCGGTATGGATTGCGTTTTACAATAATTAGAATACTTCAAAGGCGGAATATCGGTTAGTGGAAAAATAAACTTGTCTCTATTGTGTACTTAATACCGTCTCCAAGCTATAATGTTACAAAGTACCTCTAAGCTTCCTCCAGGCAAGCCTATAATTTAATTAAGAAGTGAGAGTATGGATGAGCTTGGAGTCTCAGGGGACGAAAACAGAGCGGGAACGAGGAGCTTGAGAAGAGAAGGTAATAAACGACAAGTAGATCCGATCAGAGACAACTCGATTGCGTCATGACTCGTCAGTTATTGATGATGACGTCATCCACGGCTCAGGGACCAATAAGTCGCGTGATCAAATCAAATGGAGAAACAAAAGAGAGTCGATGTCTTTAGAAATCGTTCTCCTTTCAACAGGATGATTATTACACAATAAGATCAAGTGGCTTCTTAGAGACTTCTTCGTTACAGCTCAGAACATTCAATTTGTAGGATTTCCTCTGTGGATGGGATCTTCAATTCAGCGCTTAATTCTGTAACCATGTCACATTTGTGTTCTGCATTTCGTTTCGTTCTTATTCTGTTGACAAGTTATATTACAACAACTATCTTTGCGCCACATAAGCTTGTAGTATACTTTGATACTGTGAACTTGTCCCATGCAGGCTCACATTCTACTTACACTGTGAAGTCAAGAATACATTAGGACGCGTAGTATGAGATTCCAAACTGAATACAATGATAATTTGAAAATGAATTACTATGTATATATTTTATGGAACGGGTTCTCTTCCTGTGCATTCATCTATCCTGCTGGGGGTTCCTTAGTCTTAAGATAAATATGATGTTCCACTACAAATATGAATGCATAAGAACATTCTGCATGTAACAGCTGAAACTCTAACATCAATTTTCTTATAAACTCCCCCCCCCCGCGTCTTGTTTGTTAGGTTGTTATCTCTGTTATCGCCGGTGTTGTTGTTATTGTTGTTATCTTTGTTATTGTACATCGTGCACTTGTCGTGCGGTTGACGCGACGAGATTCCATCTGGTCCCGCGAGGAGCGCTGATGTGCTGTTTGTGACGCAAGAGTTGGGTCTCTGGCTCCCCGTGGGGGGGGGGGGGGGTAATTACCACGAGGGGCGGGTCGAGGATGGCGTGTCTCTGGTTGTAGCACGGGAGCGAGGTGTCCCGAGTTCACTTTTAGCTGCATTCGCACTTACTACTTCCAACGTCTTCTGATCATATCCCATCCCCGAAAACCAGGTGATCTTGAACAGTATTTTAAACTATTTCTATCAATATGTGTTAGTAATGTTATATTGTATAAAATAAGTCTACAAGTTCAATATTAATAATTAGTAATTACATATTTATTACATATTTATACATAATAATTAGTAATTAGTAATTAGTAATATTGTATAAACAATATTTCTTACCAATTTTGAGTTATGGATCAGTTACATGGAATATTGGGTGGAAAGAGGCAAGCATGATTCAGGCAGCAGAAATGAAATTTGTGAGGGCTATGGTTGGAGTATCAATGTTGGACAGGATAAGAAGTAATAAGTTAAGAAAAGAAGTTGCAGTGGAGAGATTGGGATACACTATTGGAAGAGATAGGTTAAGGTGGTTTAAAATGATGAAGATGATGAAAGATACAAGATTGGCTAAAAGAGAGTTTGATAGGAATGAAAATATGAAAAGAAAAGTTGGTAGACCTCGAGCAAGATGGTTTGAGCAGATTAGACAAGACATTGAAGATCGTGGGGAAAGTTGGGAGAATGTGAAGAATCAAGAAATGTGGAGAGATGACGAGAAATGGAATGAATTAGTGGATAGAAAGGAAATAGAGGTGGAAGAGTGTTGTGAAGAAAATGAAGGGGTGGAAAATGAAGATGGGAGGGAAGATGCAGATATGTGGAGAGAAGAAGAAAATGATGAGTATGAAATGGAATTTGAGGAAGAACAAGTAGAAGAAGAAGAAGAAGAAGAAGAAGAAGAAGAAGAAGAAGAAGAAGAAGAAGAAGAAGAAGAAGAAGAAGAAGAAGAAGAAGAAGAAGAAAAGAAGAAGAAGAAGAAGAAGAAGAAGAAGAAGAAGAAGAAGAAGAAGAAGAAGAAGAAGAAGAAGAAGAAGAAGAAGAAGAAGAAGAAGAAGAAGAAGAAGAAGAAGAAGAAGAAGAAGAAGAAGAAGAAGAAGAAGAAGAAGAAGAAGAAGAAGAAGAAGAAGAAGAAGAAGAAGAAGAAGAAGAAGAAGAAGTGGAAGAAGAAGAAAGAAGTGTTTTGAAATGATGAATTTAATGTTTAGTTTATAAGAAATGAAATGTGACAGGCTTGGCCAGCCGGCATTGTGGTATATTTATTTGTGTGGCCTATAATATTGTTTAGCAATTATCCTACTCCATAAAATGTTTGGAAAGGTGCTTTATATAAAATAAAGTATGCTGTGATTTAAAAAAAAATACATGTATATGGACAACTTTTCTTGTTCGCCCTACAAATGGTAACTGATACATTTGTACACATTATCGTTTATTTTGTACCTACGTGTCTACCAACTAAATGTTGCAAATAAAGTATTGAAAAATAATATGTACGTCAGTTCTTGTGTTAACTGTTTAAAATCAGCCAACAACGACTGATCAGTTACATCATAATTCAGTAATGAACTATTTTTTTCATGCCCTTAATGCGTGGGGCGAACGCCCAATTATAATTCTTTGATTATCTTTGCTAGAATTTTGGCTGATTAGTTAAAGATGCATAAAAGCATTAGTTGACATTGGTCTTGTAATAAGTCACGAGTACCATATGACTATGGTACTATGACATATGACTATGACTTGGTATAGCAAGTTGTCTTCACGCTCCCAGACGAACCCCAAAGTTCAAATAGCTTCAATGAAATCGTTTCCTTCCAACTTCTTCAAACATTATTCTAATCTGCGATCTCTTATATTTCCCATTCGAATTTCCTATTTGACATTGCATAAGAAAAAAACAGAAAACAATTATCCACCTCCTTGGATTCCGTCAGCCATGTGGGTGTCCCGAGTTCGAAGCCACGCGACGTCACTCTGCCGTCTCGGCGGGAGAGAGTTTATCTTCCTCCCACTTCTCTCTTTCTCTTGCGAGCTATAAGCAGAGCCGATAAGACAAGTCAGTGGCGTCACGACCTCCCACAAGCTCAACCAGTGTTGCCATGCAGTCAGTGGCGTCACGACCTCTCACAAGCTCAACCAGTGTTGCCATGCAGTCAGTGGCGTCACGACCTCCCACAAGCTCAACCAGTGTTGCCATGCAGTCAGTGGCGTCACGACCTCTCACAAGCTCAACCAGTGTTGCCATCCAGTCAGTGGCGTCACGACCTCTCACAAGCTCAACCAGTGTTGCCATGCAGTCAGTGGAGTCACGACCTCTCACAAGCTCAACCAGTGTTGCCATCCAGTCAGTGGCGTCACGACCTCTCACAAGCTCAACCAGTGTTGCCATGCAGTCAGTGGCGTCACGACCTCTCACAAGCTCAACCAGTGTTGCCATCCAGTCAGTGGCGTCACGACCTCTCACAAGCTCAACCAGTGTTGCCATGCAGTCAGTGAGTGGCGTCACGACCTCTCACAAGCTCAACCAGTGTTGCCATGCAGTCAGTGGAGTCACGACCTCTCACAAGCTCAACCAGTGTTGCCATGCAGTCAGTAGCGTCCCGACCTCCCACAAGCTCAACCAGTGTTGCCATGCAGTCAGTGGCGTCACGACCTCTCACAAGCTCAACCAGTGTTGCCATGCAGTCAGTGGCGTCACGACCTCCCACAAGCTCAACCAGTGTTGCCATCCAGTCAGTGGCGTCACGACTTCTCACAAGCTCAACCAGTGTTGCCATGCAGTCAGTGGCGTCACGACCTCTCACAAGCTCAACCAGTGTTGCCATGCAGTCAGTGGCGTCACGACCTCCCACAAGCTCAACCAGTGCTGCCATCCAGTCATGGCGGCAGGAGACTCTTACATTTTCAATATTACAACTATAACTATTGTAAAAATAATAGCTGTCAAAGTTCTGATTACATAAAATAGTGTGGACGTTGCATGATTCTGATGATGGTGATGATGATGATGATGATGATGATGATGATGATGATGATGATGATGATGATGATGATGATGATGATGATGATGATGATGATGATGATGATGACGATGATGATGATGATGATGATGATGATGATGATGATGATGATGGTGATGATGATGATGATGATGATGATGATGATGATGATGATGATGATGATGATGATGATGATGATGATGATGATGATGATGATGATGATGATGATGATGATGATGATGATGATAAAGATGATGATGATGATGATGATGATGATGATAACGAATGGATAAGGTAGTAATATTCATAAGTTTCAACCATGTTAGTTGGGAAGATCTTAGGAATTGCCTATATGACTGAGGAAATCTGCTTCTTACTTTGTAGGAGTAGAACCCGGGTCTTCCTAATGATAGGTCTCGAGGGAGATGTTTGTTAAAGTTACAAAGTATTAGGCATACGGGTAACATTTTGTATCCTGTAAATATTTTCTAGATATATACTATTTGAAACTCTTTGACTGAACAAGTATCATATTAGATGAAGTGAATAGAAAACTTACCGATAATTGGCCAAATACATGGTATTGATCCACGCTTTCCACCTCCGGCAAACGAATCTCAGATAAATGGGAAACCTATTATTTCTTGACAATCCACGCAGCTAACGAGGACGCCTCCCCCGCATCGCCGGTACGCCGCTGGCGAC
Organism: Leuctra nigra; assembly: GCA_934045905.1. Lineage (NCBI taxonomy): Eukaryota > Metazoa > Arthropoda > Insecta > Plecoptera > Leuctridae > Leuctra > Leuctra nigra. The sequence continues at coordinate 19,994,063 of OW203761.1, read as the reverse complement.
GCTCAGGCAATCATGCTATCAACTCAACAAGGATGAAAATAATTCCCTCAGTCAAGACAAGATCAGGAAGGTTGGGTTCCAGTGACGACATTAACAGAAACAACACGAGCAGGTTCGGTTACTTCACCAGCAATAACACAGCTCCGTTGATACGAACAGGAAATTAGAGAAATTTCAACACTCGTCAGACGGTTGAACATGCAAGCTCAGTCAGGGGGCCGTGTAATTGAAATCAAAAAGTGGGCTGTGGAAGAGAAACAGTGAGTTCTGCAGTTGTCTGACACTCTGACCGATCACCTTCTCTCGGAGTGATTGACGCGTAGACCTCCAGAGCGCGCCAGGAAATAACCAATCACAATTAGACCGTGCTCAGGCCGTACCATTCTGACATTCTAGGGGCTATCAAAAGATAACTAAAAGTTTTGTTTGATATCTTATGACAATGTTGAACTTTCAGTGACTAAAGTAAATGCATTATTATTGCACTGTCAGAGAGTTTCGTCTTGTGAGTGAAACTGGGATTGATTTTAATTATAACTCCCAGCGCCTCATTCCATCACGAGACGCCGAGAGAAGACGAGTCGAAATGTCAAAACAAACTTAATTAAAATTATACCTAGTCCCATGACCTAGATTAGCATTCAATGAAGATGAATTATTATCTAAGAAAACTGTTTTATTGTTGACTCGTCTATGTTATTCATTAAAATTTCAATTATGTTGAGAACTTTGAGAGAGACTTACATAAAAACATTTTAATTCAAGATTTGGTGTAATTAAGATTTGAAATAAATTCACTCATATTCGATTCAACTGTCAATTTCATTAAAGGCCGATCTTTCAATACACTGCTTAATACTCAATTAGCTGTTAACTGTCGTTAGTACAAAACTCTGGCTTTCAATTGGTTGTTGCCATGACAATGCAGTTATAATCAACAGTTTAAAAGTTAGCAGAGTATTGAAAGACTAGCCCTAAGTTGTTTAAATTTGAAACACTATGATTGAAATGAGATTAAGATATGATTTACATTTTATTCAAACTGTTGATAAGATTTAATATTCTTTACACATACAAATATTTTCAATGATTAAGTACTGTTGACAACATTAAACAAGTTTATAACATGCTATATTGCGTAGTGTTCATTACATTCTTAAGCCTCTAGATTGTTTTTACCTCGCAATTGTGAGCACAATCTTACATCAGTGAGCACGACACTGTTTAATATTGTTGTTCAATTAGAATAACTGAACTCGAGAAAGTTTCTGGGCGATTCCGTGTTTTTTAAAATATTAACTACTCGTTTTTTGTCTAGGGACGGTATTACAAACTAAAAATTAAGACGGATTAACTGCATTTTGGATAAAATTTGAAGTACAGCAAATCAGATACGACATCTTTATCAGATAATCAGATATCTTTATCAGCTACAAGCCATCTAGAACAAGTAGCAGTGAATTTTAGTAATCGTGGCATTTACTTTCAAAATATCACCAAGGCAGGTCAGTGTTCTTAGTATTTCCAGTCCAACAAATATAAAATAGACCTCTACGATAATGGAACTGAGAATAATACTGAAACATTGCGTTGCCCGAGCGCAATTTATTGTACAAAAGAATAACAGCTACTTTCATTTGAGACGCGCGCTTTTGTGTTTTTATTATTTTGTTATTTCAGTTCAGAAAGAATCCAATTTCCACACCACACCACAGAGCAGGCAGAACATTGTCGTCTGTAAGCTGCTTGACTGCTTGAGCAAGCAAAGCAACCTTACCGAAACTTTTCTCATAAGGCATATTTCATCTTACCTTTGGTTCATACTTGAAAAATAATAGAACTCTATTTGTTATTATTAAAATATTGTATGCGTGGTTGTATTTTCGTTTGAGTGCGTGGTATACGCCAGCGGGAAAGCCGGCGGCCTAATAACAAAATCTGTACCTGGTTTCCATGGCGACGCCACAGAAATTTAGGAATCTCAACACACACCAAGTCTGAGTAAAATGTGAAACAAAGCTTTTGGGATCCGATTTTTACACATAATCCAGGCTGTCCAAATTGTCCCATGTGTCTGGCTTATTGCTGTCTTGCACTCTCGCCACAGAATCATTGCTCAAAACCTAATGCAAGGCTAAATCTTAGTTCACTCAGTCTTGTTTTGTGACCTAAAATCACACCAAATAAACGAACAAAAACTAGCAGCAAGAACCACAGAAATAAAATTGAAAAGCTCTCTTTAGTAAATTTGAAAAATCTCAGTGAACAGTACTGAAATCAAAAGCCGAGCACACTATGAATTCTCAATAAAAAAAATGTTCATCTAGTTGACAGTTCAAAAGTCCTCAAAAAACAATCATAACCTGATATCTTTACAAACTCTATCACAACACAATGTTCGCAAAATCACCTCAAACCTCATGTGAACATTGAACCGATACCTACTCGTATACAGCAAAGAGAGCAAGTCGAATTACAACTACCTATTGTTGTTTGTCAATATCAATTTATAATATATGATTCCTCTCGTCAACTGCGATGCCAGAGGGAAATCAACGTGAATCGTATTCAATTACCTCAATTGAAATTTTAATAAACTGAACAAAAAATGTTTAGAAAATCTTGACAATTGATATTCAATGCATTTCTTCGATGCAATGTCATCAATCACCTCTTTGGAGTAACAAATGATAGCCGATGCATCTGTGAGGTGCGGTGGTCGCAGGTGAGTAAATACGTTTACAGCACCATTGTGTTGGCTATACTGGGGGGTGATTCATCATGTGCACACCAGGTTGCAGGTCGCGAGTATGGTTCTGCTTTTTAGTTGACTTGTTTATGGGCGTCAGCAAGTGCTACTGACGGGATTGTAGATGCGTTGCCAACTTCGTGCGACGCGTACACTCGATATCATGTGACCAGACAATTGATTCACAAATAGCACACATTGTCGATGAGTTCGTCAGCTTCTAGTGTCAATGCGCAAAGGTGCATTCCTAGAGGGTGATGAAATCCCTTCACATTAAAATAGATTTTATGTTAATTTTATAATTAATCTTACGTTTACGTACGTTACATATATTTTCTCAAACTTCTTTTAACTATCTTTGAGTTTCCTTTTGGTTCGTACTCAATGAATAGGAAAATCATTTTTACTTAAATAAGTTTTTGCCTTAGAGTTTAATAAACATGCAGAATGTTTACTACCCCTGTTTTGGTGAATATTGGCCAGAGACATTTGTTACAAGGGATTTTAAAAGTAGATTGGTACATATATTGTTTTATTGTGAACTTTGCATATTATCTAATTGGAATAGTTTTATTCTACTATTTACTATGGCGACAGATGAACTTCAAAAACGTTTTTCTAAATAAGTGTAAAATATAATCCTTGAATAACATCACACACAGTAGGTATATTTGCTGCACTCAAACACTCGTGGTATTACACGTCAAGCTGATTCAGATAGGACCGAAGATGGTCTTCACGAACCAACCTCTTGACTATAATAGCTACCCAGCCGAGGGTTATCTCCTCAAATGCATTGTTGTTAAATGTATTTTGCTTTGTTTGTTCGGCTGCTTCGTTGTTGTCTCTCCCCGCCTATATCGGCTGCATCCTCCGATAGTTTAGAATTGAGACGTCGGCGTCGTATAGCGACGTCGTTCCCCGGCAAATACACCAGGAAAGCGACAAACCTTGTAGTCCAAGCTATCACTGCCATCTAAAGTCTAGTCCCAAGACGGTCCTTGAATTACCATACGACCTCGACACCACCGCCTTCTGAATCTACCCTTGTACACTCACGCTCAATATTTCTATTGCGCAATCAATATAACTAGGACTGTACTGTAGCATGTTATAAGTGACAGCATAGAGGTAACATTTGATTTATTCTCTTTCTCTTTCATCGAGCTACGCTATCAGAGCATCTCTCTTCAACGTCCATTTAGTTACAGGGATTTATTTTCAAAAAAGTGACTTCAATCAAGTGAGAGCCATTTTATTTTTCAGAATTTGACACTATTTAGTTAAAAAAATTTCTTTCTAATTGCGCGGTACAGTTCAGCAAAGAGTTCCTCCGATCGAGTTAAATTTGGGACAAAATATAAACATGAGTTCAATATTAATTTCTATGAATTGTTCATTGATTAGTTTATAATAAATTATCCGTGTAGGTATCTGACCAAATTAAGAATGTTCTATGTCAATGAGACCGTTGAACTTTTAAAATATTCAATAACAATTCAAGAATGTTCCTATTTAAATTTCTAAGCTTTTTTTGCATCACAGCTTTCTTAGCTCAACTGTTTCTAGGCGTGTTTATTAGGTACTAAATTTAACTAATTTTATAAAATAATTGTATGCTGCCAATCTACTCTTAGGCGACTACATTGAAATTTAAAAAAACATGATAAAATGTTGCTCTACACGACCCTGCAAAATGTAAAATATATCAGATTCAGAACATTTTGACTTTTCAGCCAATCAGAGGATTTTGATAGGTACCTAACAAGAGACTGGAAAAAGCTTTGTTAAAATCATTGCCAAGCAAAATTCCAGCTGGATCAGAGAAACGGCGTGAACTGCATCGTACCAGCAACCGAAGAAAACAAAAGAAAAACTTCTAAGAGATCTGACCCGAAGACCCGAAGAGTCGCGAAAGAAAACTCGCTTCACTCGCTCTTGTGTGAATTGAAATAGGGTCAGAGCTAAATAAAATTTTAAAAATCCCCGTATTTAATTTGATTCTCCGCAATTCAGCTCTCCGTGTCATCGAGCCACACTTGTAACAATTATCTGCTTCATCCTCTCGACCTGGGAAGTGTTAGAGTGGAGGAGAAATCACCTCTTCGGATGTGGGCCAACAAATTGCGCTCGCTGCCCCGAGATCGCCGCTAATCCCCAATTCCAGGAGATTAAAAATAAACACAATGGCTTACACCAAGAGGATGAAGAATTGTCTAACTGGAAAATGCGCCATTCGTTCATAGAAATGTTCGCAGACATGTATTAAAAAATACATCCACAAATTTTATTCCGTATAGCAACATGTAATTAAAATACTATTACCGACGTTGTAGGGCATGTAAAAACGCACAAAGAGTATCATTTTAATTCCTCTAAATTATTAATGATTAATTAAAAACTTCTCTGTTCTCCGAATACATGTAAAACTGAACTAAGCTCCAGCTTTTAATTAAGAGTAAAGCCGATTATTTGTTGGAACAGTAAAAGAGACTTTGCTTTTTCAATTCAAATTACTACCAGACCATTATACAAAAACATTCTCATTATAAGAATGCAACAAGATATTTGCAACTGGAAATGTTCAGTGCCGACGGCTATTCATAGGATGTGCTCGAGCTACGGATAAGTGATGAGTTAGTGATTGAATGCAGCGGATGCAGGGATTGAGTGGTTGCATCTTGTGAGAGATTGTACGTCATTGTGAGCGCCGGTGGAACAGCGTATGAATAGTGAAACACGACCGATTCGGTACACACTTGACCCATGTCGTGTCCGCCTGCCTTCCAGCCAATCATCTGCTTCCATCTAAAACACCTGATAATGAGCGAACGCAACTAAAATATTCATATAATATTTACAGTTGGTGGTCTGTCAGACATTTCATTCATTCCTAATTATTCTTGTTGCATACAAAGTACAATGGCAGGTGATTAAGTGAGGGAAACATGAATCTGTGGATAAAATCATGATTTATTGCACAAATATTCTGAAAAAATGAGCCAGATAATCTGAGGAGGGTTGGAAAAATATATCAACTATCTTTGCCGTGTCAGGGGTGTAGAAGATTATGGGCCATCGAATAAATAATTGAATATTTAGGTATAGGTTAAAATATCTAATATACTTACAAATTAAATGTGAAACAGAAGATCAGAAAATATTTTGAGGGGTGCCAACATGATATACCTTATCGAATCAACAGTAATCCTGAAGCCTGCGGCAAAACTCACGTTCTTCTATTCAATAATATCTCCATATTATATATTCAGAAACGTTCAGTAAGATTCTTAAAATGTTTTTTCCTTTGATCTTCACAATATTCCTGCGTGCGGTACGCATGAACAGTTCTATCCTCTTCTGTTTCACGTCAGACTTCTCTGACTTCATCTTCACCTTCATCATCGGCAACATCGTCAACGTGGACTTCGGGAGGCTTGGATGGACCGCATGGTATGAACATTATTCTGTAAGAAAAGTTATTAAAATTGAATATACTTACGTATCGTAGGTTTTTGTACGAGTACGAAATCGCTTCTTGAGTGAACGCTTCGAGCCGAGAGAAAGACGTGCCCGCATCCGAGTCATGTCCTCGCTTCCACACAGATATTATGCACAATCAAGACACCCGTGAATATTAAACATAAAATTATAGAAAAATAGTAGAGTCGAGATTACGAAGAAGTTTAGTCGAAGACAAAGACATGCAGGCGATGTGAAGATAGCATCAGAGGGGAATCTGCTAACAAGATGCAAGGTAAAGACAATTCAACTCGGTTTATTATGATCAAACCCTGATCGAGAGATATCATTCGAATCGACTCTGCTTATTACGTAATTAAATAATCATTGATGTGTACTGAAACCCGAGCTGAAACCTCAATAAAAACTATCCTATTCAGCGCAGTTAAGTATTAATGCCTGTCGAAATGTACCAATAATTTCTACATGTCAATCATGTACTATTGGTTTAGTTGATAAAAATAGTAAATGAATTAAAAAGTGAGGTTTTGTCGATTAGTTGTCAAATTAATGTTTACTTTGACACTTGAAATGAAATTGAGACGTTATTGCATGGATTTGCATTGTAGGTTCATATCGAAAATACGTTTTAATGAGAATAATCAATTGAAGTATAAATGGTAAGATGTCAGGAGTAATACCAGATTACAATTATTATAAGCAAACTTAAAATTTAATAAAATAAATGAAAAATAAAGTAATTAAATAATCACAAGTTATACAATACAAAAACGGTTACAAAAAGGAAACTAATGAAATTAATGAGTTATTTTCTTTGTGAACTTGTGCAAAACAACTGTTGTCCACGTCTTTGTTTCCTTGGCCTACAATTGGGCAAGTGTGAAAGCACTCTTCAAAGTGGTGTACGTTTAGTCTCGTCCTCTATTCCAAGAAGTCCATTAAATACCAGGAGCACTCGACTATTTGTTTTTCTCCAGACCAAAGCCGCGAAATATTTCCAGTCTATTCTCACACTTCATAAACTATAAGGAATTCTCCTCTAATTAAATGTTAACCGAGATGGATCAATGAAATATTTGCACCTCCACGAAAGTCCAGCGAATAAAACTCCGCCTTTTCCCCGCCGAAACACAAAAGAACAAAAGAGCGGAAATATGTTCGCGCAAAGATGTCGATTGCTTTCTTCCCCACAATGGCTCAAACAAAATACACATCCCGTTATCCACCTCCAGCCCATGTATTATACAGAACTTTCAAACAAGTCATTTGACTCGTATTAATTTTGCACAAAGCAGCGACTACGGCGTCACGTGATACGCCCCGAGGGCGTCCCGACGCCAAACAGTACAATGCGAACAATTGAATTACGACGTCGTCTACGGTCATGCCCTCGATAAAGACCTATTACACCCCGCTAACCCACTTAGTGTGTCTCGCAGTGGGCGGACGCAATGTCTCGAATCACTGATAAAATAAACACATAGTTTACTTCTCCCAGCTGTCTGGGGACATTACATCAACGAACGGGAAGTTCGACAAAGCTCGTGATGTCAACAAAGTACTGAACAATTGTCTAACTCTAAGTGAAGAAAGTTGGAGATAGATCGATGGTTCGTGGGTAAATATAACTATTGTTCCAGAGTCTGTGTATCACCAAAGAATATTATTTTGAAGCTGATCATGTTGAAAGTTTCAAAAATGTGTAGACAGTGCGAGAAATCTCGAACCAGTAGTTTCGTGGAATTGCCAGCATGTGTGTTACTAGGAAAACGCTCAGTGTAACGCGTTGATGAGCGAGCACGGGTACGTGTAATTATTCTCGAACAAAAAAAAGAGGTCCGTGTCATAAGTGTCAAAAGAAATCGCTCGCTCAATAACATAAACGAGCAAGTGATAATATATATAAATATTTATAAATAATTGAAAATGCTAGTAGCACAATTTAAAAGCAAAATATCTTTCTATCCATAGAAATAACAGCTGACATAAAATGTGTTTACTCATTGCCTGAAGAGATCCCCCCACTCACCCCCTGACGGTGTGAC